>VZTB01001861.1:192381-304123 GCA_013397245.1 Thryothorus ludovicianus
GCTCCAGAGGCAGCTCGAGGCCGTGCTCCAGAGGCAGCTCGAGGCCGTGCTCCAGAGGCAGCTCGAGGCCGTGCTCCAGAGGCAGCTCGAGGCCGTGCTCCAGAGGCAGCTCGAGGCCGTGCTCCAGAGGCAGCTCGAGGCCGTGCTCCAGAGGCAGCTCGAGGCCGTGCTCCAGAGGCAGCTCGAGGCCGTGCTCCAGAGGCAGCTCGAGGCCGTGCTCCAGAGGCAGCTCGAGGCCGTGCTCCAGAGGCAGCTCGAGGCCGTGCTCCAGAGGCAGCTCGAGGCCGTGCTCCAGAGGCAGCTCGAGGCCGTGCTCCAGAGGCAGCTCGAGGCCGTGCTCCAGAGGCAGCTCGAGGCCGTGCTCCAGAGGCAGCTCGAGGCCGTGCTCCAGAGGCAGCTCGAGGCCGTGCTCCAGAGGCAGCTCGAGGCCGTGCTCCAGAGGCAGCTCGAGGCCGTGCTCCAGAGGCAGCTCGAGGCCGTGCTCCAGAGGCAGCTCGAGGCCGTGCTCCAGAGGCAGCTCGAGGCCGTGCTCCAGAGGCAGCTCGAGGCCGTGCTCCAGAGGCAGCTCGAGGCCGTGCTCCAGAGGCAGCTCGAGGCCGTGCTCCAGAGGCAGCTCGAGGCCGTGCTCCAGAGGCAGCTCGAGGCCGTGCTCCAGAGGCAGCTCGAGGCCGTGCTCCAGAGGCAGCTCGAGGCCGTGCTCCAGAGGCAGCTCCAGGCTGTGCTCCAGAGGCAGCTCCAGGCTGTGCTCCAGAGGCAGCTCCAGGCTGCTGCTGGCCAGGGCCCGAGCTGTGCAGGTCCTGTGTCTGCCTGCCCTGGCTCCAGTGGCTGAGCCCTGCTGGCAGCTGATGTCCTGGCTGGTGGGGAGAAGCTGCTGTGCCAGCTTTGCCATCAGGGCAGCAGGCTGGATGGCCTCACTCTGGCTGCAGTCCTTACCTCCTGGGCAAGAGAGTGGATGGGACTGAATTTCAGGAGTCATCGAATGTAGAGTGTTCTCCCTTTTCCATTTTAACCTGCAGTTACTTTGCACTACATCCATGCTAAAATTTTCTAAGTTTCTTCTGAGTGTCTGTATTGTTCTCCCTGAGTGCTCATGAGCCACCAAACTGGTTATTTCTCAGCATTCTTTTTCTGTATCTTTAAAGGTTTTTGTTTATCCTTCCCAATCCATTTTAAGCCAACCAAATGTTCATATTAAACTGTGCCTCTAATTTGCAACTTTTTTACTCATTTAATAATACCTTTAAGGAAAAAATAGTTTCTAAACAGCTAGAACCTGTTACTGCGATGCCTTTTGTATTCCTATAGGTGCTGTTTTTGGTTGTTCTCAATAATGTGTATGTCTTGAGAAGAGAACTGAGCACAATATGTAAAAATATTCATCTGGTCTTCTATATCCTGATTTTCTGCAGTTGGGCTGGACTTGTAACATTCCCATCACTTAAATTAGTTTGGCTTATTTAGCACCATCATAAACCAGTAAATACAAGATTAAGTAGAATAAGCCTGCCTAAAACTTGAGGTAAATCACATTGCTATTTGCAGTCATTTTAACATCTGAATGTTTCTGTCAGGGGAGTTATTAATTGCTAGAACAAACTGCCAGGGGAATGCTAGATCCATCATTTCTTGGTATGGTCAGTCCCTGGATAATGCAGATATCAGTGTGTTCTTTAATCTCCCCTTTTGGCAGGTTCAGTGATCATGTGTCCATACAATGATCTAGTTCAAGACACTGGCCAGGGTTGAATCCAGCTGGAAGAGAACCAGCTGGCTGATTTGGCAGCAAACTAGTCTGACACACCCTGGAGCAGCACAACTGAGACCAGTGCAGGGAAGAGGTGATGAAATGAGAATGAGTAGGCAGAGACCATGCAGGGTCACTCTTTAGCCTCAGATTGTTGGAGTCACTGTCAAACTCTGTTCTCTGTAAGCAACTAAAGCAGTTGTTCCTGAAAAGCTGAGCCTGTCTGTTTCCTTTTCCAAAGAGGTTAAGTGAAGAATATTCTTTTGTTAAGAGATTTTGGTACAAGACAAAATTAGCAGGATTTACAAGGTGCATGAGTGTCTGCAGGGTGGGCCATGGGCTGTTTGTTTGAAACCTCAGTGTCCCAAACTACACTTCTTGCTGTGTTCAGCTGAGTTGGTGATGTTCTGAAGCCAGGTGGAACGAGATGCTGTGCTGCAAGTGGGGCAGTGGAAGTGCTGAGGTGAGCAAAGCTTTTGAAGCCATGAGGATAAAAGCAAATATGTTAATCCCATGCTCTCGTGGGTATGGTAGATAAGGAGGCAGCAGATTTTCTTGAAAAGTGCAAACAGCAGAATGTAGCCTTGTAATTAAGGATAAATTATCATGAACTGTGATGTTTTGCTTTTGAAAATCAAATACAGGGCTTCCTTTGCCTGACCCACAGGTTACTAAAGACACATCTCATCCTTCAGCACAGGGAAGGAGAATGTCTGTGAAGTGGAAGATTATACTAAAAACCATGACATTGACACATTCACGTTATAAGAAGCTTAAGTACAACAGGGTCTGCTTTTACAGCCTGCCAATACCTGAGTAAGGATGTGGTGCAAGGTAGCAGGGAGTTGGAAGCTATCTCAGTTGACACCCTTTGCAGCTTGAGGAGAGCTTGAAGGCATTTCTTAAATCATTGTGTGCTATAGGGCTATATATATAAATTGAAAATGCGGGGTTGTTAAGTAAAAGCACAATTAAGAGTGTATAAAATTGCTTCCTCTTATTTTCATGTGCTCATCACCCTACTAGATGCTTATTCTGTGGGAAGAGTTTGTTCTTTCAGTCTTGGTGCTTCATCCTTACTGAGAGAGCACTTTAAGGCACATGTGTGGATTGTAAGGTAAATAGCTTCTAATATGTAGGTTGTAGGAGAAAACCTGGTAACAGAAAGCCTCAGGCTGGATGAGCAGCAGATGAAATAAAGCTGTTTATGAAACAGGAGATGTGCTGTCAGTACAATAAGACACAGCCTGCCATCTCCATGCAGCAAAGAGACTGTACTGATTTCCCATCCAGACAAGAGTTGCTGGATGCTGCTGTTCACTGCTGTATCCTGGTTTTTTAGCTCTGAGCAGTGACTGAAGTGGTAAATCCTGACCTTGGTGTTTGAAAAAGCTGAGGTTGTATTGCTGACTCTTCGCTCATGATTTCACTTTTTTTGTGTATATGTAGCTGGGTCCCCAGGATTATGCCTATAGTTGTGAATATGTGGGACCAATCAAGAGTATTTTTTTTTTGTGCTTCTGAAATCCAAACTGCTCCTTCAAGTGATTGTGTTGAGAACAGCGGAGGTGAGGGTTGGCTTTCTGTGACCTTGCCTCGGGTGCTTTGTCTCCTGATGGCAGCAACTGCTATCCCTTGCCCCAGACTGCTTTTCATAAACTCCTGTAAGGCCTCTGATCCCTTCCCAGATTCTTCAAATACCAATTGTGGTGTTACTATCAATTAGCTCTGCAAGACACAGCACATGCTGTAGCTGCTTCCAAGCTGCATATTTGGTGATCATCCAGCCATCAGGTTAGAAGGGCAAGTGTTGGGGCAGTCCTGAAGTCTTTTCCTCAGGAAGGACTGAGATTTGAGTGCTTCAGTGCTGACTCTGCAAAAAAAGCCTAAAAACAAAAAATGTGCAGCTCTTATTTTAGAGATGCTGCTCTTCTGGCATGTTTCAGCCAAATGGGTGTACAGGGGAAGAGTTACTGGGAGTGAAGCAGGAGGTCAGGCAGGTAGGGATGCTCACATAATGCTGATTTCTTCAAATGCTCAAGATTATGACCAGGTACCTAAAAATCCCTCTACAGTGAATGGGGTTAGGGATGCCTGATGTGCTGCAGTAGTAATGAGCTACCTTACTGACTGCCAGGGGTGTGAGCAGGATAGTAGCCAGCAGCTTGTGGGAAGTGGTTGTTCCCTACTCCCTGGCACTCACAGGACTGTCTCGAAAATACTGTGTCCAATTTTGCTCCTCTCTCCCCTCAAATGCAGGGGGGCATTTGAACTGGAGAGTTGAGGGTGGTGGGAGGCTGGTGCATACAGTGTGCAAGAAGCAGGTGTAGCTTGGAGAGGAGAACAACTTACTCTCCTTGGAGGCACAGTGAAAATTTGTGACCCAATGCCTGCAAGTTAGGACAGTGGTAATTCCTACTGAATATAATGTGGAAAAATTATTATGAGAATTCATAATTCAGAAAAGGTGCTTGGGGTGGCTTTTTTATCTCCATCCTTTCAAGATTTCTAAAATTTAGCTGAACAAAGCTTTGAGCAAGCTGATTTGACTTTGAGATTAACTTTACTCTGATCAGTTTGGAATAAGTAACCTCCAGAGGTCCTTTCAAACCCTATTTTCCTTTGATTGGAAGCATTGCAAACCATGCAGATTGAAATCAGAATTATTTAAATCCTTCTATAAATACATGTGGAAATAGATATTTGAAGGACTTGATCTCTGAACTTTTAGAACATCATTGACCTAATGAAATAATTAAATTTTGCCCCCTTTAAAACTGATTGAGATTGTAGGGTTCCCTTGAGCATTTGCTTGTTTTGACTGGCTTTTATAAAAATCCATTTCATAAGAATTTCTTTCTGTGCTTTTCCATCAGAAGCTCAGTTTATTGTCTTTACTAAAATGTCCATACAAAAAAATAAATGAACTTTATGTCACAATTTGTATGCCCTGACAGCATGGAGTCAGATACAAACACTTGTTCCTGTTGTAATGCTGAGCATATTTTGTGGTTTTTGCAAGATTCCAATCTGGGACCATTCAGACTCTTGCATCATGTCTGTTTTTACAGATGAAGGGAACACTTTGTGCATGATCCGAATAATGCTTTTAAGTTCCTGTAAATTTATTTCAAAGCCAGTTTCTTGCCATGTTTGCACAAGTACTAATTGTCATTCAGAATTAGAGATGTGCCAAATTGTAGGCTGTCTATCAAAGCATTTCTGCATTTCTTTGGAGCGTTAAAGGAGTTTTCATTTAAACCCAAAAGGCTTTCAGAGATTTTCTTGTTTTCATAACTCTTGAATTCATAACCTGGGGCTATGATCATGATGTCCTTTTTGGCTAGGAGAATCCTGAAAAAAAAAAGTGCAGGAGGAGCTGAAGCTTTTGTAGGAGTGTGGAGTTCTGATAGAAGAAAGGAAACTTCAAATACAGTTTTTTATTTTTCCAGGGAATGACTTTGTAAAAAGAATTCTCAGATAAGCCACAGAGTCTTCGCCTTCAAACTTATTTTTGTGAGCTAATGATCTAGTGAAGACTTTAAGGGAACACATAAATAGGATGTTGACCTCAAGGTACTGTCACTGCTTATTTGATGCTGTGGATTTGAATAAAATATAAATGAGGTATCATTCTTTTGTTCTTCAGTGCTTTTTGACATAGCTTTGTTTTAGCAGAATTTGTAATTTGGTGTCTTGTGACTCACCTTGAATGTTTTGCCAAATAGATGTTATAAAATTAACTTAAGGGAAGGAACAGAGGAAGAGGTATAAAGCTATATATGGAACAATGTCTGAGTCATGGCTTCAGAAAATGTGCTGTATTTTTTTCTTAAATAAGTTGCCCTGTGCCCTCAGAGATCTCTGGTTTTCTCTGCAATGTGAATTAGTAGCATTTTTTCACTTCTGCTCGTGGAGACGTTTGCTGCCTTTCCTGCAGGTGTCACCTCTCATTTCCCAGCTGGTTTTTTGCTCTGAGCTTTGCTCAGACTGAAGAAAATAGCAAGTAGCTCAAACCACTTTCTGCTTCCTGTCACTTCCCAGGCAAAACATTTTGATCTCCTCTATCCTTATAAGGTATTAAATACCTTGAGATGATTGAGGTTTTATTCTAGTACTTCCCATTTTGTGTCTTGTGCTGTAAATGGAAGAGCCCAGCAATTCTGCTCGTAGAAGTGAGGGGGTAAATTAAATCCACAGTTGTAACATTTATTAAACTTATGAGTTTAAGACAAGTATTTCTGATAATATTGGAGGAGACACTGTGAGGTACTTCTAGAGTTGATAAATCTGCAGTGAGGTATCTCTAAAACATTTTTTTCCCATCTGGTTGGCAATGATGACTTATTATCTACAGCATACAGTTGTAAAATTGAGGGGGTGTGTGGACACGATTTGCTTTAGGTAAGTGAAAATTGACAAACTTTCAATTGTGTTTGATCTTATACAGTGTTAAGCATTATAATGCACTCCAGAAAATTACAGGAGCCTGGAGTAGGGAAATGAGGTGTATGTGGTTTGTGTCTTTCAGGGCAGGCTGCTGGGCAGGGTTTCTCCTGTACAGTTTAGTTTCCTTCCCAAAGACTCTTGGTAATTGCATCCGAGCCAGCAGAGAAACTGATGTTTGAGGTGGTTGCTGTTAGAATGCAACAAGTTTCTCATCAGTTGAAATAATTGGAGAGGAAAAGCCTACATTTTAAACTGTTTTCAATTGTTCATTTTCCTAATTATTTCAGGCATTCTTACTGGGCTGTAAAATTCGACATAAACTTTTTATTAAAAATGAATGGTGAGTCATATCTTGGAGAATGCATCACTGCCTTACCCAATCTGAAAATGCCAAGCAGATCCAGGGCAGCTTCCAGATGGACGAGGTCTGTGCTGACAGAACCAATTCTCCTGGCTTTAGACTGTCTCAGGGGTGGACTGCTATTTTTGTTTTTATTTTCCTTTTTTTAGGCAAGCTATGGATGTAGAGGAGTTGTTGCTTTAAGCAGAAGGTATTTGTGCTAGAGCTGAGTGATACAGCACAGAGCAAGTTACAAAAGAAGTAAGGAAAAATAGCAGATACTGCAGGGTGGACAGAAAAAAAAAGGAAAAAGAAACTTTATTCAAGTTGCCTTGTCACAGACTTGAGACACTGGTACAGGCTGCTCAGAGGATCTGCAGATGTTTCATCCCTGGAAGTGTTCAAGGCCAGGCTGGATGGGAGCAACCTGGTCTAGTGGAAGGTGTCCCTGCCCATGCATGATCTTTAAAGGTCCTGTCCAACCCAAGCTATCCTGTGATTCAGGCACAAATATATTTTATGATATTTTTTGTTACAGACCATGCAAATAAATGAACAAATCCCTGTCATTAGCATATGCTTTTTCACAGATTACTTACAATTCACATGATCTTTCATATCCCTCACTGAAGTTTCTTACTTACACTTTTGATTTTACCTTTACAGCTGACAGGAGATTCTGTGCAAGTTGACCATACTGAAATTAGTTTCAGCTGCTAAACACTTGTCCCAAAAATACCTTTTCACTGCTATGCCACTGACATCTGAATCCCCAGCCAGCTCCAGGTGCTGTCTAACCACCCTCAGCAGCAGGAGTTCCTTCCTGAGGTCTAATCTAAATTTCCCCTGTGTTAGGTTAAAACCAGTGCCCCTACTCCTGTCACTACAGAGCTTGGGAAAAAGTGTATACTGAAAGGATGCAGTAAAGTACCTGTTAGCTCTAGAAAGTAGAAAATGTGGTGAGACCTCATACTTCAGGAAAATAAGCCAGAACTGCCTTTGTGCGAGCTTGTTCCTTCCTCTCTCGCAATGGTTGTTTTCTTTCACAGTATTTAATCAACATGAGAAGCTGACAGTAGCTGGGCTGTTGACTCTCAGCTGTGGGGAAGCAAAGGCTTACATGAGACATTGTGAGAGTTTCAAAGTTGCTTTGTTGCCGTTTTTGGGTTTTCTTGTTATTGCTGGTTTTCTCTGTTATGTGTGTTTATTCTGACTTCATTCTTTTTTTTCTAAAAGCTGTCTTTATAGCAGTTTAAAATACTCTCAGTGTAAGCACTGGTGAGTACTTACTAAGTTTTTAACAGGTCTTGTAAACCATCACATATCCAACACCTCTTTGGTTTGACTTGGGATAGTTAAGAGAAATTATTCTAGAAGAATGATATATTTTCTTGATAATAGTGCAATGATTTTTTGATTGGGAAGACTCTGATATTTAAATTCCTGAATTTAACATCTGCTAGAGGAATGGGAGCTGTAGGACTGAATTGCCCAGGCACAGCACTGCCAGCCAGATGAGGGAGGGGATTGTCCTGCTCTGCTCTCTGCTGGGGTAGCCTCACCCTGAATATTGTGCAGTTGTGGACACCATAGTGTAAAAAGTTACTAAATTATTGGAGAGTATCCAAAGGAAGGCAACCAAGATGGTGAAGGCTCTGGAAGAGGAAATCCGTGTGAGGTCATTTGGCCTGTTCAGCCTGGAGAAAGAAGAGATTGAGGGGAGATCTCATTGTGGTCTACAGCTTCCTCATGAGGAAAAGAGGGAGGGCAGACATGGATCTCTGCTCTGTGGGGACTGGAATGGCCTGAAGTAGTATCAGAGGAGGTTAAAGTTGGATATTAGAAAAAGTTTCTTCACCCAGAGGGTGCCTGGGGAACAGGCTCCCCAGGACAGTGGTCACACCAGCAGCCTGCCAGAGTTCAGGAGGTGTTTGGACATGGCTCCTGGGCACAGGGTGTGACTCCTGGGGGTGATCCTGTGCAGGGCCTGGAGTTGGACTCAATCATCCTTGTGGGTCCCTTCCAGCTCAGCATATTCTGTGGTTAATGTGGTGTTGACTCAGATGGAGGATGGTGCTCTGACTGGTGCTGGTCAGCCCATGTGCTGAGGAAGTGGAAACAAACTTGTTGGGAATTTAGCCTGACTGCAGCAGAGTCTGATTGCCCTCACTCCTCTAATGCTGCTTTGAACCTGCTGAGCCTTTGGGGATGGCATGTGTTGAAGGGGGAGTGAAGGATCATACTCACTTCAACATGAAGTTGCTTTAAACAGAGCAAATCCTGTTGGCACCCAGAGTCCCCAGTGGGTGACAGCAGGGTGTTTGTGGTGCTTCCAGAGACTGGGTGGACATAGCTGAGCTGGTTTTATGTAGGGTCAGCTTGGGTTCAACTCTGTGTGTTTGTATGTATTGGAGGCATCTTTAGTGCTTGAAAGGATTGTTTGTTTGCCCAGCAACCTGAACTAATAAATTGTACAGATTTAGGTTCTCTGTCTTTGAAATAATCCATGACTGGAATAATCAGCTTACAGCAAATTGGGAATTAATAGTGTATGCGTAAAAGAAAATGTACATAGAATGGCATGAAAACCTTTCTATTTCATTGGCATTATGTTGTATTATTATAAACTAATGAAAGAATTCTCATGGCTCTGGGCGTTTTGCTTAAAATAAGACCATAAAGTCAATATTTGAATAAATGAGGTCAGTATTATCTTAAACTGCAGAGAACCTTCTCTGTGAGATCTCTTCCTTGTGGCTGCAGAGTTTGCTTGGCTGGCTCATGGAATCAAAGCTTTGGGAGCAGGAGGAGGTGTCACTGCTTTGGTACAGAGCTGTTTGGCTGGACTGGAGCTGGCACGGCTGGTGTGGCTCC
The DNA here is from genome assembly GCA_013397245.1 of Thryothorus ludovicianus. NCBI lineage: Eukaryota > Metazoa > Chordata > Aves > Passeriformes > Certhiidae > Thryothorus > Thryothorus ludovicianus. The sequence continues at coordinate 201,789 of VZTB01001861.1, forward strand.
CTTGGGAGGAGGCACAGGTAGAAATGGCTCTGCCATGTGTCACTGCTGCTCTGGGGCCCTACAGGAGGCACTGACCTCTTTCTGAGCTGCTGTGAAGGTGAAACATCTCACTGGTGATGTGTAAGGCTTGCAGAAGCCCTTGTGATGCAACTGTTTGCGAGTCCCCCATGTGGAACGTGAATGTGATGGCTCAGCTCAGTGAAATGTCTGCCCTTCTGTGTGGTGTGGCTCAAGACTGGTGACTGTACTGTTAAATATGTGTGGACTGCATGGTCTCCATTAGCTAATGACACTTGTTCAGTTTAATAGCATGGAACTGCATCCTTACCATCAGAGCTGACAGGAATCCAGTGGCCTTGTATCAATAATGTGTTGTGTTAGGATGAGGTTTCATGGCAAGATGTTGGCTTTGAGCAAAGCAGCAAGTGGTGAGGCGCAAGGTGAGTGGGATCTGTAGGGTGAAATTGCTTGAGTAAGGGACCGTGTTCAGGTTTCAAGTCTTGGACATTTTTATATCATTGTAGTATAGTCTTGTCCCATGGACATAATGCCTGTTAAAGATTATTGTGCATTAAATGTGTTCCTGGGTTTAGTTTCAGTGAAAATTTCAGATTACTTTGGGAGACTGTTCCACACTGAACTGAACCACCACTAATGAGGGTGGTTTGGAGCTTCACTGAGCAGTGTGCTCCTGGTCTGGGCTGTAACAGGAACATAGAGGTTGATCTAAAGCGTGTTTGAAGCAGTCCTGTGTCTGACCCTGCAGTGAGACATCTTAAGGAGATAAACTTGAAGAAAGTTGGCACTACAAGCTTTCTCTTGGACTGTTTTCTTTATCTGATTCACCAGTATTATAAATAACTACTAATTTAAGCAGAGAGCAGGGGGAAGAGACCAGTGAATGCACACAGAAGAAAGCATGAGATCACATCTTTGGGATAAGATCTCTTATAAATACAGCTTTGTGGGTTTCCCACTCTCTGTTAGTGATGTAGCTTTATTGAGCACCATGAGGAGGAAATAGGAAATACTGAATGTTTTGATCTGTTCAAGGTTCAGTCCCTTGTCTGCTTCTCTGTTGGATGATTATTGGGGTGTGAAAGGAAGGGAAGGACTTTTGCACAGGAGCAGTGCTCAGAGTGGTTTCCCTGAGAAGCGATGCTCCCCTACTCAGACTGAGGAAGAGCAAACCTACATCCGTACCCCAAAGGAATACTGGGATCTTTGGGGAACTGGTTATTCTGGTCATTTGTAAACAGGAGCGTGAAGCAGGTGCAGAGCCTGGAGGAAGCCTGGCTGCAGAGCAGTGGGGGATTTATCTTTGGTTCCCAAACCCTGGTGCTCACCTTATGCATGTGTCTTTACAGGAGAGCCTTGTAGACAAAACTCACAGTTTTGGGAGCAGGAACTAGAATTTTAAGGGCAGTGGGAAGTCTGTCAGACCTTTCTTTTTAAGCATCTGGGTTGTCATCAGTGACTCAGGTCTGGGTGACAGGAAATTATATGGTATTGAAGTGTAAAGAAAACATTCTTATAACCACTACTTATGTTTACACTTATGGAGGTGTTTTCATTGTTCAGCATTTAAACACCTGAGCTACTTTTTCAGTGTTAAGCTCTGTCTGAAGTGGCTGAACATATACTATTATATTAGTATTAAACCAGCTGGAATTCCTATAGCTCATAAATGGTAGAAACATTTTTGTGGGAAAGCAGTTGGAAGGATTATTCTCCTTAAGTTTAGCACCAGATTTTGAAATAGTTGTGAAGAAAGGTATGGTAGTTAAAAGGGTAAGATTGTGTCCTCTGTGGTCTTTTGTCTCTAGTGTAAACTTGATCTTCTAGAAACTGAAATACATTTGGAACTCCATTCATACATAATAAAAAATTATTAGGCTTTGTTTTATAGGAGACTAAACCTTGGAGTTTAATGTGATAAATGTACCATTGGAATAACAGTACTAATGAAGCTTGATTTAAGCATCTAGCAACTGTTCTGTTGTGACAAATTGGAAAAGCAAAAGCTCAGTTTCTAATGTAACTGCAATTCTGCTGGCAAGGTGCTTCTGTAGGTCACACGACTTTCAAGGATTGTTGTTCCAATAAATGACTTTGAACTGGCCTGAAACCTGCCTGAAGAGACCTTCATGGAGCACTGCAGCAATTCTTGCTGCTTCACATTGGACTCTGTCCCTCCAGGCCTGCAGCAGGTTTCAGCCTGGTTCCCCAGTTTATGCAAGGATTTCAGTTACCTGATGAAATCTTCTCCCCTCTTTTTATTTTTGAAAAAAGTATAGGCTATTAAAGTATGAGCTATTAAATAGCTATTGTAAGCTATTGTTTTTAATGGGATTTATTTTAAATCTGGTTTGTGTCTTGTTTTGGCTACTACAGAAAAGTCACTGGGTTCTGACAGTATTGTAATACCCTAAACAAAGTACCAAGAATGTGAAATTGTACTCTTTGCTGGATGAGTGTCTATTTCTGTTGAAGACATGGGCATGCTAGAATTTAGGTATATTTTCCACTCTTTCTTGATTTATGTTTTGATTTCTGTTTTAGGGCTACCAGAGTGTCTTAGTTACCTCTAATAAGGAACTTAGGAAAGGGTCTGAGTAGCTAAAGGCATCTTTTGTTTAAAATCAGGATATAATGTGGCCATGCTTGTTGGGAGGCTTGGCCTCTGCCTTGGCACTGGGATGTGGTTGTGCAAGGTTTGGAGCAGGGGGGAGCCCAGCTGTGCCAGCAGTGACCGAATGCCTGGTGCAGGCAGTGTTGCTGTTTTGGCTGACAGTGGGAGCTGTTTTGTCAAAGAGGTTTAGGTGGGACACTTTGTGGGGAATAACAGTAGTCTGCAGCTGCTGTCTGGCTTTGATGTGTTTGGTCTGTTTTGTCACAGAATCAGTCAGGTTGGAAAAGACCTCTGAGATCATTGAATCCAACCTATGACCAAACACCATCACATCAACCAGACCATGGCACTAAGTGCCACATTCAGTGTTCCCTTAAAGACCCCCCTGGGCTGTCCATTCCAATAGCTGATCATTCTTTTCACCCTTTTTTGAAGAATTTCTTCCTAATGTTCAACCTAATTTATTAATTCTTGTTTTGTTAGTGAGATTGCCATTTTACTGAAGAGCAAGAGCTGAGCAGCCCCCTTCCCACAGAGCCATCTTCCTCCAAAAATGTCCAGTCAATAATTTTTTTTGTAGCTCTGTTGATTTTAATCACTCAGTTGCCCCAGAAAATGGGTCAGAAACTACAAAAAAACACCATCTGGAAGGTTTTGTGAATGTGTTGGAAAGCTGCCATGGCTGGATGACAGAGTGTATTTGTGTATGTTTAAGTGGCATTTGTTTGGTTTCATTTTGTCCCACTGCCTCTTGTGTTTTCATTGGGCATTGCTTGGTCTTTTCCACGCCCTGATCGATGAGATATCCCTGAGCCTTTTCCCAGCTCCGGCAGCCTTTCCTTGTATGCAGACACTGAAAACTCAGCAGAAAGTTGTCTGCCCCTCTCAGGTGAACCTGGGTGCTTCTGGATGTGCTAGAAAAGCACAGCAAATGCCACAGTGTTCCTGCTTCAGCCTATTCTTTATTTGAGACTTGATCTCTCTGGACTTTAAGCTACAGATAATTGATTTGAGTGGGGTTTGAAATGGAAAAAGCAGTGTAAAAAGCAGAGGGGAGGTAAGATAGGTGGATTTGATAGCTTGTGTTGCTGAGGAGGTCTGCTGCACCTTCTACCAGTTGAGAATTTCTTAAAGAAGTTTTGACCAGCTTGTGTTACTGAAGTCCACCTTACTGCTGGCTGATTGTTGTGTGTCTGTTCTTGAGTAAAGCTTTTAAGTGAGAACCCAAAGCATTCAGAGCTAGTAAAAGCATTAAGCAGTATAATCAGTAGACTGATGTAATTTTTTGTTAGTGCCATTATAAGCAGTTGTGATTTTTAAAAACATTTTCTGTTATCACTGGACTCTATTTTTACTTGGGTGAATACTATACTTTAGGATGTCTCAGAGATTGATTTAATCTGGGCTGTTTTGGCAGTACAGAGATTCCTTGCCCATCACCTGGATGATTCAATTAGGGCTACTTGCTGATATTGGAAAACAAAACTTCTAAGTGTTCTTCTTGAGGACCATGTAGTAGCCAGACATGGGATGTATAGCTCCTTGCTGTTCCATGTGAAAAAAATCTATGAGTTTAAGCTATTTTAACATTCCCCATGGTCCCTTCCACTTTACAGGCGAGGCAACAGAATTCACCATGAGAACTCACCTCGCTCCATGAGAGTGAGGGTGGCTTTGGGTATCATTGACAAACACAGGAGGAAATTCTGCACCTGAATTTCAAGTGTAAGAAGCTGATGTCTGTTTACTGCTACTTGTCTTTGGAACACAAACACATGTGGATGATAACTGGGAGGTTCTTCAGGTTCTCTATTTGTAGTTGGCATGACCGAGTCTATATTTTATAGTCTGGAAAGGTGACCAAATGAATGTGCTGTGTATTTCAACACAAATACAGAAATGTTCTCCCAAGGGAATAAATAAGCTTTCAATAGAAATGGTTCATGTTGACATAGTGTGGGTGTGATTATCTACTGCTGCTCTGGAAAAAGGACCAGGTGTTTGGCAGTTCAAGTCACTGCTGTGAGCATTTGCCATGACTGACACTGTTGTGATCCATTTTCCTTGTTTAGCTTTGTAAAGCTGTCCTATAGTTTGTATGTTGAAATATGCTACCTGCTAATGTGCTTCAAAATACTGTATCATGAGAGAAATATGTGACATGGATATTTCTGATATTTTTCTACATTTATAGGTTTCCAGAATGGCTGGGCTGACTTGGTTGGAGGATGTTTTCATTTTCAGACTCTTAGGTGATGAATGGCTGTTGTCTTTATGATTTGTGACTGCCAGAATTTCCTGTATATTTGGCAATATTTTATGTCAGCCACTTGAGACAGTTCTGTGCAGAAGCAAGACAGAACTACTCTGCTTGCTGCAGGCAGTAATGGGGGAATATGATGCTTTGAAATAAGCTTAGAGAGTACATTTGGCAAAAATAAACGTCTACAGTACAAAAAGTGTGTGCTAGAAGTTCTGGGTGCGTGTGTTAGGCAGCTAACTCTGGTAATAACTTCTGTTCATAAGGAAGAAAATGATTTTTTTTGTTAAAGGAATAAAGCAAGATTAAGTCTTCACTTTTGTGTCTGCTGTTCCCTTGTTAATGGGTGCATTCAGAAAATAGTTTGCCAGGCATATAATTTAAGCATCTCTTGCATTCATGGCACCATCATGCAGTTCTGTTGTTTACTGAGAGTTTTCTGGCTTCATCCATAGGCAGCAGAGGGATAAAGGCTTAATTGCAATCACTGCAGCTGCACTTGTGATTAAAACTGCCCACAGATTGGAATTAGACATTAGTTTAATGCAGCTGTAAGTTCAATAACAAGGAAATAATGTTTCTTCCCATTTGATTCCTTCATTTTTTAATTAATTGTTGGGTATTATTATGCACTGTTAAAATAGATTAACCTGGGAAAAAACTTCTACAACAATTCATGATTTCTGTCTTAACCTTGTGCTTTTGTGCATTGTGATCTGCAGAGGAGAGAGAGGTTTCAGTGAGGACAGTGTTTTAACATTTGGCAGTGCCTGGATATTTGACTGAATTTGAGTGAGAGGGAAGATATTTGATTGCTGCAGGTTTGTGGAAATTTCAGGCATGAACAGAATTTCTTGATGAACAAATGGGTCTTTATTGCCAAATAAGCCTTGAGCTGTCAGCGAGCAGCTCTCATGGATCTTGTGCAACAGATGGACAAGTGTGTGAATTTACTGCTGAGCTCCTCTGAGCAAACTTAATTGTATCAAAAGTAAAGCTCAATTGCTTATTCCACTTCATACAAACCAAATGACTCTGAAGCAAGGCTCTTTTTACATATCTGTGCAATTTCAGTTGTGTGGTGTTGTCAGTCACACACCTTCTGGCTGTATTGCATTTCTTGGATCAAACCTGCAGAAATTCTATGTGTGCAATTAGTTTTTTGCAAACATAGTAGCAGGCTCAAGCATGAGAGCTAACAAAGCATTGCAAGTATGTGCCATACACACAGTGTCTGATCCTTGGCCCCAAATGTGCACTGAGTAAGAAGCACTTGCCCTGTGGGCAGTGATTCATAATTGGTAAATCTTCAGCTGGAACTTGATGGGAAAAAACCCATTGCCAACAATTCCTTCCACCAGACATGAACAAAAACCTACCCACCACCACCAAAATATGACCTGTTATGTTCCTAATATGTCATATTCCTAAATTTACTTTATTCAAATAGGTGACTATCCAATTGTTTCTCCTTCTCAAAAATACATGGGAGTGTCACAGTTCACAAATGAGCATTGCTGTGAGGGAAATGCTTGCTGTTAGCATTCATTGTTAGGTTTGTCTTTTGAACATTTATGGCTTTCAAGTTGCATTTCCCAGTCTGAGTTGTATTCATTGTGGTTTTTTTTTTCCTTTTTTAGTGGACTATATTGTGGAATATGACTATGATGCAGTGCATGATGATGAGTTAACAATCCGAGTTGGGGAAATCATCAGGAATGTGAAAAAACTGGAAGAAGAAGGATGGCTGGAAGGGGAGTTAAATGGCAGAAGGGGCATGTTCCCTGACAATTTTGTGAAGGTGAGTTTTCTGCATTGGCTTGATTTTACTGTAACGATGTGGCTAGGTTGTTGTTACTGAAATAGTTGGAATACACAACAATTGTATTTGTAACAGGATGATTTTTAATGGGAAGAACAAGGTGCTGGCACTTTTTAAAATGTGCTTTTGAAGATTTTTTAAATTTAAGTTCTGCTGTCTGTTCTTACTTGAGCATTTCTTTTAGTCTGTAGCCTTGCATTATGTGTTCTGTGTCACTCTGACTTCTGCTGTGCACCAAGTTGTCTGTAGTTACCTGCTTTAGTGGGATGAACTGATTAAAAAAACAAGAATATAAAAAAACCATAAGCCAAAACAGAAGACATCCAGTCATGAGTGAGTTTGGAAAGTGGGGTCACAGCTCAGTCAGCTCATCTGTGATGGAGAGCTGCATCCTCAGGTGGTGCTGCTGTGGGTTCTTCAGCCTGGATCAAGCTGCTTTATTTGAAGGGACAATTCTGCTTTACCCTGGACACTGCTGCTGGCACTGCCTTTTTTGTGACTCTGCAAATTTTTGGTTGTAACACTTCCATATAGTCCAAGTGAATGTAGATACTTCTGCCCCTTTTGAAGTGAAATTCATTCTTTGCAAACCAGAACTATCCAGTCTATCTTACTGTGATACTTTCATGTTGTAAAACCTAAGGGGATATATTTCTTTACACTTGCTCATTTTAAATTTGACAATTTTTCTGAAAAAAAATGAAAAAGAAAAATTATTCTTTTCTGATTTACTATGAGAGGTTTTAAAATTTTTCTTTTGAAACTGATGGGAACAATCCAGTTGTACTCAGAGAGGGTCTCCTACCAAGGGAAAGTTTGTGTGAATGCTTTTCACTTGTCTAACATTTTCAAGTTTTTTTCAGTTTAGTTTGAAGTAATTTTTGGATTTTGAGTCCTGTATAAATAGTAATTTGACCTCAAGTTTTGATGATTATTGTGCTGATATTCTTAAATGGCTCTCAAGTGCTGTGTAGGAAGAAAGCATCAGACTCAGCTCTTTGCTGGTTTCTGTTTCATCTGCCTTGCTGAAGAGCAAAAATGGGTTGGATGTGACATGTTTCTGTATTAATTATCATGCTTGTTGGGTGGTTTCTTGCCCTTCTGCAGTTTTGACTTTTATAAATTTTGTTTAAAATTATTTCCATCCTGTCATGAGCTGCAGGTTTTTTTAACTTTCCAGCTGTTCATGTGTGCACGGCACGGTCGGATGCCCTGAATTACAGGGGACAGTCAGTTTTCTAGAAGGTGTAGGGGTTTGGAGAAGTAGAAGGGAAGTTGTGTAGAAGAAAATTATCACTTTTGTTTCATGACAAAAGGGGTGGTTTGCCTTCTTGGTGCTGGAGCTGAGTGCAGGTATGAGGCTGATCTTGGGAACTTTTCTTCAGGGTGATATGTTTAGGCTGGAAGGCTGTTGTGCAGTGGTGAGATCATGGGAAAGCATTAGGGAGGTGAAAGCTGTGTGTTTTCTTCATGGTCAATTTGATTATAGTTTCTTTGTATAAGTTAATTTACAGGTACTGATAATTTGAGAGACTATTTCTGGGAAGGCTGTTGCATCCAAGTGTTTTGGGTTTTCGTTTTTTTTCGTGCCTCCTCCCAAACCATTCTCATTTACTGCTGTAGTAGGTTGTTGGATCACACTGCAGGATCCATGGCATGGTCTGTGACCAGATTGCTGCAAGTACCTAGCCCCAGCAACTAAACTGAAATGCCCCTTCTTGGCCTGCTGTGCTGGTCACATCTGCAAGGTGTGGGTGACCTGCTGGAGGGAGCTGGAAATGAGCTCAGGCAGGGATGGACTTTGATCCTGTGAATGAGGAAAGTCCCTGCAGAAATGGATTTATTTGTTTGCTGCTGAGAGCAACCACCACCATTGGGAGTGGTAAGAACAGTGAAGATGCTGACAAGAGATGAGCATTGCTGACTTCTCATGACCCACCTGAAAGGGAAGGAGCACAAAAATTTGAAAGAGGACAGAAATGTGACCAGAGAGCACAAACTGCTGTGGGCAGTGCTAAGGGTTGCACCAAGTTTTACATATTTGGTTGCAGAATTCTGGGGCTGTACTTAAATATCTATTACTTCCTGAAAGGATCATCTTGCTCTCCTGTTAAGAGTATAATTTCATGCATTAAATGAGGATCTGGCCTGAATGCATTATGTGGTTAAATTTGTGGTGGCTTTTTGACATACACAATGGTTTGTTAAGAATTAAGCTGAGGCCAGGAAATAGCCTCTCCATGCAGGCTGTGGATGGTAGATTATAATTTGTGCTGATCTGGAAAAGATTAAAATGCATGCTAACAATGCATGTGTTATCCACTAGATTTGCCTTCATGTATAAAATTTGAAAACAATAAATATGACAAATTAAACTGGGTGAAGATAGACATGTTTTCTTTTCCAAATGTTAGACGTTGTTAGAGAAGATAAATTATTTTTTAAAAAAAGAAATAAAAGCCTTTGCTTTTCATCAACTAAAAGAGTATTGGGAGGAAGGTTGTAATTCCAGCTAGTTTGTTTTTGCTTATTTTGTTAGTTTGTCTCTTTTTCATCCTGTGTGAGGGCTGGAAAAGAGCTTGTTACCTCGGTGCCAGCTACAAACTGTCCTTGGCTGTTGAGCAGGACCAGGCTGCTTCTTGCCTGTTTGAAGGACAAGCAGAATGTGGACAGGAGGATTATTGCTGCATGCTGCCTGAATATATTGGATGCCCCAGATTCTGACTGTATCCTCACTGCTAAAGCTGATCAGTCCCCTTCTGTTCCCTCCTTCGGGGCTCTGCCCGTCCATTGGATTTACTGACATTTTTATGCCACTTCTCATGCTTTGATAAATGCTTTTTTTTCTGTTTTAAGTATGACTAATGCTGTGAGCTTCATTTTGGGTTGTTGAAACAGGAAATAGCTTTTTGATTTTTGTCTTCCTTTTATTCTCAAGTCTTCTAAGCGTTGTAAAAAAAATTTTAAATTGTGGTAGTAGACTTGTTTTGTGTAGTGGTAGCAGTTGGGTTTTTATTGTCAGAAATGCAGAGGAAGCTGAGACTGTTTTTAATTGAGTTAATTTGTTGTACAGTGTGGGTGAGCTAAGCACAATGTGGTTTTGAAACACTCCTATGAAGAAGGGAATTTACAGAAGCTTCCTGTGGACGCAGATGTAATGCAGGTGCTTGGTGCCTTGTAACATCATCTGGTAACTTTTTGGTTGGGTTTTGGTGGCTTCTACCAAGCCTTTTGCATGTTGATGGGGAGATCCTGGAGAATGATCAGAGCTTGGTGGTTCCTGGTGCCAGATGGGACCAGGATGTTTTCTGTGAGCCCATCACTTGATGGGTTAACAGGCAGTCTGTCCCAAAAGGTGCAGTTCTTGGTGCTGATCTCTACTTGCATCATTTTGCTTTAAAAGAAAGAAAACAGGTACATTCAGCTAAGGGGAACCCCATAAAGCCTCTGAAACATCCTCAGACACTGCTTGTACCACTGTGTGGGGTGGAGAGTGGGAGGTGTTGTAAAGGTTGGGTGGAAACTCAGTGTATGGGATGTCCAAAGCAGTCCTAAAACCAGAAGATGATGGTAAATGTACAGTTGAATACAAATAGGTTTAAAAAATAAATGCGAGCAATTACCCTGCCTACTTGTAAAGCTCATTTCCTTGAATTCACTTTTCAGTGCTGCAGCTTCTTAAAGATGTTCTGCCTGTATTGCAGAGCTAGATTTTTGGAGTGCACACATTTCCAGTGTTATTAACAAAACCTGGTGTGAAATTCCTGTTTGAACTGTGTGCATATCCTCTTTGAGTGGGGTTATATTAGAGTTCTTGTTTCTGACATTGTTATTGCCATTTTTCTGCTTCTTCCTGTATGGGCAATTTAAAATAAACAACTTCATAAATTCCTGAAAGGAATTAGCAATGGAACCCAGCAAACTTCTATTGTTTTCTTTGAGAGAGCTTTTCCTTTCTGAAATCCATCACGGTGAAAAATGTGCACACTTTCATTTGTTTCCAGTGTGATTTAGAGAAGTGTAGTAATGCTGTTAGATGGGGATGGATTGTGTGAGGTTTTTGAGATATTAAGGTGTGTGGAATGTGGAAGACTTTTTGGTTTTGGGTTGGGTTTTATTTCTGTTTGCTTCAAGACTTTATATAATATTCAGGAACAGTTCTCTGAAAGTAAAGATTAAGAATTCAGGCCTCCCCTCCTTCAGGAAATCCCCCAGACCTTCCTCTTTTCTCTGGCCCAATGAATCTTAACTCCTTTGTTTTACATTTACTTTGACAAGATGGATTAAGATTCATTTTCATTGATTTATTTGTTTTGAGTAGTTCTATTCACTCTCCAGACACCTGTTGTGTTGGTAACTGAAAGTGATTTGTTGTTCATCCTTCTGCTTATTTTCTTAAAGTTTTTGTCCCTACGTAGCTGAGAAGTATTTTTCAAGAGCTGAAGTTCCGTGTTTTATTTCATTTATTGCTATCTTAGTTTTGTAAATAGCTGTACTGTGAGTAATAAGCTTTACGTGGTAGTAAAACCAGTTTGATCATAAGCTCAAGGCAGTAACTCGGGTGAGGGAGGAGCAGTGGATAGCTTAATCAGTAGCTTTCATCAGTAAAGGCAGAGGAGTTTGCCAGCAGGCTCTGGGGACGCTGTGCTGAGCGAGCTGGACTCTTCTCTGGGTGTGTTTGGGACATGCAGCCCCCCAGCCTGGGAGCTGCTGCGGGGGCAGCTTCCTGCCAGCCCAGGTGGGAGCAGCTGCTGCTGCTCTAGCGCCGAGCCTGGATCCTCTCCTGGCTAACACGTGAACTTTGCTCACTGTGACATTTTTCTTCCTCCCCCTAAATAAAAAAAAAACCCGTGCAACTCTGGGCGTGTTCGAGCAAATATGTCCTTGGAAGGGGTAAGCTTGTTTTATTTTCCATATGTTCTTAACATCAAATGTTGTAAACAGACTTTGTGTTTCGGGGTAGTGGACGGAAACAGCATGAGTTTAAAAGTTAGGCTTGCAATGAGATTTTGAGTTTTTTTAGTATATGGTGTAAATGTTTGGTCTTAGAATTGTTTGTGTAATAAAATTACTCGGGGCTGGTTTAGCTCTTGTCCCCTTCTGTAGGATAGGGAGATGCTTAGAGATTGCAGACAGCTACTGTGCTTGCAGAAAGTTAATTTTTAAAAGGATGGATTGTTTTTCGGTGATTCTTTCTGATTGACTTCCTGGTCTATGTGGTTGTGGAAACAAAACACAGCCAAAGCTTCTCTTCTTCCCTTTTCATCACCCCTAGAGAAACACTTTAGAGTATTAGCACAGCTGACCAACCTTCTTAAGCCCGTCTTTGCTGCCTCTCTCTTGTGTTCTCACTGGAGGGATGCTGTTAAACACAAATGTGCTGTGAGCCAGTGGGAGAAGTTTTGGCTGAAAGCTCCTTCAAGCGTAGCATCTTCCTTAATTCCTTCTCAAAAATAGTAAATTGACCTCACGCAGAACTTAAAACAGGAATCATGGAGTTGGGAGGGATTGCAGACAAGACAGAGTCTTCTCAGTTAATTCTAACCTGGGCACAATTACAGAGTGTAGTAACATTAATTAAGAAGCAGATCAATAAATAAACTTTTAAGCAATGTCTATAGGTTATGCCATACACATTTATTTTGTAGTAAGTAGGATGTATTTAAGGAATAGAATAGAATACCTATTTGCAAAATGTTGGTGCCTTCTCCCTTTAAGTATTCTGTCCAAAATCTTTGCATCCAGGTAAGGCTTGGAGAATAAAAGATAAACAGCAATTTATCAGTCCTGTTGGTCAAATTACATTTCAGTTTATAGAGCCTTTCCTTTGCTTTGTTACTGTTTTGAAGGAGCTGTCACCACGAGCAGTGGTTTGTGCAGGGAGGTGACACTGAGTGCTCGGAGCAGCCCTGCTCCCCAGGCAGAGCAGGCAGCCCTGCTGGTGAGAAGGAGATGTTTGCTTCAAAGGTGGCAGCTCTTGTTTCTGGGAAACAAAGATTACACGCACGATCGAAAGCCATATTAAGTAATTTCGGTTTCAGTGCTGAGTATGTGAGAGAAGCACTGAGCACTTTGTCTTCAGGCAAGGAGTGAAGCTGAGCATTCAGGCTGGTGCTTTTAACACCTGTTGCCAATACTGTGGTGCCACCCATTGTTTCTGCTGATTTTTCTTTAGGCGTTTGGGGGAAATAGGGCCACTGGAGGAGAGTGTCATTTCAGAGGTACCTTGTGGGTTTGCCTGAGCTGCACCTGCTAATCCCATCCATTGGCACACGTCTGGGATTTGTGAGAATGGTGATAATGATTCCTGTGCTTGTGGGGTGAGAGACAAGTCTCTGCTATCCAGCTGTATAGGCCTGAATAAACAAGGAAACAGTTTATTTCGAGCTAGAATGTTGGTAATTGCCTTGGGTGAGCCTTACTAAAAACAACAGTAAAGAAAATTAAATCAACTGAAAACAGTGACAGATATAACCAATGGCACTGATAGGTAAGCATTTTCACTGTCTTGCAGAGCTCACCATAATTTACTCTTACTCCTGTGGCTTTTCCAGTAGAGTTACTGCATGGACTGCTTGGGCTCAGACCAGTTGGGTCCTGACCCTGTGAAGCCCCTCTGTGATGTGACTGTATGTGGCATGAAGAGGAGAAGTCTGGAGGTGTCTTTGATTTAGCACTGTAGAGCTGCTGTTGCTGACACATCTGTGTCACATTTGTGGACACCTGTGTGCCAGGTTGTCTTTTCAGCTGTCACCACATCCACACAGGAATTCCCTTTGTTGGTGTTGGTCAAGGATGTGTGAATTATTTCATATTTCGAGGCAGTATAGGTGTCTTGTTTAGAAAGAGCAAGTGAATTAACTATTTGAAATATTTATCTTGATGGACAGTTAGATCTGAAATGTCACAAATGCTTTTCTCAAAAGTGAACTATTTAACTGCAAGAAGTTTGATGAAAAGATGTGACCCTTGCCCTGTTCAAGCTGAGCACCTGTGCTTTAAGATGTTGAAAAATAACCTGAGAAGAAGATTTCATTTTGCATCTGCAAACTGTTGTTTCACTGTAGGAGTGAAAATCTGTGGCATTGTGGAGTCTTCAGTGGCTGAATGTGAACACAGAATGGGGAAAACCCTGCTGGTTCTTGTGATATTTAGTATCTTTTCAAATATAGAATATATATGTGTTGATACTGTGTTGTCAAGAGCATGAGAGAAATGGAAAAAGCTTCTAAGTTTTGACTCAGTGGCAGCACTGGCATGGAACTTTAGGGAACTTAAAATGCTGTTCTGAAGGACAGCAGGATAAAGTGTGATTAATGACCTGTGTGAATACTGCTTAATGTGCTAGTTATTCCCTCTGATTTGAGTTATCCAAGTTTGTTGATTGTACCTGTGCCTCTTACTTTTCTAAATGCCCTATCAGCTTATAATGTCGCTCTGTGGTAGCTGCACACTCCCAGAGCTGCTCTGATGGAGTGTAATGCTTTGTGTGGAAGAAGAGCAGGTTTATACATGTCCTTATTCCTGTAATCACGTGAAGCAGCCTTCTCCTTTGTCCGTCCTTATTTAGTTGTTACACTTGATTCATGTGTAATTTTATAGCTTCCTCTCCAAACACAGGAGCAAGGCAACCATTCCCTGCCTGGAGGCTTCAAACAGGGTGTGCTCCCTCAGAAGGTGTTTGCAACCACCACTGAGTAAACTGCACGAACCATTTCTGGTGTCTTGGGCAGCAGGGACTGAGTGGGCTTGTGCAGGAACCTGACTTCTAAGTTTAGACCTTCCCTGTGTACAGAAGTCTAAAATACAGCTATAAATATGCACTCTGGAATTAGCATATGTAATAAGAGCAGAGAGGTCAGTTATGCAGGTGCTGTTTGCTGTAATGTTTGTTACATCCCAGGAGGCTCTGGCTGCACATTCCAGCCGTGTAATTGTAGTTCTTTGCCATATGTCTCATAAATCAACGTGTGTGTACACCCAACACAGTTAATGTTAAATCTATTCTTTTGCTTTTTTAGTGAGATGGAATGAAGTAACCTAAATGTGAACTTGAAGCTTAAACCTGCATGAGGGTGGCTCATCTTTATTCTGTCATTTCTTAACATTTGCACCAATTGTGAATTTTGTGTTTAGTAGCTCATCATTTTGGAGGGGGAAGTTAGCTCTGCTCTACTATAATGTTTTCAGTATTGAGTTTCAAATGTATGTGTTCCTTGAACGCTGGATTATTTATATTATGAGCTGATCTGAAAGTTTAGTGTGGTAAATATTTTCTAGGTTTAACAAACTTTTCCAGCACTCTTCACTTTGTGAAAATATATTTTCTTATATGTATGTGGATTCATTAGCTTTGGACTTGGTGTAATAAGCTTTTGAATTCTTAGAAACTGATGGTGATAAGCATGTTACATAGATGCTTTCAAAACAGAAGCAAGAAAGCAAGATGAACTTCAGTTAAAAATGTTAGTTAATGTATGGATCTCTGGTAATGCTTAATCTTTAAACGTTTTCTAATTTCCACTGAGACTCCAGATTTATATTTTTAGCCCTTATTTGACATGTCTTAAGCATTTAATTTTGTGTCCTAGACAAGACCTGTGAAGAGATGTGGATGTGTCAGTGTCCACGAGCGAAATGCTGAAGATTTTACAGGGAATACAGAGATGGTGCCTTGGAAAAAGGATGCAGGGAAAAGTGTGAGTGTGGCAGAGTGGATGCAGAAAGACAGGATGGTGGTGAGAAGGAGCAAGGGGTGTTCTGAGTTAAACATCAAAGTGAACCTGTAGTGGTTGCTGGATCCCACATTTCTCTGGACCAGCAGTAGAGGCAATTAACTGCGAGAAGGGAAAGAAATGTCTTCCTGCCTTCCCTTGTGGGGGAAGATGATAAAACACGTGTGTTGTGGGAGCTGGAGCTCTGTGTTGGCCTCTGCCACGTGTGATTCCTGCTTTCATTGATCTGAAGCACCATTTTGTGGCTGGTGGTTGACAGGACATTAACTGTTATTCTGTAAAACAATTACAAGAAATATAATTAAATTTTCATATATATGTATTAGCAAATATAATAGCAAAGAAATGCAATCAGTGTTTTAAAATGGATTTATCTGGCTATGAACATGGCAACACCATAAAATATTCCTAAAGTATCATCTTCAGAAGTATTTTAAAATGAACTTTTTTCTTAATTGAATGGTTGGGAAGCATTGATGTAAAGATCTGTGCTATCTCTAGTTACTCCCATTAATTTAGGATTCCTTGCTCTGCTGTTGGTGGACCTGGTGAGGTGACTGCTGAGATTTCCTGCATCTGGGCTTTCATATTTTGTATGAGGTCTCTTGTATTTTGCCAGTATTAACAAGATTTCATGTCAAATTCGGTTTTGACACTTGGTTGGCTCAAAGTTTCTACATATCCATGACAAAATTGAATTATTTGTATGTATAAAATCTATTTCCATGTATTTTTATAATCTGTATCAACATCTGAAACTTCAAGCCTGCTTCTACATTACACTCTGTAGGGTGTTGCTTCTGTGGAAAAGTTCAGCTCTTTGTCTGTTCTTGACATTCAAAAATCACAATTATTCAATGACTCAGTTTTTAATCTGTAAATCTGCAGCAATTCAGTTAATTTTTTATGCTTCCCAGAGTTCCCACTTTCACAATTTGCAACATGTAGAGTGAGAGAAGTGGTACCTTGCCTGATTGATGATTGTTTTCCTCCCACATGGTGTAGTTAAAAGATCTATATTTAGCATAGATTATTACACCTGTAAAAATGTTGGTAACTTGTTAAACCGTGTTGTGTGATGTGGGTGTGGTTTAATAGAAAGCAACAAGTCAGACTATGAAGAGGAGAGGCAGGGGGTGATGCTGCCTCACTGCTGATTCAGCTTCATCAAGTGGGTGGCACTTAAGCCTAGTGATTCACTGTTAAACATTCCCTACTTCAACCATAAATTAAACCCCCAAAAATCAACCCATGACACGTATTACATTCTCCAGGAGGTATGTTGGAAAACAAAGTTGGAAAACAAAGGTTATCCATCTCGTCTGTTCTTCAGATGGTACCTGCTTTGATCTTTAGGTGATTTGTTTCTATTTTCAAGAATAATGTTTAATCCTCTGGAGAGTCTGGGGCACCCCCTGACCTCTCCCAGCCAAGCTCTTCTCTTTGGAGGTGGAACCTGCTCTGATCTCCTGAATGCCCCAGGGAAGGAGCTCAGCAGTTTCTCAGCTATTTTGGTCCATGGATTTTCTTGATATTTCCCTTTAGCTCATGCAAAGTAATGAGACAGATAGGAATAGCTGCACATTACTCATCTTTCTTTCACTGCCTTTATTAAATATTTTGCCTCTGGGGATCTACATTTAGAATGAGAAACCACGTTTTCCACTCAAGAAAGAGACAGGCAGAATGAAAGGATGTGGGCTATCGAAGATTTAAGTTGCTGGAGCTGTTAAGGCTGCCATGTGCCTGCCTGTCGCTGTTACTAAAACTGGAAATGTGGTGCCTAAATAATTAGTTATGTGAAGATTTCCTCCAGGACCTGAGGTTTCATTGCTCTTGAATAGGTTATGGATGACAATCTCTCCTCTGTAGGCAGCTGTACAGATTTTTATATGTATTTATTTACAGTCATATTTCTATGTGTTTTTTTTCAGGAATGGGTTTTTGCAGGCTGTGAACTTGTATAAACAGAACTATTGCCTGCTTGCAATTCCTCCCTCTCCCCTAAAATGACAGGTTCAATTCTGAGTTTATTTTCCACTCAATACAATGAGTCATGGACTTAATTTGCCACTCCATGGGTTCTTTATTGCTGTTCTGATGGGGAAGAAAAGAGACGAGATAATTGTATGTGTAGACTCAGACATTTATCTTTTTGTATTCTTTATCTCAGCCTCTTTAGAGATTGAGACCATTATCTGCTGCTTGAGATCTTGCTTTGAAATGTACTCAGCCACTAAGAGTGATGCACATCATTTTTGCACAAGCTGATGTTACAGTGAAATTAATATAAGAAGTCTAAAGATGACTGTTCTTTGTATAATGGCATATATAGGAGGAGACAGCAGCTGAAGCCTTAATATTTATGCTTGAAGAATCTAGCTAAGGATTTAGATTTGCTGGATAATGAACTTCTCTGTGCCCTATAAGTCAGGAATAGACTTTGTGTTTTTAACTTCTGGCCTTTCAGACGCTCTGACCTGCTTTCTGCATCTGCACTGCCTGGCTGATTTGAGTGCTCTTGGCTTCTGGCGAGGGAAGTGGGGAGGATCCAGCTGTCCCTGCTGCAGCCATGGGTGGGCAAGCAGCTGATGGAGGGGAGGCTGCTCCTGCTTGCCTCAGAAGTAGGTCAGGAGCACCCGATTATTTTAACAGCATCATGAGGCTGTGCATGCATTTGCATGTATTCCGTTTTTGTCTGCGTATGAAGAATAGTTCTTGCATCACACATTGATGCACTTAAACGATTTTGAGATTTTTATTTGTAAACATGCACATTTCCTTGAAGGATTATTAAACTGTGACAGGTACAGTCAAAGCATAAACCACTTTTTTTTTTGCTAGTTAAATTTATATGCTTGTTTTTGCCTGTCAGGCTTCAGTGGGTTTGTAAGTGTTACCAAGTACACATTTAGTGGAGATCATGAAAACTTCAAGCCTTTATGAGTACTACTGTAGTGCACAACAAAAGAAGTGGGTGGTTGCTTCCCAGTGGGAGTGTGTTTTAGGCCAAGAGACAGTCTGTATTGACCTTGTACTGCCAAGTTATAAATGCATAAAATCTGCGCTGCTCATGGAAACACTGACAAGCCTTGAACTGCAATGGACTGGCAGAATAAAAATATTAAAATTCCCAGCTGCAGTTAATGTCATATTTTCATTTTGGTTTTGCTGGCCCACAGCTGGCAGTGGCCTCACTTTGGAACAAGATGAAATGTCCTGGAGCTTTTTGTTGGTATTGTCATAACACAGACTCTCTCTGATAATTTAGATATACGAGGTGGACTTAAAACCCACCAAAACCAAAGAAAACTGCCTTGTGAAACCCATGGACAGGAATCTTGGGCATATTCAGGCTGGGTATAGCAGTACCTCAGAGGTGAGATCTGTGGAGTGTCATTTTCCAACCACTGAAGTGCAAGCAAACTGTTTGGAAGAGATATAAGAATTGCAAACTCTTATTAATGTTATTAATGGGGCATGAATTAATGTTTGCATCAGTAGCTGTCAGTTTTGACATATCCAGTCTGTCTTTATATAGAAATTACTTCCTTTGTGGAAGGAGTTGTAAGGATGATGCCCAGGATGAAGATGCTGGCAGGGACAATGGGTGTGTATATCAGAGGATCCTGATGTGTGCTTTTGAAAATGAATCTTGGGGCACTTCCCTGCTGTTAGAAGACTGATGTGAGCTACAGGGTTGTGGAGTAGTGCATCACATGCAGGTGTGGAGACCAGGGATTCCTGAATTTGTTTGTTTGGTTTAATTTTAATATGGTTTATAATTCCCCGAGGAAAGATAATTAATGTTGCAGTTCTTCTTTAACAATGAGGACAAAAAATACTTCCTGCTTTACAAGAATATTACAAAGGGAAGAAGGTTAAATATGAAAACAGCAGTTGCTGGTCCATTTAGGCATTGCCTACTGATGCCTTCTGTAGTTCTTTGTCAAAACTGGATTCATGCCTGGCTGCTGTGGCAGAACTCTCTGGTGTGGTTGTTTTTTCTGTCCCCATTGCAAAGCAGCTCCATGTGGTGCTCCAGAGCTGCTTTCTAATACACAAAATAAAACGTCCCTGTTTGCTCTGATTCAAACCTGGATGGTACCGGTCCCATACCCGCGTCTGCTCGTTGTAAATCTGAGGGATTTGCAGTCCCTCTGCTCCTGTTTTTATCACAGTCACCTTGAACTTCTCCTTGCATCCTCTGCTTTTGTGTNCTGGTACCGGTCCCGTACCCACGTCTGCTCATTGTAAATCTGAGGGATTTGCAGCCCCTCTGCTCCTGTTTTTATCCTTGCATCCTCTGCTTTTGTGTGCCTTGGATTAGGATGATTTCTCTTAGCTGTGTATTGAAGTGTTCACAGCTTTCCTGTCCTGGCTGTGGTAGGAAGGGACAGAGTCCCTTCCAGGTGCTGCTGGACTCTGCCACTCTCTGATTGTTCTTTCTGATGTCTCCTGAGGAAATTATTCATCAGTAAATCCTCAGCCTTTGAATCAGGCAAGAAGATTTTCTTCATGTAATGACTGTACACAGAATTATTTTAGATCTTATTTTTTAAATGTAATTCCACTGTACTTCCTGCTAAAATTTGCCATTGTCTTGTGTTAGACCCACAGCATTTCCTACCTGTCACTACTTCAGGTGGGGACTCAAGCCTGGCAAGAAACTCACTGAAGCATTCTTCTTTTTGGTTTTCGATATTTGGTCTTTGAAATAATTTCCTATTATTTATAATCTAGCCATTATTTTGCTGCCTTTGATGTTGTACTTAAAAGGATACTGTCAGTTTAATTCAAATTATTGATTAAGGTGGTGCTTATCTCACACCATTTTCTAGCATTTGGAAGTGCCTGTGTGCTGGTTTTTGTTCTTTTTTCTTCTAATTAAAAAAAAAAAAAAGTAATATTTTTTGACCAAACTGCCTTTGTGGGCCTTCCCCGCTTCCTTTTTGAATCTCTGTGCTTTTTACAAAGCAATTGAAGCAGCAGTTTCTGAAGTCTTGTGCAAAGCGTAGAGCTCAGGAAGGAGCCTGGAGCTGACTCCACACTGGAAAGTGTCACAATTGAGAAACCTAGGGAAGTACTAATTCCTAGAGCAGCTTGGAGATTTTAGAGCCTGTATAAATTGCATAGCAAAAGAAAAAAAAAAAAAATTTCAAAAATCCAGGGGCAGGCAGAAGCACTCTAGGCAGATTTTCAAATATTTTTATATTTTAATTTAATTTAAAATTTAATTTAATTAAAATTAAATTAAAATCAAATTAATTAAAGATTAAATTAAATGTTATAATTTCATATTTTTAAGATTAGCAGGATGGTGGTTTGGAGGTGACAAACTTTTCAGGTGTAGCCAAATTTAATTGTTTACGATTTTATCAGACTTATAAGTAATGGACCAAAAAACAGCTATAGGCCTGAGAATGACAAAATCTTTGAAATGAGAAATATCTCCTCAAATGGGAGGTAGACAGGATGCTGTGTTATTCAAGGAGGGTTAGTTTTTTGTTTGTTTGGGGTTTTTTTAAACTTGGAAGATGGGATGGATCTCAGCAGAACTGAGACCTCCAGGGCAGGAGTCACTGTGGAGGAAGGAAAGTTCCAGCAGGAACTACTCGACTGTTTTCTAAAAAGCTTTTTTTATGTAATATACATGAGTGGGAGGAAAAATCCTGCTGTCTGTAGTCTTGCTCTGTTCTTTTGAGAAATAGGAAGATGCTTTGGTCTGTTTAACTTGAGATTCATAATATGTTTGGAAGCATCAGTGGCTCTTCAGACCTGCTGACTCTTCCAGCTGGACAGCTACAAGTAGGAAAGCTGGGCTTTAATGGTCCAAAAAGCACCAGACAGACAGGTCCTGGGGAATATGTTTCTCATATTTTTGGCATTTTATCAATGTATGGGCTTTGTTGTCTAGAGGTTCATGTTCAAGAGTTCACATGATATGAGTAATTTTATATATATGCCTTGCCAATTCTGTTTTCAAATATTAAATATTTTATTGCAGCTACAGCTGCAATAACTCATGGAGTTGTTGACCAGTGGCTTCTGATGGTGGATACAAGAATTGTTCTGAAGTGGATCACAAAAAGCCTCAAGTACTTATGGATATTTGCATCTCCAAGGGTGCTGTGGAGGCAGACAGGACTGTGGATGCAGGAGGGATTAGGCAGCTCCAGCTGCAGGCACAGGAGGGAGAGGAGGTGATCCATCCCCCTGCTGGAACCATTCCGGGTGCTCTGGGAATGTGGGAGCATCTGAGCTGCAGGAGCTCTAAAGAGCATCTGGGATTTTGGCTGCTGGGAGCTGTGTTCTGCAATAGATGGGCCATTGATCCGACTTAATGGGTTTGTTCTTGTGCAAAGTGATGATTTCCTTCTTTCAGAGTATCTGTTCTCCAGTGGAATCCCATTTAATGAGCTGATGCAGTGGAGTGACTGTGGCTGCTTGGCCTTTTTGTCAAGAACTGGTGCTTTCTTGTTTACAGGCTTCTCAGTCTTGTTTGGCACAATCGATTTCAATGCTAACATTCTAATTTAGAAAGATTAAGAGGGTGGGAGACAACCAGAAAAGAGGTGTCTTTGTTATTTTCCTCTTAGATCTTTCCCCTCACTTGCACCCACTCTGTTTCTGGAGCTCAGTTTCTTTTCTGCTCACATCTTTCAGCAGAGCAGTTGCATCTCTTGTCTGTAAACACCTTGGATCTTTCTGGGGCAGAGATGATCACTTAATACAGTTTTATATACAAAAATATTTTAGTACCTTACCCTATGGTCTGTCATTGAAGTAATATTTTTTTTTTTAAAATGTTTTCAAATATGAGTTGTTACATGAAAGTTGTAATATGACACTTCTGGGCTCAAAGCTCCCTTTCTGAGATTTCTGAGAGCAGATGGCTGAAATGCTGCCCCTGTTTCTGACTTTTCTCAGCAATTACCTGTTTACTACCACAATTGTATGGAAAGGTCAAGTTTATTGCAGCCTTGGGTATGTTTAGTTTGTAGGATGAAGGCCATGATTTTTGAATATATATCATTATACCCCAAATGGTAAGTACCTGAAGTGTGTACCTATGGAGCACCTGTTTAAAACCACTAACCTCTTTGGTGATTTAAGTGGCCTCTGAGTCTTTTAAATCTCTTTTTTCAGGAAGTCAAGAAGGATGTAGAGCCCAAGGATGATGCTGTGCCACTCAGGAGGGAGAAATCTGGCAATGTCGCCAGCCTTGTGCAGCGGATGAGCAGCTATGGGCTTCCAGCAGGAGGATTTCAGCCTCATCCTCCATCCAAAGGCTTCAAGAAGAGTATGTGGGCTTTCCAATTCCTTCTACTGTGCATGCTGCTGACGTGCATTTTTAAAATAAACACCAATTGTTTAATGCATGACTTAGTTTTAAGGTTATGTGGAAAACTAGAAACACAGGAGGAGAAACTGATTCAAAGACAAATTTTGCTCCTGTATGTATGGGCAGAAAGCTTAAAAGTAGCTTTTAACACCAGTAATAAGGATGAATTCTCCTGTGAACAGGATTTAGACTCTTTCCAGCTGTCAGGGAGCTTTGTAACTTCATGTGAGCTCTGTTTGTATTATCAGATAATACCTAACTGGAGAGCTGCAGGCTTGTTCATGATTGTCAAAAATTTTCCTGTGGTCATTTTAAAAGAAAACTGGAAAATATCAGGTTTTGCTACAAATTCAAGGCTTTGATAAAGAAATGCTGTGTAGTTCAGATTCTTCCTGGTAGACTTGCTTCTGATGAGAAATAAAGTGCAGTTGGTGATATTAACAAAAAGTACTGGTTTTCCTTTTGTTGTAACAGCAACCCTCAGGATGGCAGGAGCATAGCACTGCTTCTTCTGTATCTGTGATTTCTTTGTTATAATGTCAGATTTTATATCAAGGTTAATAAAACCTAGAGCAGAAAGCTTACCATTCCCTGCATCCAGCAAATGGGCTTGTGATTTGTATTTGGACGTACCAATCTTTTGTAAGATATTGCTTTGAATTACTGTAGCTTCCTCTGTCTTACAAGGTTTTGAATGTATTCATGATTTAAGCTTGCTTTTTAAAAAAGAGTTCAGAATTTACTGGTTCTGGCATGTTTATACTCTGAGGTTTTGCCTATAGAAGAAGAACCACTAGTTGTCTTTTAAAACCCTGAAACAGAACCACCACCTTTACAAATTTGTTGAGACTTTGTTCCAGGAAACTAAGGATTTAAAATCACTTTTTAGTGACTCTGATCTGTGTGTGCATGTTGGCAACAACACGTAGGTGCCTGTTGGATGTTTACACAGCAGGCTTTGGAAACATCCAACCTGAAAGATTAATGCTGTTCCTAGATAAATACAGCCAGGCTCTGAAAGGGAATCAATGTGATCTTATGGGTCCTTCCACCTGGGATACCATAGGATTCTGTGAACATGATCTGATAACAGTTCAGCTGCTATTGTTCTGGTCACCCTAACCCTGGATTGTTCCCATGATTTCCATGTCACATCCTCATGCTGGTGGCTGTGGCCAGGGTAGAAGGTACAGCTTGGTCTCAAACTCTGCAGGGCTCTGGCTGCTCTCATCTTCTGGAGTAAATGGTGTGCAAGCACTTCCCTCGAGGCACACAGATGTTCACCTGGTGCAGTGACAGTCTCTGCATTTCCATTTCACTTGTTGTTCCCTTTTTCCTGGAAGACTGTTTAAACAGCTCCTGCAGATTCTGTTTGCTCTGTGCCTTGGCAATCACTTGCTTTCTAGAGCTTAGTTGTCTTTGTGTTTCTGGTTTTTCACTTGCTGAAACGAGGTTTACAATGTTAAAAACAGAGTTAAGTTTCTTTCATGCAGCTCTCCCTGAATTCAGGTATTTTTGTCAGGTAGGTGGTAAGCTGCAGGCAGAATTCCTATCATTTAGATATCTGCCTTTGTTCACCAGAAGGAAAATACAGAAGGTGCACTAAGTGACAGCAACAAAGAGCTAAATTTGGTTTACCCTACACAAAACAGACAAAACCTGGAACCAGAGAAGTTGTTTTGGAAAGGGACAGAATTGCCTGCAGGCTGCCAGCCCAGCAGTCCTGCAGCAGCAGGTGAAGCTGGAGTGCTGATCTCTGAGAGGAAAGATTCCCTTCCTAGATTTCTCTAGGGATTTTCAGAAGTGGGAGGCAATAGTTCCTAAACTGTGTCACTGGAAACAGACCTCAGAGGAGAGCGAGGTTTCTGGATGTGAAATGCATCCATGGCTTTCCCCCCCACTCCCATTTAGATATAATTACACTATGAAAGGGAACACTGAGATCAGATTTATACCAAATGGCAGTGACTTTTTAATTTGCCTTTTTTTGGTATCAGTTAATCTCCTACGAAGCAGAAGCCTTGGAAGCACTGCAGGAGGCAATAAAGGCTATTGAACCATTTATTGCAATTACTCTTAACTGAACAATCCCTCTGGGCTCATGCATGAGTTCCAGTGGAGGTTAAAGCAGGGTATATTATATGGGCAATTATTGGAAATAACCCATAAAACTTCATGTTTCTGGTTTATTTGTTTCTTGCATAGATCATATACTAGCATGTAGAAAATTCTTGATTTGGTGAGCCTTCTCTCAGAAATTTTAGATGCTGAATATTGCTCTCATTTCTGGCCTGTTTTATACTGAGGATGCTGGGTGTGGTTTTTAAATGCCTTACTCTGGACTTTGAACAATGCTATAAAAAGACAAGGATCAATCTTGGAGGCAGTATCTGTATTTTGAAATGTTTTTACACAGCTAATCTTAATTGCTGAAGCTTGAGTGTGGAAGAAGTACAAATATAAGAGAGAGCATGGAGATCACACAGCTCCTTTAAGCTTAGGCTTTACCACTTCAAGCTTTTGATTGCTATTTTCATTTAAACTGTGGCAGATTGTTTTTGAGGAGGATAAGGGAGCATGCATGGGTTATAGCTCAAGATGAGAATTGTCTTCAAAAGCATGCTGGCTGCTGTGTTGTGGAAAAGGTCTGAAGGCATGGCCTCTTGTTTGAAAGAGAAGTGCATAAACTGTCTGGGTTCAGCAGCAGCACTTCAGGATATGTGCAGAGTAATTAGGCAGTGTGGGTTCACACCACTGTGGCTGCAGGGCTTGGGTTGTCAGTAGCCACTTCAATGCTCTCCCCTCTCAGTCTGTCATTTTGTCTTTTTAATGACATGGGGCAAACAGCTAAAGGCTGCACTTGATTTTAATGTTGCCTTTGTCAAAGACTGGTCATTGACAGTTTGAATTACTGGATGCCATACTGGCACTGAGAAAAGAGAGCGATTTTTTTTTTTAATTCACAGGTAAAAATGAGTTCAAATTTTGAAATATGAGCCCAACAAATGTTGGAATTACCTTAGAGCTGTGGTTAGCAAGGTCCTTGTCAGAGGCCAGAAGGTCTGTAAGCTCTCCAGCGTGGTGCATAACAAAAAGTCTTCCTGCTTTCAGGGTTACTTAAGGACTGGACCAGAGGCTCAAATTTGCACATTTTCTTCCAAGTAGGTGCTAACTGGCAGTGACTGCCATTCCTGCAGATTTTGGTTGGGAAATAGCTTGAGAAATCACTGTAGTGGAGATTTACCTGACTTTCTTGTGTAAACATGCTTTTTATAGCAGGTTGGTAATTGGTATAGTGTTTGTTTTTCCAAACTCTGGCTCCCTAGCCTAAGTGACTCAAGCAAACCCCAAAACCAGGATGAAAAGCTACATAGCTTTTGGGGATGGTTTGTGGACCTTCAGGAGGAGAGTGTAGCAAGGACAATTTCTCCTTTGTGAGTGTTCTTACTTTTGGTGTTTCCCTTGAATCAGGGTCCAAGAAGAGGCAGTGCAAAGTGCTCTTCGAGTACATCCCACAGAATGAGGATGAGCTGGAACTCAAGCTGGGGGATGTGATTGACATCATTGACGAGGTAAGCTGTTCTACAGAGCTGGCCATTCATGTGCTGAGAGTCAAACCACTCTTTTGGCTGATTATTTGTATTACAAACATGTTCTTGCAGCTAAAGTTAATAATTCAGGAGTTTTTTCTCTCAGGATCTACTGCTGAAACAATGAATGCTAGATGTTTAGAAGAAATATTTGATCATCACAGTCATAAATTATGAACTGTTACAGAGATTCATTTCTTGAAAGGGGTTTGCAGTTCTTTGGCCCTGTCTGTGTGTTCCTTGGCTTTAGTATGCTTGTGGTAAAACTGTTGGACAACTTGCTTTAGGCTGACATACTCTAAATTGGTATCGGTGAAAAATGTTATTTGACTTGATTTGCCAGTTTCAAGCTTTTTTGTAAACTCATTGAGTTGGAGTGGTGGTTTCTTATCTTTTTTTACCCATGTTCTTCCTTGGGATCTGTTCCATTCAATAGCAGTGGTGGATGTGAAAGCTTGTATGTGTAGGGAGGAGTGTCTCTTCCAAATGTGAAATTTGTCAGGGAAGTCGTGGAAAAGATTGGAGTGATTGTGGAAGGAACCTTTTCAGAACTGTGTGGAAAACTTCTGCACAGCAGGTTCTGACCTTCACTCTTCCTCCCTGAGGCTCTGAGGAAGGAGAGTGAAGTTTTCTTTCTAGCCATGTGTTATTGGTGATGCTTTTAAAGTAGCTTTATGTGAGACTATATTTTTTCATATGCATGACCCTCTTTGGAAGAGAGTGCTAACCTGACAGTTGCCAGGAAAGACTCTTCCATTTTCCTAGCAAGGAAAAAAACTTGCCCTTAGATGCATTTGCACTTATACTTCCAGAATTTAGTATCTGAGAGTAAACAGAGCGAGTGACTTGCAAAACCTGCTCACTAAGCTTACAGTTTCATAAATACTTTTGTGTGTGGGTGTTTTTAAAGGAGTGTTCCTGGATTTGTGGATGGTGCCTGCATTGGCAGTTGTGACTGGATGGTCCAGTGTAAGCATTCACAAGACAGCACGTGCAGTGAACTGTTCTGGAAACTGCTGTTTTGGTTGTACATGTCAGCATCTGGAATTATTTCCAGAGGGGTATGTGGTGTCATGTACCAGAAATGGCCAAGTAGCCAAACAGAATAAAAAGATCAGAACATTTCATCACCTGGTTTCTTAAGGAAATGTGGATTATATTTTATTATTTAGATTTTTTTGATTAGTTGCCATGCTCATTCCTTTTTTAATGATTTGTAAATACATTTTTGTAGTACCCACTCTTTTCTACTTCTTTGAAAAACTGTTAACAAAAGGAAATGCCACCTGGTAGAAAAATACTGCAGCTTGCTATGATCACAGAGCTGTTTGTACACTGTTTTATGGTGATGTAGAAGAGACCTGACAGGTGTAGACTATGTCTGTCTGCTTCATGAAACTGTACTGATGGGACCAGAAATGTAAAGAATGTTCATTGGTTTTGCAATGTGCTGGGATAACTTGCCTTAGGTAACTTGTCCTCACTACTCTGAGATGGTTTGCTTCTGTTTTTATATAAAAGGTGCTCTTTCTGTACATGGAGATGACTTGTTACTGTTACTTCAAGGACAGATTGCTTGGTCACCTCTTTTCTTGGGGAAGATAAGGTGAAATCAGGTCTGTGATGGGGTCAGCTCTATCAGTTACTTTAGAATAATTCCATATTTAGCCCTTGAGTGGTTTTTGTAAATTCAGTAGATGTAAATGACACCACTGATCCTGAAATCAAAGGTGGAGGCAAATGGGTTCAGAAATTAAATAGTTGATATTGAAGAGAGCAGAAGTAACTTTTTGAGAAGAAAATTGTGCTGTGTGCTGGCTGAATCCACAGGGCTTTTTGTTCATAGAGTGTCACGTGGGTTTTACACATGAAGAACATGCACAGAATGCATGTGATGACTGTGTCACTGCTCTAAAACCTTTGTTTCTCCTTTATATCTTCCCCTCTCTCCTGTCAGGAGCAGCACTAAATAGTAAATTTTTAGTATTTGCATACTGTTTTTTCAAATTATATAAAATTTCATATAGCTTAATTAGGGAATTTTTAGTAAAAAACAAAAAACAAACCAGATTAGTGAACCTGCTTATTTCAGCCTTCTTCCTCATTTTTTCTTTGGCAGTCTGAGTTTTTCATAGAAATAAGTTGATTAGATTCACAGTGAAAAAACCATTCTGGTGTGTGGACCAGAGCTGTACCTCCCTCTTGTGGAAATTGGATCATATGATAATATTTTGGAATGGAAAAGAAGGGTTATGAAATTGTCATCTGTGTTGCTGCTGCTAACAGATGTGCAGATGTTCTCCCCCAAAGCATGGAGAAGAGCTTCTTTAGCCTGTGTTTTAATGTTGGTGGAAGAAACCTTTTCTGGCAATAGCATTTGTGTATAGTCAGGGGGTTCTGTAAAGGCATTTATATAGTGAGGAAGCTGAACTGAGTGTGCCCAGGCAATCTTGGGTTTATTCCTGAGTGCCTCTGAGCTGGCATTGCTTCGCTTTGCTGTAAAGTGCTTTGCTGACCACATCTTCTGGCAGAAGCATAAATGGATGCTCAAGTCTCTTTCTGTATTGTAACCATTAAAAATCCCTTTCTCATGGCCCCTGAGTGAGTGGTGTGGGTGAGTCAAGGCATTTGTATTTTAGTTTTTTGTTATGTGTTCTGTAAATCCTGAGGTGCCAGAGCCTGGGCAGCACTTGCCAGTAATCCGTGCTTAAAATTTGTTTGAGGACCAGTCTCTGAGTTTGAACCATCCACAACAAAGCTGTATTTTCACACCAGGATGCTTTTAAAAACAACAGAACTCTTTTCATTGCCTGTGTCTGCAGCTGCCAGGTTCTGCCTGGGCTCTGCTTGCCTGGAGGTGGGCTGGCATTTGGAAACTGTGCCTGTGTGTCAGGCGTAGTGACCTACAAAGCCAGGCTAAAAAAAGATAATGCAAGCAGCTGCTGCTTGCTTTGCTTTCTCCTTTTCCTCTTGTTTTCCTTTCTTAAAAACAGCTTTCCAGCCTCAAAACAGGGCAACCTAAATAAAAGATTCTGAAAATTTATCTTTTTTATGGTTTTAAACTAGTGCTCATTAGGTAAATAGATTGAATTTATGTAAGAAATTTTGAAAACTGTTCATGAATTTGAAGAGCACAGTTCTTAGTCTTTTGGCATCATTTTACCCCAACATCTCTTCCTGCCCAGCTTCTGCTTATTCTGCATTAGACCATGTGGGGTATTCCTGATAAAGTTTCCAATATATTTCTAGCCTCAGGACTGCTGTGTGCCACCACAAAATCCCCGTGGGCTCAGCAGCATTGGTCAGCTCTGCTGGGCAGGTCCCTGCCCCTGTGGCACATGTAGGGCCAGGCTGTGCTGTTCAGCCTCCTGCTGGGAGTACACAGCTTGGTTTTCCATTACTCTGATGTTCTTAAAGACTTTTCTCTCTTCTACCCAACATTATCTGTAGAAATTTTATCTTTGAAACTTGTCTCTTGATCGAAATTGTGTGAAGCTACCCCAGGGATATGAGGTCAGTCAGAGCAGGACTGGTAGAAACTGGACAAAGTAAAGGAAAAGACAGATGCACAGCAAGAACACATAAAAATTTCCACGGACACACAAACTCAAAGTTTCATCAGTGTTTCATGAACAGTTTAATACTTTCTCGTTGAAATAATGATAATTTGAACGTTCCCCAGAGTTGGTTGTAGAGTTTGTAAGGAATTGATTTGAATTTCCTTTTACTCTATTGGTAATGTACAAAATATTTCTATACAGGTAGAAGAAGGATGGTGGAGTGGAACACTGAATGGCAAGGCAGGCATGTTTCCCTCAAACTTTGTGAAAGAATTGGAATCAACAGATGATGGAGAAACACAGGATACTCTGGATGACACAGGTAGTGTTCTATTTGTTGCAAACTTTTAGCAAAGTGATTTTTGATTTCTACTATAATTTGGAGTATTATGGTTAAAGTACAACAAAGTTGTAAAGAATTCAGTCTTCCTAAGAATGGTGTTTCAGTTTATTTCTAGAAAGTGTTGATGCTGAGCATGAAGGTACCTGTCTGCTCCTACTTCACTCATAATAAAATTGCAGTCAAGGTCTTAGTCTTGCAAATGTGTGTACTGTACTTTATTGCTAGAAATCTTTTCATATTCAAAGTTGATATTTTTAGGATTGGATATAAAAATATTATTTTGTTTAGTGGCTTTTTGCAGTGTTATTCTCACAGATATGAGCTCTCTAAAATAGAAAATTTAAGTGACCAAGTCATTTGAGAATGAAAACAGTGTTGAAAGCCTCAACTTAAAATGAGTCCAGAGGAGGACACCCTGATTCTTAGGCCTTAGATTATGTTTTAATCTAACAATAAGATGTTTTTTAGGCAGAATTTTCATTTGGCTGTGTTTTTCTGGCTATTACTGTACAGCTGGAGCAGAAGCAGATGCTCTGTGGCTGAACAGTAGCTGAGTGGTGCCAGACAGGTCTGTGTTTTACAGGCAATTACTCTGTTCCCTCGAAAATGCACTTTAGAAGCATTTCTGTCTATGAAGATCATTTTGGAGGGGACATGTGATATGATGTTGCTGAAACAGGAATGTTTTTTGGGAACATCATAGCAGGAGTTAATTGATTTTTGAACAATGGTGGTGTAATGTTCAAGGAAAACAGGTTTGTTTTTTTTTTTTAATTTTTACCTTGTGGTAATGTGCACCCTTGGTTACATGATGTCCAGTACTGTTTTCTTCAAACAAGGGCTTGCTCAGACATGGGAAGAGCATTGGAATTCTTTTTGGAAATTGTGGAAATTGCAGTAGCATAAAACAAGAGTTCGACTTGAGCAGTCCCAAATAGTTCAGTGGCTGTTTCCTTGGAGGTCAGGTTCCCTGAGTTTAGTGGGATCTGGTGCAATGAAATTTACAAATGGGTATGTGTTGGTCTTAGTTCCTGAATACTGAGATCAGTGACACTGCACAGTAATTTTGAAGTAATTGTATTTTCTGTCAGTACCTGACAAGTTGGTGTGTTCAGCCCCTCATCCCCAAGGGTTGTGTTTTCAGTACTTTCACAGTCAGGGTCTGGAGTGGCTTTTGGTTCCTTCCTCACTCTTGGGAAGCAGTAACTTCCTCCTTCACTCACCTGTGGTTGTTCAAGGTGCAGCCTGGACTTTGGCCACCCACAGGATGTTGAGCTCTCCTGTGAAATATCTGAGGGGGATATAACTAAATAATGAGCATCTGGGTAGACAGAAGGTGAGCAGCTGAAGTCAAGAGCAACTTAACTTCATGGTACCATCAAAATATCTTAAATTTATGATAGAAGGAAGAGGCTTTAATCTTTATTGCAGTTCACAGGCCTGCATGGGCTGAAAAGAACTTGACTCAGAGGCTGAAAGATGTGAAGGCTATTTTGACTGTGGTTTATAAAAGCTGTCTGTTTTCACATGATTGTCTCCTGGAATTCTGCATGCAAAAATTACTTGCCTATGTACACTAATCTGTGGGCTTTAACAGAACTAACTAAAAAAAGTTGCAAAGCTCTTAGCAATAAAATTAAGTTATTCTCTGAAAACATTTCTGGGGAGTGGATAAATGCTGTCCCTTAAAACTGAAAGATTGAAAGATTTGTAAATAGTTAAATTATCCAGCAGTGATTAATTTCCAACAACTATATCTGGTTTGAATGCTTGGAGCATTTTGAGCAATAGGAAAACTTTGGTTCCTTGAGAGGCATCACTCTGCCACTGAAATGCACTGTGTTTTCCTGTGGCATTGAAAAATGTTTGGATTCATTATGGACCTTTATTGATTATCACTTTCTGTGGCTGTAGCTGTTCAAAGGAGAGGCTTTTAAATGGACTAAAATGCCATTTTCAGGGAGTGCGTAAGCAGGGTCTCGTGAAACTAATGGAAAACACTGACATTAACAGGCTGTGGAGCCTGAGTGCTAATTGAAATAGCAAGAATATTAGTGAGCTGTTGACTTAGCTGCCAGAGCAATCAGGACAAAACTGATGTAAGTTGGTCTTATGTTAAATATCAAATGAGAGCAAACGAGGTGTTACAGCTGCGATGGTGTTCCTAGAAAAGCTTTTTATCAGGAGAAGTGCACAAAGCTCTGCTGCTTCCACTTTTTTCCCAGAAGAGCAAATAAATAATTTAGGCTTTTAAAATAGCTTTCACTTTCTTATTTTGTTTTCAGAGCCTGTTTTCAATAGTCCTACCTCACCTGTGACCTCTCCAGGAAATGGGAGTGAACCTGCATTGGGACCAGCACAGCCAAAGAAAATCCGAGGTGTTGGGTTTGGAGATATCTTTAAGGAAGGCTCAGTGAAACTTAAAACAAGATTATCCAGTAATGAATCAGAAGATAAAAAGCAAGATAAGGTTTGTAGTGGTACATATTATTCTTTTGGAGTTTCCTGTAAAAGTAATTAGGAAATGTGGAATCTGACCATTATCCTTTCATAGGGCTCTTGCCTATAACAAAACAAATCCCCTCAAATTTGTTTTAGAGTAAGTTGTATTTGACATGGGTTCCAAAAGGTCTATTCAAATGTCTTGGTATTTAAACCATCAGAGACTGAAAACCAAGCTGGTAAATAAAATTGTTATTTCAGAGCCATGTGCTGAAAGACACCATGACATCTCAAACAGATCTGCAGTGTGAGGTCTCTCACAGATCACCTTGTAACAGACTTCATCTATAGTCTGGGGGAAGATCAAATCTACCTATGCAAGTTAAACTTGTCTTTTATAACAAGGAATATTTTGACATTTCTTTTGTGGTTTGGCTAATTTGGGTTTTTTTTTTCCTCAAGTTTTGGCAGATGTTGGTATTGCTGTTCTAGGTGTCAACTGTCATTACCTTCAGTGAGTACTGCCAAGCTTCTGGCTTCATAAATTACTGGTTGTATAAGCCTGAAAAATACAGTTATAGGATTTTGCATTTTCTTTCCCCCATTTTCTTATGAGTGAGTGGGAAAAGGAGCTCTTTTATTCTTTGTTGTTTGAATTTTATTTTGATCTGAAGTTGAGAGTGCTCTTACCCCTTGGAAGCACAGTAATGATGGTCAGTCAGTCCTTTAACTTGAACTTATTATTCCAAGAGCTTAAATATATATTTTCAGCTTTTGATAAATTAAAAGCAGCTGAGATAGTCCAGAATTTCAGTTTTGACTCAGGTGATCTAGAAAGCTTTTAAAGCCTTTATTAATTTCATTTTTTTTTTTTGTGGGTTATGGTCATTAATGCAGATTTGGTCAGTGACTTGTTTTCCACTGCCATGATAATAATTGTAATAGTGTAGGGCAAAAAGTGAGATGAGTCCCTGGGAGGAGGGAGGGTCAGAGGCTTCCTTGAATGTGGTTTCCCTGAATAGCAATGCTCAGAGCAGTGGCATGGTGTGTGTGGTGTTTGTTTCTGGTCTGGTCAGAGCATCAGATGATTTGGAAAAGTTGCAAGTGTGTTGCCTTCTGCTTGAAGCTCGGGGAATGTTGCCTCCTAAAGAAGATGTTGTTTAGAAAAGAAGGTCTGTGGCAGACCTTACTGCAACCTTTCAGTATATAGGATGGATATACAGATGGAGAGAGACTTTTTACTGTGGTCTGTTAATGACAGGAGAAAGAGCAGTGGCTTAAACTCAAAGAGGGGACACTTAGGAAGAAAAGAGGAGAGATGAGGAAGATGTTTTTCATGGTGAGGGAGGTGGGGTGCTGGAGCATGTTGCCCACACAAGTAATGGTTACTGCATCTTTGGAATTGTTCAAGGCCAGACTGGATGGGGCTTTGAGCAGCCTGGTTCTATGGGAGGTGTCTGTGCTCATGGTGGGGAGCTGGACTTGTATGGTCATTGAAGGTCCTTTCCAACTCAAAGCTTTCTGTGATTCTGTGAAGTCACATGGATTCTCCTCATTCCTCTCCTTTGTCCCTTGATGTGGCAGTCTGTGATCACCACATCCCATGTGGATGCTGTTAGAGTAGGTTTTCAGGACCTAACTTACAGTTTGCTGTCTTGGCATGAGATTGGCCATTCAAAAAGGTGCTTCCCTACTGTCTACCTTATCACTTGGGAATATAAAGAGCCTATCCAAACTTGTGCAGTTAATATGAAGTCTACTCAGACCTTTTGGATTGTTCTATTTGACTGTGTTTAAGCAGTAAAATATGCTGGTGCTGGGCAGTTTTGGTTGGCCTGTCTGGAAAGGTCTGGTAGATAATTTCTCATCAAGAGAGGAAATGAAGTGAGAAAACACTTTGCTTAGCTTAATGTCAGAGAAATAAGCAATTTAGTTTAGCACTTAATATTCCACTTACACTTATTGCCAGAGTCATCCCAAAGGTGGACAGACTAACAGAACAGCATGGAGAGCCCAAGGGAGATAATTCTCATGGCTTCCTTGGATTTGTGCTTAACTTGCTTTGGGGTTAGCTGATGAAATGCTGTGAGAGCACTGTCAGCCTTTTAAAATAGTAAGAAGAAGAAAAAAAAAAGGCTTTGTAGAGGAGAGAGGGCTCTTTTCCCTTGGAATATTCAGAGTGTTCAGCACTGGAAGGCTGAGCACTGATGGATCTGAAGTGCCCCAGAGTGAATGTGCTGCTGCAGGAGATGGTTCCAGCTCTCCCAGCACCCTGCCTGGCCTCAGGCTATTTATACCCTGTCTGCCTAAACTTCCTCTCTTACTCCTAATTGCATCTTATGTTGGAAGGGGGAAATGCAGAGCACTATTTCCATGTTGGAGGTGTTTAATCTCAGAGGAGGGTTATTTTAGTGCTTCCTTCATATACCCTTCTGGAGAGAGTTAAATTGCATAGGTACTGCAGGAACATCCCAAGTGGCCTTGGCTTCCTCCATGGTATGTCAGAGGCACCAAGCACCAGCTTGCAGGCATTGTCTGGTTCTAAGGAGAGTAAATCCAGTTTCTCTGACAGTAGGAGATCTGCAGAGTTGAACTGTAGATGAAAATGAGCAGAGTAACTAAAGTTGGTGGGATTTTTCACATCAGTAATGCTGTTAGGGCTGCTCAGGTAAGTACTGACTGTAAGATCATATTCTATGTTTGTAGCTTTTTAGGTGTGAGGAAATGGATGCAGCTGAAGCTGTCAGAATCTGCCTGGCAGCTCAATAAGTTTCTGAGGGGAGAAATGAAATATTCTGTAATTTATTTTGGTTAGATGTTAACTCTGAAACTTGTGTCAATGCCTCTTTTTTTTTTCATTTAGGAGAAATCTCTAGTGACACTTAAACTGTTCTGTACAAATTGCTGAGAGTGAAGGGAAGCTGGGATGGGTTTTCAGGTTCTCTTTCATTTGTCTGAGTAGTTAAAAACTGCTTGTCTGAGGTGGTGTGTGGCTGCTGAACATCCCTGCCTTATTCAGTGCAAAGTAAGCATGGCCAGTGAGTTACTCTGAGCAGAGCTGCTTCTCTAAGGTGCTGGAGGAAAAAAGATTCAGGATAATCAGAGAGTAACACCTGGAGCTGCTGAAATACAATTGCTAAAGTGTATTGACCATATCCTGAGCTCCAGTTTGAAAGCTGTGCTCTGTCTTTAATCAGTAGACAAACTCTAATTGCAGTGTCTGTAAAGAAGTAAATACAGTAAGCTAAGTGCTTAGTGGGAAAGATCATTAAATCTCTTGGAGATGGTAATTTTCATCATCTCAGCTCATGAAAAATTCAGTGTGTTCTGTAGCCTAATGAAAAGCAAAACTCTAAAGAATTTTTGTTAACAAAGTTATTTTCTCTTCACACAGCCATTACCTAACCATTCCCCTGGAACAAAGTTAATCCATTTTCCCAGTGCAACAAAAACTGAAAACACACCTGAAGTAATTAAACCAGAAGCTGAAAGTAAACCAAAAGGTAAGGCTGATGGATATTTACATCTGTTACATGGCAGTCATTTCTTATGAACTATTTGGTTATCAACTTTTTTTGTGTTAAAATCTAAAACGTCTGTTTGTACTGGAGTTTTGTGTAACATTCTGTACCTTTGAGGAGTTATGCAAGTGCAAAGAAGTCTAAAGGACTTTTTGCTTACATTTCTGTAGAAAACGAATCAAAAACATTTGTAGAGTTGTCTCTCAGAACAAAATAAGGCTGGGATAGGAACTTGTATTGCAACAGTCCTTTTGCATTAATTTTCTGGTGACATGTTGTTTACTTTCTGCCTGGTTTGATTCTGATGGGATGCTAGAGACCTATTTCCATGGAACTGTCTCCCAGCACAATTTCTGTCCCCAAGTTACACAAGTTCCTTTGTAGGCTCAGGATTTTCTGTGGAGGTGAGAGTGTGCATTAGAAAGTTGGTGTTTACATTGTATTGAGATCTGTTCCTTTCATAATCCAATTCCATTGTGGTTCTGTTTATACTGCTTTTTTATTTTTTTTATTATGTCTGAAGAATTTATGACTTCATTTAGCTGCCAAATTGTACAGTTTTATCAAGAGAGATATTTTTAAGCCAACCCAAAACATCTTGTGGGAGTGCCAACCCCCTGTGAAAAATTAACTTTGATTATGTGATATGTAGACTGCCCATTTCCCTGGTTCCAGAGCAGACATATTGTCAACTTCTGTATTGTAATTTTAAGTATATTTTTGTTTTATGTGAAAATACCTTATTTTGTTACGTTGTTTTCTATGGAATGCCTAATTTGAAGAAATAAGAAAACTACAATGTCTTGCATTTAAGTCATTCCAGTGCTGTTGCTCTAAGAACCAGCAAGACAATGTGCAGCCCTGAGAATTGTGGAATTTGACTTGTCTGAAGCTTTGCATAAAAATTAACTCAACTCTGCCTGGAAAAAAAATCCCAGCATTCAATACTGGACACTCAAAACATTCAGTGTTTAGCTCCTTTAATAGTTTCAGGTGCATCTCATGCTAAAAGGGTGGAAGTTGGACTAATCCTGTAGCCATGTTGAGTCTCTTTACCAGTGAAACAAACATGTCAGAGAGGAATTTAAATATGACAGTAACAGAAGCTGTAGGAGAACATCAGTCAGTAATACCTATAGACACCAGACAAGAAAATCCTAAACCTTAGGAAGAAAGCTTGTTTTTCTTCCTTTGTGTTTTATTTGAATATAGACCATAGAGTAATTCATATATCTCATTCTCAGTTTTCAGAGACTAGATTTTAAGATAAACTATGTTCATCTATTAGCAGATAAACACAGATCTCTGAAATGTTTAGACTAGACTGGCTAATTTAGTGATGAGGTTCTTCTGGCTTTGGAAGCTTGTTTTGACCTCTGGTGCAAGTATGTAAAAATATTTTCTTTAAAAAATGAAATAATCACAATATGACCCCTCTTTCCCCCAGTTATGTTAGGACACAATATCTATGATTCCTGCTACTCTGTTGCTAGTCTTGAGACTTTGGAAAAGACTTATTTAAAACTATTTACTGACATTTAAATGCTGTGAAGTTAAACTGTAATCTTTCTTTAAATTAACTCCTGGCAGAATACCAGGCTCACAAAATAAGGTGTGCTAAAGAGGAAATTGTACAAACTCCTGTCTTATGTCTGGGTTTCCTGGTAGTGCTGGTGTTGAGGTTCACAGCCTGACACATGGGGACCTGGACAGGGTGCAGGGCTCCTCTCTCCAGCCTTCCTGGCAGCTGGAGCAGAGTGAAGCATCCCCTTTCTGATGCTGCTTTTTGTCTGCTCTGGGGCTTGGTCTGTGTGGGGAGGGGAGAAGTGCTTGGAGGAGGAGAGGAGGTAAAGGATCACACTGGCTGAATCCCCAGGCAGTGAGGAAATGCATGTATTTTCACAGAACCAGGATGTAGTGGAGTGTATTACAGTCACTCATGGCGACTGATAAAATCCTCAAATTTGATAGATATTTGTAGTGTATCTGTTGAATTTTTTTTAGACTCAATATGAATTTTGGGCTTTGGACCTCAATTTAAGCATTCATCTCTGATGTGGTTCTTATGTTTCTGTAATTCTTCATGAACCACAATGTATCAGGCTATGGCTGAACATTTTTAATTACTAGATAAAACATCAAAATAATACAAGTTTTTGTACCCAGGGTTGCTCATAGGTTACTTATCTATGTACATACATACATATATCTCTTTCTATTATCTCTTTAAGCTCGGCATATTTTGGCATTTTAACATAGTGATTATCACTGGTTTTTACTTCTGAATTTATGCATTTTTAAACTAAAGATGTGCATCTTGATTAAGCAAAATAAAACAACAGCAACTGATTTATTCTCTTAGCACCCAGCAAAGGCTGTCATGAGGAATTGCAGCTGATTTTGTGATTCTGTGATTTGAGGGTGTGCTGCTCTCACTGGAGGGTGAAGCAGCTGCTCACTGTGCTGTCAGTGCCAAACACCTGATAGGTTATGGCAGAACCCAAAGAGTCCTTTTTGTTTGCTTCCTCTTTCTTAGTGTGTCAGATACAAAAATCCAACCTTTTTATCTGCCAAATTGTTTTAAATGTGCTGGGGTTAAAAAGTTTGTTTATGTTTTTTAACCTTTCTCATGGTTGTTTTTGTGCCTGTGTGGGAAAGGAAAACAAATCTTGCTTTTTAATTGTTACCAGAATTTTAGATGGATTAGTTTTGAACTGTACTAAATAGAAAGAAAAGATTTACTCTTTCTGCTTTTGCAGAAGAGGCTGTGGCCAAGCTGATGGCTCAGATGAGCTCTGGTTTCAGGTGCTGAGCCAAGGAATGCCTTTGCTTCAGTTACTTGGTTTCACTGCACAATTTCTAAGTCTGCTGCTTGAAATTTCTGTAGTTGTACATGTTAATAAAGGTTTTCACTTGAAAACAACTGCCTGTATTTAATTAGGATTGCAAATTTGAAAGTTAGATCAATTTTGAGAAAATACTTATAAACCCTAATAAGCTTGAAACCATTTTTGTGTAAAGTAGCTCAAAATTGACTATGTAAATGCTATGCTGCAGGAGTTAGATGGGCTGTTCCAATTTTTACTGTTACACTTTTAATGCCTCTTTTCTCCCTCTGAAATCAGAGGGCTTGAATTTAGTTGCTGTTGTGAAAAAATGTTTTGGGGCTTATAGTTCTAACTTCTCAAAGATTTATTTCCTTTGCTCAAAAAATATATAATCTTATTTTTCCTGTGATTTGAGCATTCATAAAGCAGTCTCAGGTGGCTGGTCTAGAAGGAAAGTGTGATTATAGTGTGAGTTTCTCAGCTCTCAGCATAAGTTAAAATGAATGTTACTACCATGGTAATTAATTGCACTCCTCTGTTCCAGCCAAGGAATATTGCAGGACAATATTTTCCTATGATGGCTCAAATGATGAACTCAGCTTTAAAGAAGGCGAGATCATTCAAATAATCAGTAAGGTAAGAAAGTTTGGTCTGGTCTGCCCATGTGTGTGGCTTTGGTGAATTTTGTACTGGGGGGTTGTGTGTGAATTGGGAACCAGGAGGGTCTGTTGGAGCAGATATTCCTGTAGGCTGATTTCTCTCATGTGAGAGTTGACTCTGCCTCTGCAGAGATGGAGATACAGGTGGCTTCAAAGATCATTCCAGAGCCAGAGGTTACCCTGGGGTCCTCAGAGGCCCATGGGATCAGTGCACACTCAGTGCCAAAATCCTCTTCAGTGAGGGAATGAGAAAAGCTTTGCAAACAGCCCCTTTACCTTCACAAACACTTCCTTTTCCTTGGTGACTCAGAATAACCAGACAGAAATTAGTGATGCTTTGTCTGTAAGAGAAACATGATTATTTAGTTGAATTTTCTCATTCACAATGAATTCTGAAAGCAGCTTTTTTTGATCAATCATTTTGTTGCAGAGATGGTTCTAAACAGGAAATAAACCTACCCATACTGAATTTCCTGCATTATTCTGCAGTCTTTTGTTAGTTTATATGCTTGCTATATGAGGGAATAATGACTTACCTAAAAAAGTGGAAAGTTTCATCTTCAACTTTTACTCAGTTGCAGAAGAAAACTTAACACATTTTTCTTTATCAAGATTTTAGTTTTATGGAATGAAATAATTCATATTATGAGCACTGTTGATCATAAGTACCATGGAAAGGAGTAGTTTTGGAAGGCCTTTTTGTAAACAGAGCAACCCTTGCCCCATCTCCACTCAATCTCTTGACTCCCTGTATTTTTAAAGCAATTTACCCCAAGCACACACTGGTCCAAAGTGGAGCTAAGAGTTGTCCAGACTGAGTGGCATCCCTGCCCATGGCAGGAGATTTGAACTGGATGATCTTTCAGGTCCCTTCTAACCCAAACCATTGTAGGTTTCTGTGATTTTTTGGGATCTGAGGCACAGAGGAAAGCTGTTACTTATGCTGATAAAGTATAACATCATATTTTCTGTTATGGACAAAGCCTTGATCCAGTGACGTTGTGTAATGGATTTCTCTGCCACTGAATTAATTATCCAATATTCTGTTTTCTTTTGTCATAGTATGGTTATTTTTCCTTTCAGTGGGGTATATTCTGCCTCTTCACCCTTTTCACACCAGTGGAGCTGATCCATCACATCAGAATCACTTTTATTTAGTAGAATTATGCATCATGCCAATAACATTTGAAGTATTTACTGAATAACTTGCTGATCAAGGAAGCTGAGAAGATCAAATGTTGTGTGTTACATCTTAACTGGGTTTATGTACTTTCCTTCTCTTTGCAGATCTTATCCTTATACCCTTATCTTATATGATGTAATATAATTCATCCTGCATTTTAGAAAACAAACAAAAACTGACCAAACCTGATCTGATGTGCAGCTGTTTCACCTTGTTAAGTTGGCCAATTTCAGACAAACAATTGCTTTATGTTATGTGTGAAAGGGAAAAAGTTGTTGTGTAACTATTTCTGTTCTGAGGAAGAAGTAAATATTGGTTGAAATGACCTGTTGTTTATTTTAGGACACTGGAGAGCCAGGCTGGTGGAGAGGAGAGCTCAATGGTAAAGAAGGAGTCTTCCCAGATAACTTTGCTGTTCAAATACAGGAGTCTGATAAAGACTTCCCTGTAAGTTCTTGCACCTATTGTTTAGTATCACAAAGAAGTATTGTTGAAAATGCAGAGAATAAAAGAGGTCACAGCACATTATGCTGCTTAAAATATTACAATTGTGGCAGTTTTAACTTTATCTTTTCCTAGTTGTATAAAAGATGAAAAGATTAATCTTAGTGTTTAACTTGTCCATGAATACTAAAGTGAGGCGTGTTTTTTGAGATAAACTCTAATTAATGAGGATGATCAGGTCATTTAGAAAAGGATATAGTTCTGATAATATGGTGTTACATGTTACTGATTACTGAATTAAACCCTTGCTGTTTAGGAAGGAGATAAGCTGTTGGTTTTTTCCATCTCAGGTCCTTAAGTAACTGTAATTACAAAATGCTGAGTGACCACTCTAGGTCTGACTGGGATTTTTCCATGTCAAAACTTGCAATAGACTGCAGTATATGAAGGATATTTTTGAGATGGGATTTAGAAATATTTTTTCACTGTCTTGTGTAGTAACTTGTAGAAATTCATGTTTTCATGTAGTACTCTATGATCTCATAATTTTGGTCCTTGTTTTACAATTTTTTTATTGAGATTAGTATGATGTTTTGGTTCTGTCACATTTGTGTAGCAAAGATGGTTGTATTAATCCCTAAATGTACATCAAACCCAGGTGGAATGGATTCAGCTCCATATCAGGAGTTAATAATTTATCCTTTATCCTGAATTCCCTCACATGCACAAAACCTACCTACCCTCAGTCAGAATTCTCTTTTCACATGAATTCTCAGCTTGCAAGGGTGACATAAATGCCATAAAATACAAGAAGAGAGGGTAGGTAGGTTTGCTGTTTCACAATACAGAGTTGTTTCCTACAGAGAGGGGGGGAAAAACCCATTCTTTTAGCCTAAACAGCATTTCCCTGCTTTGATCCTTTATTCTGCTTTGTGTTCAGTGTCTCAGCACAGGGATTCACCTTGCACTGAGCAGCTTTGAGGCATTGGATGGCTGGTGATCATAATCAGCTATTTGATACTGACTTCATAAAAACACAGAGCAGAGCTGTATAATGGCAGGTTGATGCTGAACTCTGTTTAATTGTTTTTGGTATAGGCAGCAATGCTGCATAGCTGATTTTTTGGGGGGGAGGAAGAAAGAAAATAGAATCTTGTTACTTAGGTTCACTCGCTTTTGTGTCCTCTGAAACTGGAGAAAGAAATTGAATATGGGTTCTCCTGCTTGCTTAATTACATTTCACATGTTAGAATAAAATCTTGCTGCATTAAAAAGAGCTTATTCAATAGCTGTAAGGGGGCACAGAAGTGAAATCCATCCATAGCAAGTTTCAAAAATACCCACTGCCAGGCGTTTTTGGAGGGGTTGTGTTAGAGTGAGCAGGTTTCAGCAGTACCTGTGTGAAGAACAAGTGGTTTTGTAGGCTTTTGTATCATTTTATCAGGGAATCTTGTCCCTAGTACAACCAGAAAGGTTTCCCTAGTACAACCAGAAAGATTACCCTCTTCTAAAGCAATTTAATGAATCACATTCCAAGGGGGAGTGGTGGAGATCTCTCCTGAGAGGTGCCAGTCTCCTTCAGCAGGAGAGAAATTCAGCTTCAAGTGTATCAGCAAGTGAGGAGTGACTGTTTCAAGACAGTAACTTCAATGTACAAACTGTTGCATTGTGGTACTTTGTACATTTTTAATGGCTGGTGCAGTTTGTCCATCTTTCCCACTTAAACTTTCCCACTTAAAATGATAAGGGAGCTCAAATCAATGTTTTTCTTGTAACTGCAGTCTTTGAGACAAATACTGCCAGCATCTATTCATTTTTTCTTAAACTTGTAATTTAAAAGTCAATTAATTGAAGCTTTTCCTTTGATACGTAATTTAGAAATCTGTTTTTAGTGAAAGTGAACATTTTTGGTTCAAAAAATTACCTGGTTACTCTTTTAAACTGACAGTGTACTAAGATTGAACTTTACATATTAAAATTAAAATAAGTGTGATCAGAGTAGAGATTGGACTAAAAAAGATGAAATTATTGGATTTTAGGGTTTTTTTTTTTTTTCCCTCTGTTGATGCACACTGCTGAAGCACTGATGTAATTTGAACAGATCTGAATTTTGTTCCTGAATTTTTGTAACTGGTTGTCTGGGAGATATCAGAGGAGTTGTTCCAGATCTTTGTGTTTCCTGTCTGAATTGATTGCCTCCTTTGTGAAATACTTTGAAATCAGCTAGTAAACAAGCTCCATGTTACAGTGTGCAAAACAAAAGGCAAATGAGGCTGTCTTGGATACAGAGAATCTCTGCTTGCTTGCTTGTTTCACTTTGGTTTTTTTCCCCTTCATTTTGCAGAAGCCAAAGAAACCTCCACCTCCAGTTAAAAGTCCAGGTATGTAATACATGTATGGTGGTCTGAGAAATTCCAGAAGCAGTGCATGACTTCAAAAGAAAATGTAGAAGTAGCTTTATATTTCCTAGTAATGCAGCCATAGTCACACTTTGAAGTTACTTTTCATCCTTTATATATTTTGCTGCTGCTGTATATTTTTAAAATTAAGATGGAGCCTACTTTGGAAACATTTTAACAATGACTTGCCATTTTCTGGGCTCAAGTGAGTGTTTATAAATGGTGTTACATTCCCTGCAAAAAAGAAGACACAAAATGTGAGTCTTATTTTTAGTTAGTGACTAAGATAATTAAAGCTGTTTGAGAAATATCTATGATTCACTTTTGCATTCAGCTGCAAAACCTGAATTGCCAACTGGAGAGAAGAAATTCATTCCCTTGAGGCCTGAAGAGAAAGGTAAGGACAGTTTTCTTCTTGGTGACTTGGCTGCTCTGGCAAGAGGCTCTGTGTTCAGGAGCCATCACACAAACTCCCTTGATACCATCTGCTGAAGTTGCCACGTGTGTGATGTTGCCAGAAGTATCTTTGGAGTGGTTAGAGGAACTGCTAAACTCTGTTGAAATGTTTATTTCTTGTTATTGCATTACATTCTGCAGATTGGGTGTTGCAGTGACAGTAACACTGTGACTGTGAATTCAGGAAGGGATAGTTCTGGGACAGTGGCTGCAGTTTTGAGTAAGTTATT
Source organism: Thryothorus ludovicianus (assembly GCA_013397245.1). NCBI lineage: Eukaryota > Metazoa > Chordata > Aves > Passeriformes > Certhiidae > Thryothorus > Thryothorus ludovicianus. The sequence continues at coordinate 246,238 of VZTB01001861.1, forward strand.
ACAAAGGGAAAGGTTAACTGCTGCAGAAGTCAGTCTGATCAAAAGTATTTTGAAAGAGCTACACAGAAAAGGTACAAGACTCCTTAGATAGATGTTACAGTCTCAAGACTCAGAAATAGAGATTTCTTGTCCCGTTAATTCTTGCTATATTCCATATTTTCAAGTTCCACTGAATTTGCAGATATTTACTGCTTTATTCTTAAAATTTAAAGGACACTTTTTTTCCAGAGGCAAAGCTGCTGTTGTTACCTAAAAGATTCTAAAAGGCATGGTGGTCTGAGAAATTCCAGAAGCAGTGCATGACTTCAAAAGAAAATGTAGAAGTAGCTTTATATTTCCTAGTAATGCAGCCATAGTCACACTTTGAAGTTACTTTTCATACTTTATATGACAGATTCTAAAAGACCTTCCATGTTTGAGAAACTTGCAAGTGAAAAGCCTTGCAGAAGAAATCCTGATGTTCCTACAGCTTAACCAGATTGCAAAACCACTCTGTCCTGTGGCTGCTGAACTGTGCCTGACCAGCATTTCTACCAGGGAGGCTGCTGATGGGTTTCTTGGCTTCCTTGGGCAGTTTTTATTGCCCCCATTTTAACAAGGCACCTTTTCAAGTATTGAATATGAAGAACACTTGTTAAAGTCAGTTCTGTTCTGTGTGTGAGCAAACAAGTAATTTTTATCAGTTGGAGCAGTATCTTCAGGTGTGAATTGAGATCAACTGTATGATTCCAAAAAATGTTTATCACCTGGCTCCTTTCAAATTCTTCTAAACAGAAACAAGTTTAATTTTAAACTGGTTCTGTTTGGACTATAGTGTTAATATTTGTATAGTTGAGCTCAACTGATCCTGGAGGAATATAGGAAAAAATATTTAGTGACACCATCCAAAAAACATAGGAAAGTGAAATCTGCTACAAAATTACATAAGGTAGAGAACTCTTCTTTACTGAGCTACAGGAAATGAAGGAGGAAAAATTTGTCATGTATTCAGTTGCAGATCAGGTAATAAAAATTCCTTTTTTAGATAGCACTAGTGTTTTACTGGAAGATATGCCCATTTATCAGTGCAGTTGTACTAGTGGAAAAATAGCCCTGTTAATACTAGTGATTAAACCCATTAGGTATGAAATTGTTCTGTAACTAGTTCTCAGGAAAAAAATATTAATTGAGCAGCTCTTATCAGAAGCTGTCAAACCATGTCATATTTTATGCCTACTGGGAGACTAATAAATTTGACTTTAATTGCAATCAAAAATTGATCAAAATTTAAAAGTAGAATTTCTATGAGTATTTCTGTATTTATAGTGAAGGACATTTCGTGGTGTCATGTAGAATTTTTTTTCCAGTGTAAATGTCATCATATTTGTATCTTTTATTTCCATTACTAAACTGTTCAGTTTTAGCCAACACTCTTTTTCATTGAGGAGCAAAATCCAAAAAAGATACGTCATTTTGTCCAGCAGAAATGCCCAGTTTCCATGCTCATGGTGAACCTTGGCCTTTGATATTAACTTATTCCACTTAGCTCTAGACATTTTTCATATTCAGATTTTGAGTGGGAGTATTAGAAGGGAGAACTAACAGGAATAGGGTTTGGTAACAGCATTTTTTTCTGCCCTGTTTGTGAACTCACTTATTTTTAAAAGCAAAAGGGGTAGTTTTCAGCATAGCTTCCATAAAGCCGATTGATGTGCAGCTAGCACTGGCTGGTGTTGGGTGTTTCAAGCTGGAGGTGTGTTTTGGGTGGGAGGCAGCAGTGGCTGGTGCTGCTGTACACAGGGCAGGCAGCCCCACCGTGTGGCACAGCCTTCCACTGCTTCAGCATCGCCCTGCATTTCCAGCTCCGTGCTGACACGCACTGCAGGGAGGTGCCAGCCAGGTTGGTTTTCTGCTCACATCTCCTCCTGCTGTTCAAGTGTCCCAAAGCAGGAAGACAGTTCTGCCCCTGAGCAATGCTTTTGGCAGAATTATCTCTAGGATCTGTTTACTTCCCAGGATTTCTGTGAAGGAACATTGGCTTCTTCATGTTTTAGGGTTGGAGGGATGCTCAGGGGCTGCAGGACTTGTCCAAAGGAAATCAGTTCTGCCCTGGCAGTTCAGGCACTTTGCTGACATGGAGCTGAAGCAAATACCCAGCCCTGCTCCCAGATCCACAGCATATGTAAACATTTTACAGCAGATCAATACTTGGTTAAAAGCAAATTGCAGGAGGAGAGGATGGGGAGAATCAAAGCTGAAGGTCACTTTCTCCATCCCAGTTTCCTGATTATAGGGCACTAACTGTAACCCCTTGCTGTAACCTAACAATTATTTTTTTAAATATTCAGTACTTTGTCTATAGTGAACTGTGGCACGTTTTTACAGGGAGAAGTAGAAGGCTCTGGTTATCCAACAGGGTAGAATTAGGACACATGGGTTGAAACCTATTCAACTGTTGCTTGTAAAGCAGTTTGAATTTTTCAGTGTCCCATATATTGTATGCCAGCTCCTCTGGACAGGATTCATTTAGGTCATGCAGTCACTAAACAAATAAATACAACTTTTTTTTATTATTATTATTATCCATACCTATTTTCTATCTCTTTGTAGGAAGGTAGACTTTAGATTAATAAATTCAGCTATTCAGATAAGAACTCATTTCTCTCCCCCTCTTCTTCCACAGATAAATTATGCTGCTTGTGTGTGTAAGAAGTCTAGTTACAATAAAATAAAACACTCTACTTCTTTAAAAGGAAATCAGATGAATTTGTAGAAAAGACAAAGCAGTACAAAGATTTTTGGTTCTTGGCTGTCATTTACGGTGCAATAATGTGAATCCATAATTTAATGCTACTGTTTCATGTCAGTAGGAAGATTTATCATTAAGATAAATCTTTTTGAGCTCAGATAAGTAGTTTATATGTTTTGATAAGGTGTCATTTAAGACACTTGCCTCTCTGTTTTTCACTTTGATCTTCAAAGAAGGCATTTCTAACAGCAGGTGCTTTCTAACTGATTAGCAGTGTAAGAATTCTAGACAATGTGGGTTTTTAAAAATGTGACTTCCTTTGTCAGATGAAAAAGGAGCTTTGGATCAGAAGCCTTTGAAGCCACAAGCTCCTCAAGTACCACCCAAGAAGCCTATTCCTCCAAGCAAGACCAACAGCTTGCTGAGAGCAGGGCTCCTGTACCCAAAGCGTCCAGACAAACCTGGTTTGCCATCATCTGCATCCAAGTCAGTATGACTGAAACTGCAATCACCAAGTACATTCAATTTGATTTGTTGTTTGATCTTCCTCTGTGGATGAGTTGGGAAGAAATGTGTGCTTTAAGGGTGAAAAGGATGCAAGGATAACTTTTGTCTTACACCTACTTGTTGTCTTAGTTCTCCAAGTCTTTATCAATATGAACTTAGACCTTTCAAATCCTTTGAGACATTGAATCCATCTCAGAGTCAGTATTAGAGCATAACTGATCATGGGGCAGATGGAATTGCTCATCTGATGGCTGCTGCTACATTAACAGGGTGGAGTAAAAGAATGTGGGCATGGCCCTTGAGAATTACTATTGTGTAGAAGAAAACCCTGACAACTTGAGCTGCCTCAGTGTTCAAGGCTCGAGCACTTTGTAGAGGGTAAGACAGAAAGGAAGAACTGAGCACAGGTAACTTTACTGAGGGTACCCACAGTGGCTCATGTCTGCTTCTGGGGAAGGAAGCACATAATACAGAACCACGTTCAGAGCCTTCTCACTTGAATTACTGATAAATAAGGGACAAATACTTCTGCATCCACTTGGCTTTTTTCCCTCATGAATTTGAAACTTCAGCAAAGACTGATATTGCATCCATACAATCTCCCACACATAGAATTTTCCTTTGTCTCCATCACAGTAGTTGCTAGGTCCTTACCCAGAAGTGTAAACCAACAGCTGACTGGTAACTGGCCCTTTGGGATGTTCAGTTGTCTTGAAAGAATGATGAGAAAGTGAGGTTGTGATACACTTGGCCTTGGGCAAATACAGCAGACAGCTGCTACATCAAAGAGCTTGCACCTTAAGTAACTTTTCAGTATAGAATTTTGTTATATTCACTTGGTATTTTGGAGACTTTCCCAAGTAAAGATTATTTTTTTAAAACCACTAGTCATATTCTTTTCCAGTTTAGAATATAATTATTGCTCTAAAGGGATGCTCATGTGCAGTTTAAATAGAGATCTGTTGCGAGCTGTGGGCCTTTAATAATTGAAACCTTTAAATGTCTGAAAGTTTTTAACATTGTTTTGGGAAGATCAGATTGCTGTCTCTTTTTCTACTGCAATAAAACTTACAGGCTTTGGGATGTGAATTGATGCAAGGGGCACAGTTAATATATGGCATGTACAGACCAGCCAGGTGATCAGGCCACGTCAACATGAGTTTGTGATGGCAAGAATTGTAAAGGAAAGTGTTGCCTATTCTTTTTTATTTATTTTTGTGGGGGAGATTACTACTTTGGATTTTTTTTTGTTGTTGTTCTTAGGGTTTTTTTGTCTGTGAATGATGTGAGCAGATGTGGAACGAATGCATGGTAGAACAAAAGCTACAAGTTAGCTTTTTTCATATCCAGCAAGAAATAACTTGTTCATGTCAGCCTTTTTTTCTGTACAGGAAGATTTCTTTAATGTCAAGGAGTCAGTTTCTGAATTATTTCAGGAGGTATCAGTGAAAATGTTATTCAGCTCACCTGTTGTTTGAGGTGCAATATTTTGGACTGAAGTGCCAAAGCGTGTCCTATAGTAAAAGTTCTGGATTATTTTCACATGAGTTTTGTGCACATCTGACGATTCTGCAAGAGCTGGAACAGAAGAATTGATTTTCATATGAGTAGAATTATCTCCAAAAGCCTTGATTTTAAAACGAGGCTTTAGAAAGTGATACATTCTTTAGAAAGTGATACATAATTTTTCAGTTTGCTTCTAATTCTTGGTATGTTTCCCTTTTAAAGTATTTCATCTCTTGACTAGGTATGTTTTGTCTCTTTTTTCTTACCACAGAACTAATGGAGAAGTTGTTACTCTTCGACCAAAATCTGAAGTTGAGCCAGTAGCAAAACCAAAGTTAGACTCTGAACCATTGCCACTCAGACCAAAATCAGTAGAGGTAGATTCACTTGTGGTAAAGAGCTCTAAAGAATCAGGTAAGAAAAGAAATGTTCTTTTGGGCTTTTCTATTTGAATTGTTGTGTTGGAATAAGCTTTTTGAGTGGCTCACTCACAATGCCTCGGAGTGCATTTATGCCTGTGTGTCTCTTTAGAAGTGCTGTAGGCAGCTGAAGGTAAGAGTCAGGAGGGGGTGAGCAGATGTCAGCAGGGTATTTGCAGGTAGCTGCTGAGCTTTGGGTTGTGACAGTGAGCAGGAAGGGAGACAGAGATGATGGATGGTTCTTCTAATTTGAAAGCTTTTTTTTTTTTTTTTTTGCTGCCACTTTCATCTTGAGTTTTTATGAAGTTGTTTTCTTAATGGCTGGTTCAATTTTTCCTGCTCTTGCAGTTCAGATGACTTTGCTTTTCTAGCTAACTTCAGAATTCTTAGTATTGCCATTACCTTCGACTTCCTGTGATTTATTTCAGAGCTATTCTAGATTTTGACTTTATCATACCTTAAATTGGGGCCTTAAAAAAGCATGGACCATTGTATATTTGAATAGCACACTTATAACTTTGCTTAAAGCACTTTGAACCAAAACTGGCATCTTCTTAATTTTAAATATATCCAGTAAAACCCTTGATGGTGGTTAAAGCACCCACATTTAATGATCAGAATCTTTGAACTACTTATTTGATACCATTAGCCCTTGACTGACAGTGCAACTGATACCAGACCTCTGTGTGTCACTTAGGCAGAGATCAGCTGCTGTGGATATATTTTTCTAAACACTAAATTATTTATATTTTATCATTAACCACTTCAGAAAAAGCTGTAGTGAATTGTACCTGCAGTGTTCATCCTGCATATCTGAAATGCAACTTTTTGTCTCAGGAAAGATTTTAGTAATAATAAATTTTAAAGAACTATAAATATATTTCTTAAGGCAAATTAGATTTTCTAGTTGTAGAATAGTTGTTCCAAAATATAATAAATTTGTTTGGAATATAAAAATAATGCATTAAAAGAACTGAAGCATTTTAGGAATAGAAAAGAGTACACCTGATGTTTTTCATTGAGCATGTTAAAATATGCTTTTTAAATCTAAATGCTTTATGTGAGGAAAGGTTAATTCAAGTATGTCTTTAATACAGAAGTTAAACTACTCAGATTAGATAGTACAAAAAAAGTCTTTAATATGAGAGTGGTGAGGCCCTGGCACAGGTTTCCCAGAGAAGCTGTGGCTGCCCCATCCCTGGAAGTGTCCAAGGCCAGGTTGAACAGGGCTTGGAGCAGCCTGGGATAGTGGAAGGTGGAGATGTTAAAGTTCCATTCCAACCCAAGCCATTCTATGATTATCAGCTTTCTAGCTAGGATAATAAATTAATTATTATCTCTAGGGTTGTGCTAGATGTGTTACTGTATAGCACAGTAACATTTAACCTCAGGAAAAGCTCCATATGAAAAGAGCTGGAATATCCTTTTTATTTTTCTTTGCATCCAGTTACCTTAACATCCTTATAACCATGGTGGCAACGTAATACCTGTGCTGTTAGGTGTTCATGTATATTCTACAACTCAGAATATTCTGTGATAGAAAAATTTTACACAGATTGAGAAAAAAAAATAAATTTGTTTTTTTGCTCACATAAGTTTTTCCAGGCTTATGGAGAAATTAAAATTTTAATACCTAGATGAGGCAGGGCACAGGGGTGCACAGCAGGCTCATGGGTGAGGTTCTGTTCAGTTCTGTTTGGGGCACAGCAAGCAAAGGAGGCTCAGGCAGTTCATGTGGAGCTGCAGCACTGAGAAGGGTCAAGGAGCTGCAATTGAAGGAAAGTTTCAGAAATGCTGTTTTATCAAACTGATATTCCTTAAAACAATCTGCATAAGTCACTCCTACTGCTGTTGTGAAAAGGGACTGATCTAAACTCCTGCCAGTAAAATGTAATGAATCTCATGCTCTAATTCTCCTCATACTGTGCTGCTAAAGACATAATACCCTGTGCAGCCAAGGCTATATAAAACTATTAAAAAAAGGTACTGTGTCTTTATATAACATTTAAGACTGTTTTAACCTTATAATAATTAGAATAGGTATTAATAACAGATGAGGGAAAATGGATGGCTGGGACTGGCAACTGCTTTATCAGTCTTTATTTTTTATTTCTCCCCCCTTTTCAGATTATAATCCTGAGGTAGATAAATTTTTAGGAAGTAATTTACATTTTTTTTAAATATGGGTCCTGTTTTTCTGCAACTTAGTTTGACCATGAGGTGAGGTTTAGATTGAGCCACTTTCAGTTTGGCATGAGAAGAAGCTGTAAATATTCTGTTACGAAAAAGCCAACTCCCCCCATGCCAAAATTATGTTGCCAGCCATCAGATAAAGACAAAGAATCAGAACAATTTAAAAACATTGATCACATTGAAATAACTCCTCTTGAAGTTTTATTTGAAAAATTGCATAAATGTTTCTCTGTTTGATTAGAGTCAAGTACTGTAAAAGACTAAAGCTCTAATACTGGCATGCTGAACATGTAAAGCAATTCTGTTTCTTCTACGAATGTTTCTTTTTCCTGCTTTGTAAAATAATTTTTTGTTCAGAATCTTTTTCTAGACATTCCTCTCCTTGACTTTTCTTTCCAGATTTTGTTTCCTATCCTGTTTGCCATGTTTCCCTTCTTACGTGTCAGGAAATTACCCTACCCTTCTCCATTTTGGTAAGATAACAATCTCTAAGGAAATCCAAATGCTTTATTCCATACACATATCCTCTTCTTAACATCATGAGCATGGTTTTCAGTTGCAATTATCGGTACTAAAATTTTGGGGTTTCTATTAAAAATGCACTTTTTTTGTTTGTTTGAATGCCTGTTTTCTTTAGCTGTTAAAGAAGTTACTTTATGTAGGCTTTTCCATTAGGAACTGGTGGGGACTAAAAGTAAGAAAAAAATTATAGTTGAGCTATTGATAAATCAAATTTAGTGTTTGTTTGTAGTGAGATGTGTTCAGTACCTTTAGCACATCTGGTGTATGTAGGTTGAATGGCTTTATCATTCTGTACACACAACACAATCATGAAGCTTTTGGGTACTTAAATATTTTATAGCTTATAGCTGTCTCCTGAATTTTTGGGGAGAAATCTCAGCAAGATGAGTAATAGGAGAAAGGGCACCATCTTTTTACTCCACAGGTTAAAATATTGGCTAAGTTTCACTTGAATCATGGGTATTTAAACCCCAGCTACGTGAGATGGTGGAACTGTAATTTTTTGAGCCACCCTTCAGCTTTGCTTCTTTTTTGAAGGCTTTTTAAGACAAACTGCTATGAATACACTTGAAGCATTCACAAATCTTAACAAAGCTCTCATTAATTGTACCTGTCAAAGCTCCTAACAGCTCTGTGGTGGATCCATGGTAAGCTTGTAGAAGAGACATTTCTAATAGTCTGTCCTATGTAACTTTAGGCTTAGCTTATCTTAGAAAGGTACTCTTGCTCAGTCTTAAAGTCCTTTTTTTGCTCCAGGTTATTTCTAGATGTGGGGTGTAGCTCTTTTAGCACTGTGATGGGATTTCCTTTAACAATTGCTCACATGTTGTCTGTAAGAACCTTATTTGATAAATCATTTTATTTATTGAATTGAGTGTAGACTGTGAGCTTTCAATGGATTTCGTCAGTATCTCTATTGGTTTAATTGTATATTGGTTAAATTTTCTCTAAATAACTGAAAATACTGTTTAAAAGAAAACCAATCAAATAAACCCCCTAAGCCTACAGTAAAACTAATCAACCTACCACCACCAGCAAAAAACCCAAACCCCAATCTCCACCAACCTGTCTTTTAATTTCTTCCCTGTACCAAAGTAATAAATTGGAAAAGTAAAAACAAAAATTCAAGTACAGTCAGAATTCCCTCTGACTGCAATCTGCTGGCAAAATCTTAATGTTGAGCAATTCTCTCAGGTGTAACAAATTCCTTTAGAGGCTCTTAGAAATATGAACAAAATCCTTGGCTTTTGTTTCATCCCACCATCTATATTTAAATAGTACCACTGTTTAGGACTGTAGCAGTCTTCAAGCCTTGTCAAATATTGTGATTTCTTTTTTTTTTTTTCAAACATTACATTTTTCTTACTATATTCTTGATATTCTTAATATGCCTGATGTTTACTGTTTGTGGAGATGGCACTGGCATCACAATCATAGTAGCAACTAAATTTATAATTCTTACTTAAATTTCATGCAAATGCTTTGTTGTTTCTGTGGAATGACAAAAGAAGAATCATTTAAAGTCAGAAATTAGTGAGATGAGGGAAAAATGCATAAAAGTTTTTCTTGTTACCTTTTTAATGTTACCTGCCATAAATCCTAACTTGCCCTTTGGCAGCCTGGTCTGGTGGAAGGTGTCCCTGGGTGATCTTTAAGGTCCCTTCCAACCCAAACCACTCTGTGACTCTGACAGCTTTGTACTCTGGGATTAGTAAGAATTGAGTAGACCATGAAGATGACCCCATGGTCACTGTTGCTTGCAATGTATTAAATTAAATATTTTATTGGCACAGACTAGAACAGAAATCCCTTCTCATTTATTTCTCCCCCATCCTCTTTTCCGTCAGCCGCTTGCCATTCATCACTCTTCTGTTTCCTCCTTCTATTTTTTTTTCCCCTCCCCTGCTTGTTTAATTGCAGGTGTGATTGCATGTCTGCAAAAGACTGACATTCTCTTGAACAGAAGTGAAAAGCAGCAAAACTGATTGGTAGCAGTGCTCTAAAGGAATGGGGGATGAAGTAGGTCTGATCAGGGCTGTCCAAAGGAGCTGAATGTTCTAAGGCCTTCAAGGATATTAGTGCAGAGAACACATTAAAATAAATTAAAACATTCAGTGGAAAACTGAAGGTGTAAAACCTGCAGGTGTAAATTAGCTTTGACAATGTGCAAGTAAAACATGCATTAATCAAATGATTTTAAGGCATCCAGACACTGAAGGGGTATGAATGGTCTGGCTCAGGGTAGCCAAGGCTTTTTTCTTATCTGACCTTTAATAGGAACGTAGGAAGAGAGATAGTGTAGGTTCTATTTGCTAAATCATAATGTCAAGTAAGAATCAGAGGTCATGAAAAAAAATCAAACCCAAAATCTTGAATGTTGTTTATGGTGCCCGTAGTAAATTCTGTGTGGCATTTTAGTTACAATCTATAGAATAAGTGATAAATTTGGATTGTAAATGATATATAATAACTGTAATATTATATCAATGCTTAAATAAAAAACACCACTCATTCTCACTAAACATCTGTTGCCAGGTAAGTATATTTATTTTTGTGGAGAAAAGGCTAAGTCCTGTTGTTACTTAGGTGAAATACTTAAGTTACTATGACTAGTTGTGGTCAGTTCTCCTTATTATCAAGTTTTTTTCCTGAAGTTGCCTGTTCCCAGAGGATGTAAAGCATTTCTGCTGATCTTGGCGAGAGAGAGTTTACCTAGAGGTGTGAGCATAAAGAGACTAATGAGCATAAAATCTGTGTGATTGAATAAAGTGCAAGAGTGGAGTTTTGAAGTGGTTTGTTAAAGACTTTATGAAGTTGTTTATTATATTTAGATATTGAACATGAAAAAACCACCCTGCACAGACACAGGTGCAGTTAATGTCTTATTAGCTTTCACCAACATGTAGAGTACAACAGTATGTACTTTACCATGTTGCTTTTATTTTTAGTCTTAGTCACTAAACTTGCATTTTCATGTTTTTCATGCAAGTTCAGCGATGAGAAAATACGCTCTCAAGTAGCTGAATATGGCAGCTCTTAGAAAAAGTAATAAATATGTTTTCTGCAGATGCTGCCATGTTGCTAGAGCATTTCTTCTGTTCACACAAATTAACTTGAATTTAATTTCCAGTTGAATTAGCTCTTTTTTTTCAAGGGGGAAAATACATTTCACCAGATATGTCAAAGTCATGCACTTGTTTCAGATACCTCATGTGTTATATACGCTAAAAATCCTTGAAACAATAAGAACTCAGATAATTATTTTTCTGTGTCTCAAGTTTAAAAAAAGTGATAAAAAGAACACAGCAAAACCTTCTGGTCTTGATGGTGGCCTCTGTTTTCATCTTTTTGTAGATCTGTTAAGCTTTGATGATGTAATAGCTACCTCAGATAATCTGTCACACCCGACTGCGCACCGGCCCAAGATGCCTGGTAGGAGGCTGCCTTCCCGTTTCAATAGCAGTAGTCCTGTGAGTATTTTGGGGTGTTCTCCTAGTAGGGAACTAGAAACTGGCTTCCCAGGAAACAGGACTGCACTGGGGAACAGTCTTGGGAGCTGTTTATCTGAAGAGCAGGGTGCTGCAGGGGTTCAGTACCTGCAGGTTTTGAGTGCAGGGAAGTGAAGGTCAGAGAAACAACTGGAGCTGTGTTGCAGCTGCAGGAGTGCTCCTGTTCCATGGGGTGCTGCTGCAGGAAATGCTCAGCTCTTCTGGCCTCACTGGTGCTGAAATAGGTGGTGTACATACAGATCTGAAAGTGTCTTTAGTGACTTTGACAATTGGCTACTATAAATTTGACAATTAGAATAATTTTGTAATTTAATGCTGCTGTAATGTTGGGCTTGTGATCTTAGTGCTGATGTGAAGTTGGCAGACAATGAGAAGCAAGTAGTGCAGAAATCTGTTTTTGTCACTGGATGTTGCATAGTTAGTCATGCCAGTTACCATCTACAGTTAATGCCTGTTTGTGTTTTATGGAAGCACCTACAGGCTCCCAAAAATGTCACAGACTTTTGCTTGAAATAAGTCTGAGAATATAAATAAGTCTGAAATATTCTTGAAAATCCTGCCCAAGATTCCTGTGTTGGAGTTCAGCTGCATGTGAGGAAGGAAAGTTCTGACTGTCAGGGACAGAAAAGTTTGCTAGTGTAGCAATTTAAGTTTAGTTATTTGGTTTTCCCCTTTATTATTGCATTTTTAGAAACATGTGAAAGTTTTATTTACTTTTTTGTTGCTTTTTTTTTTTTTTTAAATTCTGAAAACCTTTTCATTCCTTATGAATGGTTTACCAGGCAAGTCAAAATGTGGGTCCAGAAAAAAATTTGAAGGTGCAGAAAGAAGAAGACAGTGCCAAACCAAAGCCAGTTGAAACAAAGAAGGTATGATGCTACCAAGGAGCCAGAGGAGTAGCAGGCAGCTTGGTGTTCTGTCCATCCTATTTGCATTTCCAGTACAGGTTCATGCCACCATCTGAATACCAGTGTTTGTATTTAAGTACAAGTGAGCTGAGCCATTTAGTATAAAATCCACAGAAATTTAGTACTGAAGTTCATTTATATTTACAAAGTGCATGAGTTTTGATGAGAACTGCTGTATCANGACTTTTTAAAAATGTAAGTATTTTTTTTTAGTGACTACATGAACCTCTGATAAATCCTTAATTAAGAGCTGTAAAAAGTAACTATCTCATACTCTCCAGTAATCCATTCAAATTGGACATTGTTTTTTGCTTTTTAGGTAGAAAATTAAGGGAACTTATGCCTGTTTAGCTCCCATCCTGGTACAACCTTTGCTGTAAGCATTCAGTTCATAAAGATTTCACTTCTTACATTTCTACCGATTTATTTTTTCAGCCATCTGCATTCAGCCCACTGATTCCACCTTCATCTCAGAGACCAAGTTCTGTCATTCTCGACTTTTTGCCTGGAGACCTCCAACTTAAAGGAGAAGCAGATGATGAAAAAAATTCTGTGGAAGAGCTCAGGACTCAGATTCATGATTTAGTGGCTTTAGTAGACGCACTGAAGAAAGAGCATGGGTAAATATTTCCTTTGTCAATCTGCAAAGGGTTGTATAGACATCTTATAAATGTCTTCAATGCCAGACTTTAAAATAAGAAAGCTATTCTATGCTAAAAACATATTAACACATAAATTCAGATATTTTCTATTGAAATTGATCCTACCAAATGTCCTAAATATGTACAAATTTGATGTCAATATTTTCTGAACTGCATTTTTTCTCTCCTACTTTGCACTTCTGCATCCATTACATCTTTTTGACAGTATTTCTTAAACAATTTGTGCTTTCATTGTAAGGAAAATTAGTTAATTTTTGGGGGTAATGACATAAGTACATGTGCAAGCCTTGCAGTATTGACATGACTGGTAGGAACCTTATATTCTAAGTAATTTATTCTGAGTAGAAATAACCAGGTTATTTTAGGTTATTTTAGCTTGAATTCAGCTTTTAATATTAAATAAAAAGCTGAACTTTTAAGTAGCCTCCTTAAACTTGGGATTACAAATTAGGGATAGGTGGATAGCAGCAGGTAAGTGTTGAATGATGGTGGAGACTTGTGGCCCAGCAGATGTAACAATTCACTGGTGGGCATGTGCCTTGCTGTGTAAATCCCACTTGCAGAATTTAAACAAGGCCTGTGCATCCTGTCCTCTGTAATGTGAAGTTTCTTTTTCCCCCCTTCTAACTCTTGTTTCTCTCTTAAATTGTTAGGAGAGAACTGGAAAAACTGAAGAAGGATTTGGAAGAAGAGAAGCTGCTGCGGAGCAATCTGGAGGTAACGTTGTCACTTTGGGAGGCCAGGGGGAGTTCAGGGTGTGTTCTGGGCTGTGATGTCACAGGAAAGTCTTAACAAACCTGTTCAGTCTCTTTTCGTGTTGCTGTTTTATTTTATGATTCAATGAATGCCTCATGAGGCATTTGGATGTATAGAGAAGATCCAAGTTCAGCTTTCTGTTTCTGGAATATTATTGGTAACAGTGGGGGTTGGGGTGAGAGTTCAGTTTAGTGCTACTAGATTCTGCTCTTTGCTAGAAATATGTCCAACTGGACAAATTCCAAGGGAGACAGTTAATACTTTGCATTTACAAGATTTAAAGACATATTTAATTTAGGTAATCAAAAGAAAAACAGAGGAAAAGTAAACTTCTCTAAATTTTTGATGAATTGTTTAAATATTAAATGTGGATGATTTGCCAAAAGAACAGAATGCATCTGAAAAATTTCCTTATGAATGAACACCACTCCTCAATTTACTGATGAAGAGCACTACCTGCAGTGCAATATGCTGCCATTAAGTAGTTAACAGGATGAGCTCATTGTAGGAAATTATTTCAATCTGGTACAAAAGGGCATTTTATTTGTGAAACAGTACATCTTGTTGGCTACAAAGCTACTTGAAACACATGAGAGAAACTACTGGTGAGTCTCTCCTTAATGTGACTCTAAATCATCATCTAAAATTGATGAAGATGCCTTAACTATGCAGTAAAGAAGAGGAGGATGTAACTCCAGATGTCCTCTGAGTCCATTTCAAGAAATATAAATTAATCCAGACAGTGTTTTGCATGAAAGGCTGTTTTGGAAGTCACTCTCAGGTGATGGTGCAGCATTACATGGGGACATGTCATGTGATTCCATAATACAGCTTTGACTTCTTTTTTCAGAAACAGTTTATCTAGATAAACTGATTTATGATATTTTTATTTTAAAAAGATTATACCAGTACTCTTGTCAAATTTTTAATTATTTTAAATTCCTGTTCTTTTAGCAATATAGTGGTATAAAATCAACTGTAAATAGTGAGCTGTCAAATGCTTCTATGGTGCAATCCTTAAGTGTCTTTGAAATGTAAAGGTTGTAACTTTAGTGAAAGCTCTGAAGATTTTATAACTACTTTAATACTGACTTTCTTTTCAAAATGTCTGTTTTTTCAGCTTGAAATAGAAAAATTGAAGAAAGCAGTGATGTCTACATGAAACAGCTATGGACTCAATGTTTTTAACTCACCAGGAATTCAAAGCTGAACACAAGAAGAACTGACTCTTATTTTCATTAAAATGGATGCTGGTGTTCTACAATCTTAAAGAAAAAATATAATAAGGAATATAGTCTTATATTCAGAGAGATAAGAAAACAAAAAAAGAATAATGGTGTAATTTCCTTGCCAATATAAAAGAGGCCTTATTTCTTACTGTGCTGGAATTGCAGACCTTATTTTTTTGGTTTGCTTGAAAATACTACTGAATCTGTATAAAAAGAGGGAATTCTTAATAGATTTTTATGGAATATCTGTAGCTTAATTTTTAAAGAGATCTATACTATAAATAGGGTGATCTGTCTTTGCAATTAAACTGTAAAATGGTCTGTTGTAAGGGATGGAATAATTGTATTGTAATTGTAGTCACTACTTTTCCCCTACATGCAGAAGGGAATATATGATATTTGTGTAATTTTGACAGTCTTAGCCAGGGATATGCTGGTGTGCCTGTCTGCAGTGAGAATATTAATACTATGCTGTTCATAAATTGAGTAATGAGATAGGAATTTGTTAGTGCAATGAAGCAGGTGGAACTCCTATGCATTGTAGGAAGGTTGAATGATCTAATCCGAGAGCTCTGCAGAATGGTTTGTCACTTGCACTATTGGATTAAAAAGGGATTTAAGATTGAATTGTGGAATCATGACAAAATTAACTGTTAAACCACAAAATGCAAGGAATACAGAAACAAAGTGAGAGTCCAGTCTTAACCTATTGTGCCTAAAATACTACAGTATACAGCATGAAAGAGTAAACCTCAAGTCACAGCATCTGTACTTCTGCATTTCTGAAGTCATCAGTCTTTCTAGTGGTTCAAGTATGCATCTTGATCTGTTTTTACAATAGTCAGGTTTTGTTTATAATGTATCTCCAAATAAAACAGTTTGGAACTTTGATACTCTCAGAAGCTCTCAATATTTATATATTTATGCCATAAACTTTCTCAGTATATTGCATACCTCTAAACTTAGTAACATCTTTGTATTTTAATGAGTGATTGGAACAATTGCTTTGACATCGTTGTGCTGGTGTCCAAGATGGTGTCTTTACTTTATGGGAAAGAAGTTGAGATCTTGTGGATTACCATTATCTTTAACCCCTTGCACTAGAATAATACGCAAATAATATGCAAAGTGATGGGAGACAATGGTATTTATGGCTGTGTTTGTCTGATTAAAGAATTAAAAAACATACAGCTTTAGAAAGCCAGACAAACTCATTAGTTCTGGTAATCAGCTCATCTCCTTTAGGTCTGCTATAACTTAAAAAGATGCCACATAGTTTGGCAACTTCACCAATGAAAGAAAGTAATTAAGCTTCTCTTCTTGGGAGTAGTCATAAATATAGTAATTATTCAGTATATCACTGTGACATGGTAGTGTTATTTCTTGAGAGTAATGCCTCGCTCTGGGGTTCTTCCACAGTCGATGTCATAAAACACAAATGTCAAAAAGTCAGTTGGGGAATGTTTGTCCATTACTGGTTCAAATAATTCATGAAATCTCATTGAAATCAGATCAATACCCTATGCACGTATTGAGTAATATTTGATAGTCAAATTACTAGTAAGCTGATTCACTCTTCATGCTTTTAACCTTGAATTGCCCAAGTGCATCACCAATGAATTGAGGAATTTTGCTTCTTGTCAGACATTAAACTCTTGCCTGGATTCATACCTGTAAAGCAGGTGATGAAAAACAAGAATTGAGCCAAATGGAGGACCCAGTTTTGTTGTACAAGCTCTTCACTGTGATTGGAGCACAAAAGAAATCTGGGAAGGGGTTTATCTTCAGAAACTGTGGCTGTGTGATAGCTTGCAGAAGATGAACAGAACAAGACAATCAGTTAAAGCCACAGATGAAAGGTGTTTGTTATTTAATGGCCTTTGTTTGCTATAGCAATAAATGACCCAAGTGCAATGACTTGATTTAATAAACCCTCCTTTAAAAGTCGCTGCTATGAGTATTTATAGCCATAAGGAAGTTGCCCTGATGTGTGTCTGTCTTGTTTTCAGCTAGTGTTATGTCCTGGAGTGGAGGGGGAGAGGGTAATGGTTCTGGAGACATTCCACAGTACAAGTTCCTAAGAGCATTGTGCTTCACTGACTTGTCTACTGGTGCTGTAAAATGATGCATGCTATCCAAACCCAGCAAATAAAGTGAGTATAAAAACCTCTTCCGTGTCTGCTCAGTTTTGTTCAGGAGTGTTTTGGATGCCATTAAATTCTTTACAAGGAGGAGTATGGAGCAAAGTATTTATAATAGTCCCCCTTTAAAGTTTTCAGATTTCTGTTTACTCACTGGGATGCTCTGGCTGACTGTCGGGCTGGCTTAGGATCCAAACACTTGGAAAGTTCAGTTTTTCTTGCAAACATGACTCAGAATCTTTAACTTCTCAGGATCTATTCATTCCCCCTTTTTTTTCCTCTTGGCCCATATTGAACTGACTTTACTGTGCATGTTCAGAGGCTTTATTTAAGATCCCTGTTGCCACTCAGTAACATGGATAAATGCATGTTTGAATCCCTTAAGTAAATAGTGAAGAACTGAAATCTGAAGGTATGGGATGTTTAATAGAGATATGGAAGAGGGAAAGGCACATAAAGAACAGAACAGCAGAAGAGTATTTTTAAACTGACAGTTTTCATTCAATCTTAAGATTCTCTAAAAATCTTTTGGTAGCACACAAGGTATGGTTAAAAAAAAGCAAAATTACAAGTCTACTTACATGATTTTTTTTCCACAAATCTGATTATTTTTCATTAATATTCATGGAAGTGAATTTCTGATGGAAACTTGATTATTGCAAGGTTTGAATTGTATAGCAAAGTATCTGTTGAACTTCTAAATAAATACCTCGTATTCATTAAGTTAGCACAAGCCTGTTAACTCTTTCCAAAGGAAATGGTAAACCCAGGTTTACACAGCTGCCTTTTGGCTGCTGTAAAAGTTACCTGAGATGTTTCTGATCTCTGAGAAAGCAGGTGGTGAGCACAGCGTTGATCAGCTGCTTGCAGATCTTGGGTAATTGGATTTTGCAAGAGCTGAGAAGACAAACCCCTCCCTGCATGTGCCTGAGGAATGCAAACAACCCCAACCAGCCTGTAAAGCGTGAGACTGGTGCTGCTGGGGTCAGGGTTTGGAGTGCCCTCTTTGTTGGGAGTCATGGTTTCAATCTTTTCCAAGCCCAGGGTCACACAGCCTCCTCTGGGAGAGGCGTGTGGGTGTCTGAGGGCTCTGGGGCTTTGTGTCCTTCAGAGAACTCTTCGTGTTGGGCAGGTGTTGAGAATCAAGAGCCACTCAGTTTTGCCATCACAGTAAAGGTTCAGGGAGTGTGTAAGAGCACAGCTCCAGGTGATGTGGGCGAGAAGCCTTTGGAAACATGTCTGCACCTCGACAAGGGTTTTAGCCTTTCTTACTTTATTTTTTTTAATTGATCTCTATCTGGTATTGTATCAAATAAAAGTAATTTAACCTTCCCAGGTGGGTTGTGTTGGTTGTGCTTGATTGTTCCTACTTGATCCTGATGTGAGGCTGGCTGTATCAAAGCAGAACACTAAATATTACCTATATTTTGGATAAAACTGGAGACATGCCTGTGACTGAGGACTGGCTGGAGTTGTGACAGCAGACTAAAGGACAGAAAACCCCGTAAGCTCCTGACTAACACACTGCAGGAATGTAGAAGACAAAAATAGTGACCAGAGCTTTTGCAAGTCAGTCCTCTGTTAAGGAGTGTTAGGAGTTGCTCTTCTGTATTGATAAACTACTTGCTGTAAATTTGTGTCTATCGGAAATCTGGCTCTTGGAGGTGAGGTGATATTTAGAGGGCCAACAGTGGCCATAGCACAAAGTTCAGCAGATAACTGTCACCCTTTAAGATGGAGTAGCCCTGAAGAAAAGGTTATTATTTGCTCATTGAGCTTTTTAGCTTCACAAGGTGCTGTCAGTGGAGTGCTCTTGGATTTATGAAGGATAATGCATTAACTTGACCAGATTCTGATCATTAATATTTTGAGGTCTTTAAGAAATTACTGTTCGGAGAAGCTGTGTCTGCCCCATCCCTGGAAATGTTCAAGAACAGGTTGGAGGGGGCTTCAAGCAACCTGGGACAGTGGAAGGTGTCCCTGCCCTTGGCAGGGGTTTGGAACTGAATGCTCTTTAAGGTCTCTTCTGACCCAAACTGTTCCATAATTCTGTGAAATATGGGAGGGCAGGAGCTGCTGCCTGCACCCGCAGGGAGGGCAGCAGCCCCACAGGTGACTCATCCCTGTGGACTCCTGGCAGAGGTGGCAATCTGGCAGATTTGTGGGTGTGTTTGTAACGTGTTCTGTCATCTTGCAGTGCAATACCTTCATCTGCAGGTTCCTCAGCCTTAATCCAGTCAGGCAAGAAAAGAAGCAGCTGCTGGCCAACATCATTTCTTCATGGGAGAACTCCTCATGGATCGGAGCAGCCAGGCAGAGCTGGGTAGGACTGAGAGGCTGGATGGCAGCAGATGAGTTGTTAGACATTCACATCTGAGACCTTGGGGATCCCTGCCTGGGTCAACTTTGCTCACAGCATTCCCCCAGACTTCTGAAAACGGTGAGTCCTTCCACAGAACATCAATATCCAGAGCTGCTGGAGAATTATCAGTGGTCTGTGAAATTGGTTCATTCATAATCTAAAATGTGTTTAATTGCTAAGGCTCTCTTTACTTTGCACTCCTTTACTTAGTTTTATATTCTCTTTACATCTGTGAAAATAATTAGATATTTTAATTAACCTCTGGGGTTTTTTTCTTGTAGTTTTGTAATTGTTTGCTATCAGTGGCTATATATAAAGATTACTGTCCTCTTAGAGCTTGATTGACTTAAAGCTATGCTTTCCAACTATGCTTCCTTTAAAAATACAACTAACACCATTCTGAAGAAATAAGAGCTTTACTTTTTATCCTTGGATGACCATGAACACTAAATTCTCCTGCTGCAGCCTTAACTTGCTTGGTAGCAATGACAGGTTTTCACGTTATGGTGGTTTATTGAGTTTTAAGCAAGCCATGTGGCCATTCAAGCCCTAAAACCAACAAGATTAGGTTCTGTAATAATGGGTTTAATACTTGTAATAAATTTTGAAGTTGGGAGTTTGCGGTGCTTGGGAAAATATATTTCTCTAGCAAATTATTGCAAGGTCAGTATCAATCTTAATTTTGTAAGAAGTGTGCTTGTAATTTTTTTGTGCAGAACACCTTTCCCTGTAAACTGAACTGCAGTTTGTTTTCTGGAGCAGTGGAGAGGGGAGAGAGGTGACCCAGGTGATGAAGGACCCTTTGGCCATAGACTTTGGGTCCAGCATTGAAAGGGGTGTAACTTCCATAGCTGTCATTGTTGGGACAGATTGTTCTGTTTGCTGTGCCCACGTGCTGTGCAGTGCATCCTGCCAGTAGTTAACACCAAGAATATGCTGGGGTAGAGGAAAGGAGGATAGTTCTGTAGAGTTTTGCAAAATACTTCAATTTTACACCAACAGCAGTCAGAATAAGGGATTTGAACATAAGGCTGAGAGCATTGACCAACATGGGGATTACTTTTTAAATTCATGATCAGTGGTTTTTTTTTTGCTGTTTTAAGAGACTCTTTGGTCTCTTGTAACCACAGCCTATCCACTCTCTCCTTGCACCTTCCATTCTCTTGAGGGCTTTGAAATGAACTGTAGAAGGAGGATCATCAGCTGGTGACAATCTCCTGAGCTGGGCGTGGAAGTGTCCCTTTACTAGAAAGTCCTTTTCACTTGAGAGGGTATGGACACCTCAGCTGCTCATGTACCTGTGTCCTGGTACCTGGATGGAGCAGAAACCTCTGGAATAGAGGAGTATCATGCTTTAAAAAGGCAGAGATATCAGCAGTAGATAGTTTATGATAAGAGATAAATCATCCTCTCTGTGTTTATGCTTTCATGTGGCCCAGTGTCACTACACCCACGTTTTTTCCTAAAGTAGCAGTGACTCGCTGCTGCCTTGCTGGTTTTGCCCCGAGTTTCTCCAGCTGCACAGTGGTTGCCTTGGCAGGTTGTTGCTGTGTTGGGGCTGGGTGGTTTCCAGGATGAGTCAAACAATGCAGCCCAGCGAGCTCAGTGTTTCACTGCTGGCAGGGGCCGCTGTCTCGGTGAGCCCAAGATACTTGGAGATGTCCCAGATTTCTGCCTCACTCAGAGGTAACAGCCCTAGGTGGAGTTGTGATTAAATACCAAATGAATGTGGCGTAATTAATGGTGAGACACGATGAGCTCAAGGATTCCGAGCTGTGAAATGGGCTCACAATAAACATTTAATGACTGCAGAAATCAGGAAAGAATTCGGTGCAGCCTTTCACCCCAAGCCTGTAGGTGTTTCCCAGCTACCTCCTGGTCTTTGGCAATATTGATCCAAATATTCTGCTTCTCTTCTCCAGACCCACTTTATTTCCTTACAGGAGCTAGTGGCTGCTGGGCTTTAACCCAGAAAATGCTTTTCATATTAACAGCTGGCATTAACAGAGTCTGGCATGAGGTTCTCCTTAAGAGCTACCTTAGAAATTCAGTGCATTAATTGAACTCTTACTTCTATGGTAATTTCATGATTAAGTAATAAACCTTCAGATCTAAAAACACAGCACAGTGGACAAACATCACAGATGAAAGGGGCAGCCAGCTGTGTGCCTGGGCCTTTGATGCTGTCAGATGGGAGAGCCTGGAGCCTCTGGATGGGAAAACAAATCTCTGCTCTCCCAGTGCAGGACCCCTTCTGCTTCTGATCAGCATCATCTGTGCTGATCAGTAAGTGTCAGGGGGAAAGTTGAGGGGCTCTTTTCAAGGCATGGTGATTTAATGGGGTTTTTCATGTTGCCTTCTCTTGACATCCAGCTGTCATCCTGTTTTGTTGCTGTGCATTTGCTTCTTGCTTTAGTGTTTTAGCTCACTGACTTCTACACATTTTATTTTTGATTTTTTTTTTAATTAATCTACTTATACTTGTGGTGATAGAAGATCAGTATCTTAATTCTTCTGAACCCACAGCAGCTGTTGCTTTTGTCTTGGACATGTCTAGCATCTAATAATCAGATTTGATGTATCACTTTGTTTTTCCTTCATTCCCTTTGCTGGATTATTCTCCTCCAGCAAATATGCCTGTAACAAGTTGCATCCCAGGATGTTTAGCTTTTATTAAAGATTCTGAAACTTCATGGAGGGAATAGAGGTCTGAATTCTTGTGCAAAGGAAATAACTCTTCATTCTGGCCCTTGTTTATCATATTTTGATTTCTGGGCCCTGAGTGCCCATGTTTCCTACTCACATGGCAGGAACTGCCCAAGGAGAGCAGAGGACTGAACCAATGGAGATGAGACTGTCTTAAATCACTTCAAAAGGGACCCACAGGCTGAACTGCTTTAATAAGCTCTCCAGCTTACAGTTTAGAGTAAATTTTTAAGAAGTAACTTCCAACATTGTACAGATTTCTTTCCTTTTTTTTAAGAAAGGGATCACAAGTCGTTCTCAGTTAAGGTAATGAATTATGACTACTTGAAAATCACCTTGCAAATCCAGTAAGGACGATCTCTGACATAGGTTTAGCTGCTTTTTTGTTAGTAAGTAAATCATACTGTGTTCAAAAAGGGGAAACAGAGATGTCTAAACTTCTTTAATATCTTTCTTCCAGGAGGAAATCAGCAAATGAGTGGTGATGGATGTGAGCCTGATCCACTGCCTGCTCCTTTGGGCTGCACACTTCTTCCTGGCCCTGCCACACAGCACTGCCAGGGTAAGTTTCAGTAGAGCAGACTACTCAAATCACCATCAAGTTACCATGGACACTTCCAGGGATGGGACAGCCACAGCTTTTCTGGACAGCCTGTGCCAGTGCCTCACCACCCTCATCAGGAACAATTTCCTCATCTGAGATCCTGTGCACGAGCTCAGTGTCTCTTCAGCAGCAGGGTCCAACTGAAAGCTTCATATTTAGAGGCAGACTTTAAGTAAAGAGTTCTCTGTATGAGCAAAGGGCCACAAGCTCTGCATTCTGGACCTCAAAAGGGCCATTTTCCTCTTGAAACCCTTTCTGGTTTGTACCAAGGAGTAATTTTTAAATTTATTTATGTAAACATTCACTCTATGTTCCACTTCTTATTTTTCAGGTTCTCAGTAACAAATCAAAGACTGGTGATGAGCAAGGTAAAGTGACTAACTTGGCTAATGCTTTGTGAGATATTATCAATACTTGACACCCCTGATACTCCCATCACAGACCATGGTTTGCTGTCTTTCACCTTGTAACAGTGTCTGCTTGGTTTCTTTTCCAGATGTCTGTATAAATCTCATTCCCTGCCAAGATAATGGAGCAATCTGTACTCAGCCTTGCTCTCCCTCCTTCCACGGGGAGACAAACTTTGTCTGTGAAGACAGAAAGTGGCAGATGTTGTCAGATTCTTGTGCAAGCCTGGATGTTCAGTCCCTTTTCCAGGTGAGGATGCTGTTGTGCACCTACTTTGGCCTGTGCTTGTAACTTGCAAAGACAGACCCTCCTTCCACGTGCTTTCAGTCTTGAGCAAAGGGAGATGGGATCCTAAATCACAGACTACTTTGCTAACAGACTCTGACTTCATGGAATCAAAGAATTGCTTAGGTTGGAAAAGGCTCCAAGATCATTGAGTAAAACCATTGGCTCAGCACCACCCTTTCAGTGCTGAACCACATCCTCAAGTGCCACCTCCACACCTCTTTTGAGAATGTCCAGGAATTGTCATTCCACCACTTCCCTGGGCAGCCTGTTCCAATGCCTTTCAGAAATTTTTGCTCATATGTAAACCTCCCTTGATGATGCTGGAGACCATGGCCTCTTGTCCTGTCACTTGTTACCTGTGAGAAGAGCCCAACCCCCACCTCTCTGTTACCTCATTTCAGGTAGTTGTAAAGAGTGATAAGGCCTCTCCTTGAGCCTCCTTTTCTCCAGGCTGAACATTCCCAGATCCCTCAGCTGCTTCTCATCAGACTTTGCTCTAATTCTTTCACAATTTTAAATCAAGTGGTAGGAAATAAATTTGGGAGATTCTTGTGTGGAAACAATTCAGAAACGAAGTTGTCTTGTTCACTTGGCTGATGTTCCTCATTTGGATCTAAACCAAGATAAGAACACAGTGGGATGAAACTGAGGAAAGAACAACATCAGTGTGTGTAATCATCAGATTATTTATGACAAATTCTCCTCAGCTGCAAGATCCTTATCCAAGTCACTTCAAGAATAAGACACTGTATTTCATTCTTGCCCCTTCCTTCATGTGTGTAGTGTAACCTCAATACTCTTCTCAGGTGAGCTTTGGTCCAGGGTTTCAGTCCATCTGGCACTTTCTCTGCACATCCAGCACTGCATCTCTTGCCTGGTTGTAACCGTGGCTTCATTTTCATTCTTTTCATTAATTGTCTCAAATCTATTTCTTCCCTCCAGAGGATATCCCAAAGTGAACTCTTCCCATGCTCAGGAGTCCACGGTGCTGGAAAACATCTTCCTTTTATAGGAGGAGGAAAGCTAGGGTATGGAAAACCTGGAGATGGAGCAAAACACCTTAGTGCTGGGAATCAGAGCTGCCAAGATGATTTTTTATGCATCATCCCAGATATCCTATCTTCACCAGCCATCCCAGGAAACATTGCTGATATAGTCAAATTGCTAAAGAAGATTTCCCAGCTGTTATCAGAGAATGTCACTAGAGGAAAAATGCAGGTATTTACTTTTATTGGCTTTGGGAGGTGCTTCTGAGCTTTGCAGAACCTCCACAAGTATTTTGTCCTTATGGCCACTGTCCAATGAAGTGGTGGCTGCAAGTCATATGGAGATCACCTGGAAAGAGTTTCCAGAGTGGTATATTTTGTTGTCAGAGAAACTTTTTGACTTACTCATGTGTGATGAAAATAGACTGTGGAATTAAATATCTTTAAAAGCAATTAAATATCTTTAAAATTAAATTAAATGTCTCTAAAAGATTTTCAGGAGCTGTTGTTGCAGGCATGGGGTAACAGTATAAGGAAGAATTAACTTCTAAAGTATGACACTGTAGGGAAGGGAGCCTTGGGGGTCCTGACCTGCAGCTGTGTTGTCATGTATTGTACAACAGCTGAGATCTTTCCCTGATGAACTCAGAAATCCAAGAGTGGGGGAAGAAATACAGGTAGGGTGGTGTAAATCAGGCATGCATAGTGGGTCAGCATCTGTAGTAGAACCAGGGTGTGCTTTTTGCTTTATATTTACTTCTCCAATCACCTTTTGATGTAGGATATGAAGAGGATAGGACAATTCTCATAATGAGATGTTTGGATTTAACTGGGATGGATCATGGGAACATATTCATTGACAAAAGGATTATTCCTTTTATAGAAATCACTCATGAATTAAATGAGCTCTTTTAGAAGCACTGCCAGAAGAATAATATTTGGTTTCTTCTAACATAAAACAAATAAATTCTATTTTGCTTGTTTGTTTCAGAGCTACAGCAGGATAGCAAACCATATTCTGAACAGCTCCATCATTTCCAACTGGGCTTTTGTAAAGGACAGAAATGCCGGCTCAATATTGCTGGACTCGGTGAATTTATTTGCTGGGAAACTTCTTCTAAAAAATGGGTCAGAAAGTATCCAGGAGCCCTTCATCGCTACCAAAGGCTACAGCATACACAGAAACTCTTCAGGAAAGAGCTTTGACTTTTCCATGGAGTTCAATAGCACAGGCAACATCACTGGGCACGTGGTGATTCCAGAAGACGAGCTCCTGAGGCTACCCAGGGCTTCCAAAGCCATCAGCGTCGCGTTTCCGACGCTGGGAGCCATCCTGGAGACCAACCAGCCCGAGCCCGCTTTTGTGAACGGCATGGTGCTGTCGGTGCTGCTGCCAGAGGAGCTGCATCACGTTTTGCTCACCTTCGAGAAGCTGAACAAGCTGGAGCAGGCGGGGGCTCGGTGCGCGGGCTGGCACCGGGCCGAGCGGCGCTGGGATCCCGGCGCGTGCGAGCTGCGCGCCCACAACGCCTCGGCCGTGGTTTGCGTCTGCGCCCACCGGCGCCGCACCTACAGCTCCTTCTCCATCCTCATGGCCCCGGCTGTGCCCCGGAGCTCCGTGCTGGCTTACATCACACGGGTGGGCCTGGGCCTGTCCGTTCTCAGCCTGGTCCTCTGCCTCGTGGTCGAGGCTGTGGTCTGGCACCACGTCACGAGGACTGAGATCACCTACATGCGCCACTTCTCCTTGGTCAACATCGCCGCCTCGCTTCTGGTCGCTGATGTCCTGTTCATCCTGGCAGACATTGTGCACAACACAGCCCTAAACCACCAGCTGTGTGTGGCTGCCACGTTTTTCCTTCACTTTTTCTATCTTGCGCTGTTTTTTTGGATGTTTGCCCTAGGCCTCTTGATTCTCTATGGATTATTATTAATTTTTTTTAAGATAACAAGATCTGTATTCCTAGCTGCAGCATGCTCTATTGGATATGGATGTCCCTTGGTTATATCTATCCTCACTGTTGCTATTACTGAACCAAAAAATGGGTATTTAAGGAGTGGAGCCTGCTGGCTCAATTGGTATGAGACAAAAGCCCTTTTGGCCTTTGTTGTACCTGCCCTGAGCATCATTGTTATGAATCTCATTGTGGTGGTCGTGGTTGTGGTGAAGACTGGGAGATCCTCTCTTGGGGAAGGCTTCAAGTCACAAGATTTGAGCAGCATGATCCGAGTCAGCAAGAACGTTGCCCTTCTGACCCCTCTGCTGGGCCTCACCTGGGGGTTTGGATTAGCCACAATCATCGACAGCCGCTCTCTGGCCTTCCACGTCGTGTTTGCGCTGCTGAACGCCTTCCAGGTAAACTCAGGGACACTGGGAGCAAGGTGTGTGCTCAGACCGTGAGCCTGGCATGAAGGTACCAGGTCAAGGAGGGACTGGCAGCAGGTGCTGTGTGTGAAATGTAGGAGCTCAGCTTTCCCTCCCACCCGGTGCTTTCCCATGGTACCGGCTCGGGGCATCCAGGGTCAGTGCAGATGGGTAATGGAACAAACTGGTCTGGTTTGAAGTGGGATGAAGAATTTATTCCATGAATAATTTCTGTTAAATGTAAGATACAACAGTAATGTCCATAACTGCAAAGATGTCTGGTCCTTATCAGTTAACAATTACACAGAAAATTCTCCCTTCCTGTGAAGATGACACTGGCACACATTTCCCAGAGAAGCCGTGGATGCCCCATCCCTGGGAATGTTCAAGACCAGGCTGGATGGGGCTGTGAGCAACCAGCTGTAGTGGAAGGTGTCCCTGCCCGTGGCAGGGGGGTAGAACTGGATGTCCTTTAAGGCCAATTCCAACCCAAACCATTCCATTGCATAACTGCTTCCACGGTTTTGATTAACTCATCAGCATAAACACCCAGTGTTACCTGATGCACTGCTGCACACCCAGTCTGCCTTAGCTCTTCTTGGCTCAGGCTGCGCTGGCTGGGCTGAGAAAGTCCTGGTTTGTCACCCTTCAGTCCAGTTCATAGTCAGGATTAACACAGGTTGTATCCATTCCTGATGTTCCCAGAGAGCCTGCATGACCTGGGTGGATAAATCCATTTTGTGCGTTGCTCTTACCTGAATCACAGGTGATAAGATCTGTCCTTAATGAAAAGACATCTAGAAACACTTAAGAAATATCATGTGGTTATGCTGGTTTTGTTAACTGATTTTGCAATTTCTTAGGGATTCTTCATCCTGTTGTTTGGGACACTTCTGGACAGAAAGGTACTTTTTCTGGATTATATGAGCATTTTCTACACCTTGAGAAACTGGTCCCTTTAATATTTTTTATTTAAATTTGCAGACAAGAGAAGCCTTAAGGATGAACTGCCTTTCATCAAGGCAGAAGTGGGGTCTTGAAAAGGTAAAGTCCATTTTTTTTTCCTGTTAATGGCTAATTTACCAATTTACAAACTTTATTTGTAAGGAAGAATGGAACCATCCACTACATCTTACACTATGTAACAGTTTTCAAATGTAAATTCTTGCTGAATGACATACAAGTCTCTCAAAAGTCTGCTCAGGATATTAAGCTTCTAAATATCAGAAGTGGCAATCCATAGATTTTTGTGGCTCCTACATAAACTATTGCTGTGGTTACAAAGTTAAAAGTGGTATTTTAATCTAATCTCTTCACCTGCAGTTGTCAAAGCCCTTTAGGCAGACAGTGCCAGTAACTTTTTCCTCCTGTATGTGAATTAGGTTTATTTTTAAGTCACTAAATAAGGAAGGAACAGAATTAGGAATCAGAAATCCCAATATAATGACCTGTTTGCTGCCTTCATAAAAATATGGATCCGTATGCCAGCAGGGCTACTTTAGGATGTCAGAGGATTGTTCTGCTCTCATCTGAGGGAGGGAAACCACTCAGAGCCCAGCCAGTGGGTTTGGTGCACTCAGGAGAGCTTGAGGTTCTTTTAAATATCAGAACAATTCATTAAAAGCAATGTTTAAACCTTAAGGAAACAAACAGTTTTAGCAGCTTCCTACAAAAACTTTGGCAGAATTGAAGTGTTGATATCACTGAGATGGTGTTTCCTATCTCTACTGGAAAACTTTTGTCTTTTGTCCTTAGATTTCTCTTGATGCCAAGGCTTTAGTGGTTTCACACAGTATTTATAAAAGGGAGTGCCCTTTAGTTGTCTCAAGAATTACCTGCAGTTTTTGCTGTCTGCCAAAAGAAACTGTCAGTCCAGTTTGGACATGGGAAGAATAATTTCTTTGCTTTTTTTCCAGTCTGTCACTCAGTTATGATCCTTGTACTGAAAGCTCCAGAGGGTATTCCAGTGACTGTGTGTTCAAATGTATGTGGTTTATGAGGGGAAAATAGAGGGCTTAAGGCAACAATCCCTCTCCTCTGAAACCACAATTTGGGTCATTTGGGGCAGGAGAGACTGTGGAACTTTGAGATTACAATTCTTTTATAGATCCAGGAAAATCCAATAAAGACATTTCACATCTAGTCCGGTGTTAAGTCAGGATTGAATGTTTGAGAGTTAAAATTCTCTCAAGACACCATCAGTATAATAGTCTGGAAACAACAGATGGAAATGTCACTAATCCCATGACTCAGCAACATTTGATAAAAATATTGAGTGATCTCACCGGGCAAAACTTGATGTGGAAACCATGGCTGTGTGTGCCTAGGAATTTGGGTCGATGTTGTCACTCACCTGGGTGGAAGAAACCACGTGTAGGTGTTTACTATGGCATAACAGAGGGGAAAGATGTGAGTCATTCACTTTTGTAAACTTGGGTGTAAACATGGAGTTTGACTCATTGGAGCTGGAGAAGTTTGTCACACCTGAGATGATTGTTTAAAAAAAAAAAAAGTCTTATTTAGAGAGCTTCAGAATCATAGAATTGTTTAGGTTGGAAAAGGCCTCTAATGTTGAGTCCAACCATGAACCCAGCACTGCCAAACCCACCACTAAAGGATGTCCCCAAGGGTCACATCTACATGATTTTTAAATACCTCCAGGGATGATGACTCC
Source organism: Thryothorus ludovicianus (assembly GCA_013397245.1). NCBI lineage: Eukaryota > Metazoa > Chordata > Aves > Passeriformes > Certhiidae > Thryothorus > Thryothorus ludovicianus. The sequence continues at coordinate 275,711 of VZTB01001861.1, forward strand.
ACCACAGTCCTGGGCAGCCTCTTCCACTGGTTGACAACTCTTTTGGTGAAGGAATTTTTCCTAATATCCAATCTAAATCTCCCTGGCTCAAGTTGAAGCCATTTCCTTTTCTCCTGTTGCTTGTTACATGAGAAAAGAGCCCGACCCCACCTGGCTGCCCCCTCCTGTCAGGGAGTTGTGCAGAGGGAGAATATTCCCCCTGAGCCTCCTTCTCTCCAGGCTGAGCCCCTTTCCCAGCTCCCCCAGCTGCTCCCATCAGAGCTGTGCTCCAGACCCTTCCCTGGACACACTCCAGCCCCTCAATGTCCTTCCTGAACCGAGGGGCCCAAAGTGGGGCTGTGGATCTGGGGGTTTAATGGTCAGTGTAAGACACTGGAAGGCTGATGCAGACTCTTGCTTCGGGTCCTGCAGCAGCCTTTTCTGTGGATCACATTTTCAGGTGAACACCTTGTGGTGTTTCTCACAGGATGCTGAGGCACCTCCTGTTTGAAATGGACCCTCCACAGATGATTCTTGTAATCTGACCTGATTGTTTTCCCTCCTAGTCCTAGCTGTGGACTGTTGTCTTCAGTGGATCAGACCAGTGTGAAGAAAAGGAGCACTCCTTGCTGGTTTGGGGGGAGCTGAAGAGCCTGACCAGCTCAGAGCATGGACAGCACTGTCTGGGAGCACAACCACGGGAAGGATCATGAACACCAGAAGAGAAAAGGCCCTGAGCCTGCTGTCAGGAGCTGGAAACCATCAGTGTTGCTGCAGCCCTTGGAGGAAACATGCTGGAACATAAAGCTTGTTTCTCACCTTTGTGAAAATTGCTGTGAGGAGAGTTTGTCCTCGTTTGCCATTTCAGTACTTCAATTTCTTTCTTCTCTTTTTTTTTTCTTTTGCAGTGCAATGAGGAGTTGTACAGTATGTGGAGCTGTTCTAAAATGACTTCATTTTTCATGTGATGTACGAATGTTGAGCATTATCTAGCTGATTCTGGCTGTCTTTTGAGAAAAACTGATTCTGTTTGTTGCTACTGTATTCATCATTTCCATTTGTCCTCCCAGACTGATGGACAATTCTGTTTCTGCATTGCAGCTGTTCTCTCCCTCCCAATGGTCGTTGTCTCCATCTCAGTACGTGTGTGTCAGAGGAATTGTACAAAACCCTTTTCTGATCTGTCAGGACAGAATTTTCATTCTTTTTCCTGTCCTGCAAGAAAATGACAGAGATGAACACGAAAGAGGATGGCTGCAAATAATCAAATTTCCCCTTTAAATGTGGCAGAGCAAGCAGAGCTAATCAAATGGATGGACATCTCCTGTGCAATGATCTAACAAGGGAGATTATTTCTCCATGTGAGATGGGGTATCTCATTTAATTAGAAAATCTGTCCTTGTTCTGAGAAACTCTTTCTAATGAAGGCTTTGATAGAAATATTATTGACTTTTGTCAGGATAAATTGATGGTTTCAAGTGAAAATAAAGTTGAAATTTTGTCATTTTTTCTAACAAGTGGTACTTATCCTTCTCTATCAAAAACATAGATAAATGCCCTGTAGTATTAGCTCAAGTCAAAAATCACTTAAACCCATGTGGCTTCACATACATTTGAAATATAGAATATTTAAGCAAAATAACACCGTTTAATGTCATCAAAAAGCCTTTATTGAAGAGGGAGAGAAATGCCCTGACATGGAGAAACCCACAGCCATATGTTCTGGTAGGAGAAGCTGAGGAGGTTGTGGAGGGCAGAGCTGTGCCTGGGACCATGGGGCATTTCTTGTCCTCAGGACTCTGTTGCTCCCTCTCCCATCTTGTTCCAGGAGTCCATCCCTGCTGCTTTCACACAGCCCATCTGCATGGTGGTGAGCTTTATTCAAATACAGGTAAAATTGCCTCTGTGTGCTGCTGTAACAAATTTCAAAAGACCATTACCCCAAGGTCTACTTCTTGCTGTCATTTTATTAACAAAATTATTGGAATTTTTTTTATAGCACCTGAACATTTAAGCAAACATTCCACAGCCCAGCACCTGCCCTCCTCTCACATGTGCATGTTAAACCAGTCTGTAAACAGTGGAATTTATAGATGCTCTCAGGTGAGGCTTCCTTTATTATACAGACCCCTTCCAGAACCCAGGACATTCAGCAGGAGTGTTGCCTCAGCAAAAGCACCATGAAAGGAATCTGTTTCATCTGCTGTTTATCAAAGGGTATTTGAAGCATGGTGCTTATTTTCAGCACCTGGCACACGTCAATGTTTTCCCCTGTGTTTTATGGTCATTTAGGTTTTTAAAAATAACAGGGGTGGGAGAGCTTTACAGAGAACCAGTTCATGGTCCAGGATGAGGAGGAGCACTGAACTTCTATTTTTAATACCCCAAACTGTGCAGGACCATTTAATGAATAAATATATTTGAGGGGTGAAAGCTGTAGCAGTCCTTCATGGGCTGTAAACTAGTATTTCTCAAAATGCCATGGGCTGGCAGCCCAGCTTTAATTGCAGCTGAGGAGAGGGAATCACCAGAGCTGGAATTCTGCCAGTTTCCCAAATTATCTGTGTAGCAACAGCTTAATCATGTCAGTGTTGTGTGGGACAGTTGGAGTCCTTGCTTGGAGCTGTTCCACCCTGGCTGCCAAAGCCCCAGTGCCCTCCTTGCCAAGGTGTCCCAGTTCACTGCAATCCCATTTCTTTCCACAGGCTCACAGCTCTGGCTGTGAGACCAAGCATGAGGCTCCACAAACGGGGTCTGCAGGGCCCTGTCCTTCCAAAGTCTCATTTCAGGAGGAAAGCACAGTTTGGGACACACAGCAGTGTTTCACCTCCTGCCCCACAGTGAGGATGCTCCCAAAATCTCTGGTGGATGTGCTCCCAGGAAAGGGCCCTTTGGGATCGCTGCCTCCTTCTCTGGCTCATGTCAGTGGTTTTGTTTAGGCCAACAGCATGATGGGAATGTATTTTTAGCACAGGAATCTGTGAATGCCATTGGGTCAAAATTCTAAACTCCCCAGTATTCCCTTCCCCGGGTTAGAAGTATTCTGCAGGCAGGGCAATGCTGATTATGTAGTTTACAGTTTCGAACACATTCTGTATTATAAAGCAGATTATTTCTGTTTTTATTCTCTCTGGGGGAGCACAACCAATATCAAATTGATACTGGTGCACAGGAAGTTCCAGCTGAACTTGAGGAAGAACTTTGTTGTACAGGGAGTGAGCAATGAACAGATTGTTCACTGGAGATATTCCAGAACCATCTGGACACAGTCCTGTGCAATGTCCTCTGGGATGATGCTTGAGCAGGAGTGTTGGATCAGATGACCCCACTGTGATCCATCCAACCTGACCCTATCTGTGATTCTGTAAAATGCCATTGAAGTTGTTTATAGTTTTAACCTCCCCGTTAGATTTTAATGTAATGAAATCTTTCCATGGTTTTTCTCTGAACACTGTGGTTAGAGGGGTTTTTCTTCAGAAACTTCCATCTGGACACAACAGAGAAACCTTTCTAATGGTGTAAAGCTTGTGAACATGTTCACATGCCATCTGAGTTTCAGATCAGATGTGGCTGGACACTGTGGGTTCCTTCAGGGCCCTCAGTTTCCTGTTGTATCTGAAACCCAGCCCTGCTCCAGTGACACCCTGGGGCTGCTTCAGGCTTTGGGAAAAGGTGCATGTCCCTTCTGATCTGACAAAAATAGTTCATCTGTCACTAATGACTGCAGCCATGTGCTAAGGCAGTTCTTTCTCACAACTGGAAAACCTAATCTGAGGTCTATTTATTTACTTAACTGCAGCCAGTCAATGGAGTGGCATTTTTATTTGCTCAGCAGTGCTAAACTTGAAAAGCCCTGTGCTCTCTTGCTTATTTAAACATCAATCTTTAATTATAGCTCTTCAACCCACATCTAAGACGTATGTGTGTCCTTTGGGTACTTTTGTTTCAGGTTGAGACCAGTAATAAATCATCTCTTTGGGCTGTTTGAGGATTAAGTGTTGAACAAGGGATTGATTAGCAAAATCATTTCAACCCTTGGGCAGTGCAAGCTGAGTTTTATAATGTAATTCCTATTCATGCTGCAGCATCTCTGGGCAGGGAACAGGCTGTTGTAATTACTGGGCTGTTGGAAGATGGAGCTATATTTAGCTTGAGTTTGACTTCAAATACTCTTGTTTAAGAAGGGTAAGTTAATAGTGAATGTTTTGAGAAGCAGTGAGTTTTCCTTATCCTGATGTTGCTAAACAGCCTTTCAGTAAACACCAATCACTGGGCTTTGTGCAGATCCCAGCCTCTGAAATGATCCTTGGTGGCCTCAACACTTGGTCCCTGTCCCAGGCTGTTCTTCTCACTGTGGTATTGATAGCAGCAGTGAAATGGGAATTTCTGGGGTTAGAGGTGCCTATCTCCAGGCAGAGATCTCTGGAAAAGGAAGTTGGGGCACTTCTTTCAGTATCCCTGCATCAATCCCAACTTTTTAACACACCCTGCTGCTCATTAGCTGTATCTTTGGCCCACAGCCTTGCTCTCAGAGTGCTTCTCTTCCAGAAATGCCCCACTGATGTCAACATTTCATCCTGACTTTTGTGTTACAAAGGAGCAGAACTGGCCTTGGGGTTCCCCTGGCCTCTCTAAATCCCATCAGATCCCTCACCCTGCTCTGTGCCTTTCTGCTGTTCCCACAGTAAATGATCCATTTTTTCCTGGATAATGACAATTACTCATGCAATCCTTTTTTCTGTCGTGCTGCAGCTGAAAATCTCCCACGTTGCTGCGATGGTTGGGTTGGGAGCCCTGGGACAGTCTGGATTTCTCCTGCATTATTACAGAATGTTATCTTAATCCCTGCTCGTTGCAGAGAGCCCAGGGGATTCATCTGTGCAGCTGGAGAGGTGCAGCAGAAATCCCCTGGTGATCTGCTGTGCCTCAAGGTGGGGCAGAGCAGGGGTAGGGCACTGGAACAGGGGATTTTGGCTTCTTTATCCATAAGCTCTAAAGCTCCTGAGTGTGTCAGGCTCTGTCAAAAGATCTATTGAAGTCAAGACTTGAAGGCTGACTTTGAAGTGTGCTGATTAGCACTAAAATTCCCTTTAAAATGAACTGCCAAGCCCTAAGTGTCTTGAAAATGTCTGCTTTTGGGAAAAGGCTCACTGATACTTTTTAAAAGCTTTTATATTCTAAACCAGAAGTAACTGCTGAGATTAACCAGAGGCTTCTCTTCTGTTATGTGATCAAACCACCTTTCAAGCTTCTTTTGATAGATCGACCTGTCTTTTCCCTTTCAGAAGAGGAGTTGTAGTATTGAATTTCTATTGATTTCCATTTTTGGTAGCAGACAGAACAATTAATTTAGTACACAAATGCACCCATCAGGTTACAGGCTGTGTTAAAGTAATAGGAATTTGGGTCTTCTTCCTGTAATTGAATGTGTGTGAAAACTTGCAAGGAAAAAGGAGCTCTCCCAGGTGATCTGGAGTGCTGCAGTTGTTTGTCAAAAGCAGAAAATCCTGTGGAGGATGCTTCAGTGTGGGGTGTTTATGAGGAATAAACATGCAAAATGTGATGCTGCTAATGAATATGTGTTTCTTTTTTTCTAAAGGAATGTTTCCTGTATCACTGGTTAAAATCTTAAATTAGAACCACAGAATGGTTTGGGTTGGAAGGGATCTTAAAAATAATTTTATTCCAAACCCCTGCCATGGGCAGGGACACCTTCCACTACCCCAGGCTGCTCCAAGCCCTGTCCCACCTGGCCTTGGACACTTCCAGGGATGGGACAGCCACAGTTTCTCTGGGAAACCTCTTCCTGTGTCTCAGTACCCTCACAATAAATAATTTCTTCCTAATAGCCAATCTAAATATTCCCTCTTTCAGTTTGAACCCATTACTCCTTGTCCTACCACTATAATTCCTGAAAAAGAGGTCTCCACACAACCTTCTCTTTCAGGATTATTGTTAGTTAATAATTTTGTGTCATTCTGGTTGTGTTGCTTCTGGTGAAACGTGACTGAAAGACACCAATTTTATGAGTTTTGAGGAAGTTTTTGCCTCTGAAATATCCTAGGGAGGGTCAGTCTGTCTCAGGATGCACATCTCTGTAGCAGCTTTTGGATGAAGTTTATGATTTGGTTTTCTCTAACAACATGTCTCTCAGTGTATTAGCTTTTTTTTTTTTTTGTGAGGAGTTGTAAAGATAGAAAGTGGTAGATTTATTCTTTGGCTTCATCACCAAACTTAAAGGTGTATGTAAGTATGCACATGTATCAAAATACACTGCACAGCCTTTGTGCAGTAAAAAACATCTCTTCATGCAGTGGAGATCAATGGAGGCTGCCTGGAATAATTAATTTTTGTTAAAGTCTTTTTACAGCTTTGGATATGTAGAGCCATTTAAAATAAATTGCTGAACCAATTAAGCAAAATCCCTTTGGTAGGATTAAAATTTCCCAATTTGTGGCCAGCAGCAAAGATGTGCTATCTGTTAGAGCTTGCATGGCTGGGGCCCCAGAGCAATGCAATTGCTTGTTGCCTGCACTCATCTAAGGAAGATGAGGAAAAACAAATTAATATATTTTTTTTCTTCAAAGATACAGGCAGCAGCTTCTCAGAGAGGCTGTGGTAAAGGCAAAAAGTTTTTCCCTAATGGCAGACTGAAGGATTTTAAAGATGGAAATTATGTGGAAAATATGAAAATCTGAAAATAGAATAGAATAGAATAGAATAGAATAGAATAGAATAGAATAGAATAGAATAGAATAGAATAGAATAGAATAGAATAGAATAGAATAGAATAGAATAGAATAGAATAGAATAGAATAGAATCCTTTTACTTACGAAGAAGTCATTGCTTTTGGTTAAGAACGCTAAATGCTTTAGAGATTTGATCTTTCATTATGAGCAAAAAAGGAATTTTCTGGGAGGAGCCTTTGCACCCTTCGAAATGGTTGACCAAAAGAATTGGAAGCAATCACATGATGAGGAGTCAGAGAAAACAATTTTTTTGTATCTTTTGACAGTGTTGAATTTGTGATGCAGATCTGTTTTTGAGTCCTTTTTCAATATTTCCTGGCTGCAGTGTGGACCCAACACTGGCTGTTCTTACCATTTTGTTTGCTGCTTTCTGTCAGGAACTTTGTGGTAGATTTTCAGATGGGCTGTGGTTTTAGGTTCTTCTCAGTTCTCAGCTTGTTTACTCAATGCACTCAGTGCAGAGCTGAAAACCATCTCTGAAACACATTTTGTTCTGCTCAGTGTGAGCTGAACACCTTTGGAAATAGGTGGCCTGACTCCCTGTCACATGGAAAACTCTTCAAACTGTGCTCTTCGATCCTGTGTTCTCCCAGGTGAAGCCAAGGAGGAGCCCGGGACAGGCTGAGCATCCCCGTGGTCAGAGAGCAGCGCCCAGGTAAAACTTTGGACTCCTTGCGTGACCTGGATAAAAACATTTTTTAAAAGTCAAAGTCATCTTGCTCAGCACATTCACACTTTCTTTCTCCTGACAAGACTGACTCTGAAGGTGCAAATCTAATGGAATCTGTCATTTTAATGTCATAGATTTTCACCCTCTCATCAGTGTGAGCGCAGGCCTGTGGGGAATTTGCAGTGTGAGCTCTGAGCTCTCCATCCTGTGAAGAACCTCATTTATTAACCAGAGCCAGCTGCACAAAGCAAATCCAAAAGGTTGTGATTTTTTAAACCACAAAATGACATATTCAAAGGAATAATACCCACAAACATACAAACTTGTTCTTTTTATTGACCTAATTCTAAATCAAATAACAGGTATTTCACCCCTGAGACTGTGGCATAATCTTAAATAATTTTTTCAGATATTGACAATTTTGAAGACTAATTAGAGATCTACATAGTCTCAGATCTTATGGAAGTTCTTACAGAAGTCAGTAAGAAAAATATAGGGACTGCATAAAACAATTCTCCATCTCCCTGAACCCCTCACAGGGGTAGTGTAGCAGAAAGCATACATGAGATTATTAAATACAGCCTATTTTCACTAATTAATAATCACTTGCTGTCTCTCTGTGTGCAGGGAAATAATCCATGCTCTCTGCTAAGCACCTCCTACACTACCCAAATACATCAGGAGTAATGCCAGCAAGCACCAGCCCTTTCTATGATTCCGTGATGCTGTTGGTAGGAAAAATGTTGTAAATCCAGCCTTGTCTTACTGGGAACTTCCAGAAACTTTGGATGTCTGCACTTGGCTTTGTATTTTCTGGAAATATTGACCTAACTAGAGCAAGGGTGATGAGGTGAAGACCTCTGAATTCCCCCAGCCTTCAACCTGCACCTTGCCATCCTCTCCCTGGGACTCTCAAAGAGGTTATTGCCTTTTCCCAGAGGGAAATTTCAGGGAAATGGAGTGATTTGCAAATGGAGCCATCTGCAGCTGAATGCTCTCCTCAGCTTCTGTCCCTCCCTCAGCTCTGAGTGCAACATTCCATGAGCAAAATGCAACTGCCCTGGAAAAAATCCCTGTCTGTCTCTTCCTCCTGGAGGGCCGAGCCAAGAAATGCTCCAGAGCATCTGCACGATTCCCCCGTGGGCAGCTGTGGGAATGTCTGCTGGCACCGTGGGTGGGCTCAGAGATGGGCAGGGAGAAGGAAGAGAAAGGAAGTCCTGGATCATCTGCACAAGGAGCTACATGGCCAGTACATGTGGATTTGTTAATTTTTGGTGTGGATGTTGTCCAGGATGACTAATGAGTCTTCTTTCTGTAGCTGCCTGTACCTTTCTGTATCTTTCTGTGTCCTGATTAAAATTTCTAAAAATGACAGAACAAGTGGATAGAAGTGGAATTCTATTCTTGCTTTCATTGCACTCATATTTTATGGAAAAAGCTGGTGTTCTTTCAAATTCATGAACATTTAGTTAAGCACTTTATGAAAACAGTAAGTCAGCAGTCTCCCTATAAAATCTTTCATTTCCAGATTTACTTGCTACCAGAACTTGGCTTGTGTACAGTTGTACCACACACTGTAAATACAACACAAATAATCAATGTCATCTCCAGTCCTGCTTCCTGTGTTATGGGCAAGCATGAGCAGATGTTTTAGCAGGTGTCCTAGGTTGATGCTAAATTGTATCCCCATTTGTCTGTTTAGCTCAGAAATAAGTTTTGTACCTTTAAAACTTGATCTGAGAGTGAAGGAGACGCGGTGGAATATCTGAGGTGGTTGTTTTCTAAACACAAAGATAAGAATTTTCAGCTTTCCTTCACACACGGCCTGTGTTGCTGCTGTGTGTGGACAGCAGAAGAGAGCTCTCCTTTGCTTTTTGTCAGTTTTTGGCCAGCTGAGGCACAGAAGTTCTCCACACTGTGTTTTTTTTTCCTTTTTCTTGGCACTGCTTGACCCTGCTCTGGTTAAACACCCAAAGGGCCCCAGGAGCTCCCACCTGTGTCCCCCCGGGCCTGGCCTGGGCCCGGCCTTTCCCAGCCCTGAGGGACCGACAGCAACTGAGCCGAGCTACAGCCCCGGGAGAGACTTTCTGACTTTGGCACCTCTGGGGGCACACAGAGGGTTTGCTGTTCAGTGTTGTTCATTTGTTGTGCTGGGGAGTGCTTTGACTGTTAAATAAACAACTTTTTTCCACTTTTCTCCAAGGAAATTTTTTCTGTCCCAAGTGAAGGGGCGGTTCAAATCCGTTTTCTAGAGGGACTCCACCCGAAAGTTTTTTCCCAGATTTACCCTAAGTCAAAACAAATACAGCAGGCTAGTTCATGCTCTCTCACTCCATTTTCTTCCCCAGTCTCTGTATTTGTTCCAGGCTCTTTCCACATGGAGTAACTGATACCAGTTTGGTGCCTGTCTGACTGGAGGTTTAACTGAAATTCAGCCAAAGTGTGTCTAATCTAAAAAAAAATGCCCAAGATACACATTAGAATTAATTCACGACCCTCACCCTTCCTCCATGCTTGACACATTTGTCTCTTAGTATTAAAATACAGTTCTGCTGATTTGTCTCTGGAACTAAATGTACTCTTAGCAAACCCTCTTTTCTTAATCAGGTTTCTAGGTTTTTCTGTGCTTTTGGGAATTTTTTTTAAACACTCTGTCAGTGGAGCTGCCTGTTGCATTCTAAGATGTAATCTCATCTTAGCTAGGAAAAGGTTGAAAAAATTCTTTAGGCAGAATAATGGAAACATCTTTTTGTCTTGGCAAGTCAATGCACAATTTCCCCTTTGCCCATGTACAGTGGCTACATCAACTGAATATTTTATGCTGTTGGTATTTGCTTCATTAGAAATACGAGGTGATGTGACTTTTCCTATTATTATCTGATTTCTCTTTAGGGGAAAATGTCAGTGTGACCTGATTAAATTAACATTCTTGAGGCAATTTCTGGCTGTGAACTTTTCTCAGGAAAAAAATCACCTGTATGTGCTGATCATCTTGAACTTTAGCATGAATTAGGCATGCACTAATTTTGCTGGCAAATTGTTAAATAAGAAAAATCCTTAATTATGCCTTGCAAAGCTGTTAAAAGCCAATCACAAAGGTATAGACAAATCAGGGTTCTCTATGATGATTTGTGAACAGTAATAGAAATATTTTAGTTCTATTTCAGGATTCCAAAAATCAAAAGAAGATTGAATAGATGGTATAATAGATACAGAAAATCACTAGTTAAATAATTTTAAAATTGATTTGGGGTGTAAGGAGAAAACATTGCTGTGAAATACCTGGGACCCTTCCATCAAATTTTGTGGGAGTGAGAAAGAAAAACTTGCCTCTATATTTCTGCTTAAGACCAGTCATTACTGGTTTATAATCTGAAGTAAGAAATAAGGATTATAATGTCATGAAGTGTTCAGAAAAAAGTAATAGTGCACGATCTCAACCTCATGTAGTTGGCAGGCTGTGGATTTTAGCCAGAAAACCTTTTCAAGCTTGAACAGACCCTGGTTTTACTGGGAGTTTAGAGGACCATAATTCAGTAATGAATCAAAATAAAATTATAAGACATCTCTCAACTGTGCACACGAAGGCAGGATGTGTTTGCAGGGATGCACTGGAGGCTGCAGCTCTCAGGGCTGGTGTGGAGTTGCCAGGCTGGAAGTTCAACACCTGCTCCTGGTAGAATTGGTTTTAATGGCTGCTCTGTGTTTGCTCGTGACAGAGCAGAAGTAAATCTGTTTTCTTTTCATGGCACAGATGGGCAAGGGACCTCATCAAAGCAAAGATCAGAATAGTTTAGCAAAGTACCTGTAAATATTCATTGTTGTATGAATGCCTGTCTCCTCTATAATGGTTTGAATTCCCTTAAAGTTCTTGGGAGTGAAGGAAAAGCACTGAATACTTCACTCACACCTGCATTTTTTTCCTAGAGTTAGTTTCCACAGTAGCTCTATACTTCACTTTTGTTACAATTACTCAAAAAAAAAAAAAAAGAAAAAAAACAAAAGCTAGGTAGAAGTAGGAAACTTTTCTGTTCTTATTCCTAAAAGAAATTGCCAGTGTGCTGTTTCAGTTTGATCTGTGCTTCCTGGTTTTGGTCAGGTTGAAATAATGAATTTAATAATGGCTTCTTTCTTTTTCTCTGCAGAAATTAATGACAAAATGCTTTTTCACAGAGAAAAGCTCAGGGTCCTTAGAAATATGCACTGTACCAGTCCTACCAGCACATTTGTGTGCATATGTGCAGTTTAGATATATAATTTATGTGGATCCTTTGAATAATCTAAGCATGTTCAGCAGTGCCTGGTTAGTGTGTTATTCCCTGTCATGATATGCCTGAGTCTTTTTTTGAACACCTTTCCTTCACTAGGAAGGTGGTAATCATTTACCAGTCCTCCAGGGTTTGCTCTCAAAGTTTTAAAAATTGCAGCTATCTTTCCAGTAATTATCTTTTATCCTTCTGTGCCTTCCAGGGGACATTATTTTCAAATACTGTGTTTGGACTTCTAATGAAGATCTTTATTAAATCATTTTCTTCTTCTTGGATAGATTTTTTTTTCAAGTTCCAGTTTCTGTTACAAGGTCCAGCCTCTGACTGGGAGCTCTCAGTATCCCAGCAGAAATCCTAACAGTGGTGTGTCACCTTTTAGAGGGGGAGGCTGAAAACAGCAAGGGATTCAAAATAAACAGATCCTTCCTGAACATTTGGAATAGCTGAGGTGAAGGCTTATCCACCACCATGGGTTTGCATGTTTTCAAATCTTTTATTCCTTTAGGAAGAAAATGTTTTTAGAGGATAACACTTCAGGTTGCACTTTTTTGGACTGGAACTTTACTCAGTTGCCATGTGGGACACTCAGCTCTTGTAATGTGAAGGCTCTAAAATTAATCCACTGAGTGCAGAGGGCTCTTACTTAGACAGCATTTCCTCCAGCCTGCTGATGGTATGATTTATACTGCAATGAAAACATCATGAAAGAGGGGTTTAGAAAAAAAACCTGGGTCTGTTTTCATTGACCAGTCCAGGACTGAGCCAGGCTCATCTGCTTGCATGGCCATGAGTTCCCTCCTCACCTCTCTCTGCTGAGGCCACTCAGTGCTCCCCCTCTCCTTTGGTTTCTGTCCCTCTGTGAATATAATCTGTCAGTCCTGTTTTAAGTAATTTCACTGCCTCATTTGGTTTTACTCAATTCTTATTCTGTTAATTTTATCATCTCCCAATTAATCTATTTTGGTCTCAGAACATCAACCATCTTCATAAAAATATACTATCATAGCAAATGATTCAAACACATGCTAAATTTACTTACATTAAACATATACATAGTATCTTAGATATATAATCAGAAAATGTATTCTCTACTGCTTTGCATGTTGAAATAATAAAAACCCCACCTCAAGTCATAGTTTGATTTATATAAAAGCTTTTTGGATTTAATGATAACTCACAATTTGATGGCAATAACAACATTAGCTTTATAACACTTGGTATAGTATGAACAAGAATTAGTCATTAAAAGGTGATTATTTTGCTTGAGAAAAAAGTACAAACAATACAATACCTGTTTCAAAGATAAGGCAACATTTTTTTTACTGTTATCAGGACATATTTTGTATAGAAGCAGAGGTACTTTTGTTTTCTGTTTCCTTTCATATTAATGATGAAAAGCCCTTAAAACCCAATTTGTCCTTATTCAGAACACTTAGACTGCCTTTTTTTTTTTTTTTAATACTGCTAAGGTTCTTGGTCATGCTTTCCTTAATAAGACGTGAATAAGCTATTTTATTAGAAATGCATTGAGAAAATCATAGAATCATTAAAATTGGGAAACACCTTTAAGATTATCAAGGCCAACCATCAACCCAGCACAATGACTAGTTGAAAAAGGAGATTTTATTTGCAGGACTTGCTTTTACTACCTTTAACACCCTGTGTGATGACACAAAAATGTCACTCAGGACTATTGGAGGACATTATTTTAATTGCTATCTTAAAAAAGGACTTAAAAAAAGAATCCAATCTCTTGTGTTAAGAGGAAAAAGTGCTCATAAACCCCACAGAAATTAAAATGTCAATATTTTCTCAGAAACTGGGGTATTTCTACATCTGTAGTTCCTTATGTTCACGTCTAAGTGTTACAGAGACAAAAATCATCCTTAGTCCAAAGGCAAATATTGCTTTTGACTGATTTAAGCTGCCAGGAGCACGCCAGGTCTGTACCCGTCCTGATGCCCATCAGGAGAAGATTCAACCAGCACCTGCAGGGTGAAGTAGCAGTAGGAGCATTACCAGGTCACAGCAGCTCTTTGGGCCCTGGTGCCAGCCAGGATTTCCATTCTCTGAAGAAACTCTCGTCGTCAAAATAATGTAGCTACAGCCAACACACTTTTGGGAACAGTTCCTGGCTCAGAGTTGGGATTTCTTGGTTGGGTGTTGGTTTGTCTTGGCCAACAGTGTGGCCAAACTTTCACCTTAAGTGCAGGTGACAGATTCAGTGCCAGGGAAGGATTTCCCAGAGGTAACCAGGCCAATGAAACCTGAGTCACCCTGAAGTCTGAAACAAGTGGAAATGGGGTGAGGTAGATAATGTCCAAGGACAAGGGAGGCACTTAGGAAATAGTGTGAGGAACTGCTCTTATGTTTTTTCCTGGGCTCAGCTAATCTTGACATGAAAGACTCTTCCCACCATGGTCTCAGCACAACCCTCATTCCACTGGTGTCAAAAAGCTGGATGGTCTCCTAAGTTTTATCACAGAAATCTTTCAAAAACACAGAGAAAATAAATCCCTCAGGTATGGGATATATATATATAAATATATAAAATATAAACCCTCACCTTGAGTGTAGTGTCTCACACCTATTACAAACATATTCAAGTGGAGAAATATGAATATGTCCTTTGTATTATTTTCCAGAAAAAATAATTATTTTTTAAAGCAATAATCTGCTGTGATTTTATATATATATATATAATTGTTTTACTAACTATAGCTTTAGTTTTTAATTAATCTACTAGAAATGGACCAATGATGAAAGCTCCACAAGCTGATATTTCACATCTCCAAGCACATCTCCAATGACTTCTGGCTGACTTGAGAAACTTAAAATTTTTCTTTTTGGCCTTGAAGGTAATTCTGTTTAGGACTGGTTTTTTTTGGTGGTCAAATTGTAAATTTGATGGTAGAACCTTCTTACCACTGTGCTGCCAGCAGAGCCTTGCCTGTCTCCACACCTACTCTTACCCAGCTGGGACAATCCTTGTTGGCAGCAGACTGTGGGCATAACCCAGAATCCTCCAAAGCACCCCATGGCTCCTTGGTTTTCCTTCCAAATAAACAGAGCACAGTAAATAAACTCCAGCCTCACACCTGTGGGACTGGGAGGGTGAGGAGACTGGTCCAAGGACTAAAATGTGTAACATGCACAGGGAAGGAACAGTGCCTGGGAAGGGAGTGAGGAGAGAGGGGAAAAGGCAAGTGATAGACAAGGTGAGGTGTGGAGTTGCACAGGGAGCTGAAAAGAAGAGACGTCCCTACCCTGAAACTCTTAAGGGGATTTTGGGGGTCGTTGCATCAGAGAAGATGCAGTTTAGATGAATGAAGATGTATTTTCAGAAACTCTCCCTTTTTCTTTTATTCCTTTGAGCCGCTTTCATCTTCCAACCCATTTTACTGCAAGACTTTTCTCTCTTGCTTTTACCAGTTGGAAAATGTTTCTTTTTTTCCCCCTACCTTCTACTGCTGTTACTGCTGCATTTTTAAAATTTATTTTCCTTCTCTTCTCTTCTCTTCTCTTCTCTTCTCTTCTCTTCTCTTCTCTTCTCTTCTCTTCTCTTCTCTTCTCTTCTCTTCTCTTCTCTTCTCTTCTCTTCTCTTCTCTTCTCTTCTCTTCTCTTCTCTTCTCTTCTCTTCTCTTCTCTTCTCTTCTCTTCTCTTCTCTTCTCTTCTCTTCTCTTCTCTTCTCTTCTCTTCTCTTCTCTTCTCTTCTCTTCTCTTCTCTTCTCTTCTCTTCTCTTCTCTTCTCTTCTCTTCTCTTCTCTTCTCTTCTCTTCTCTTCTCTTCTCTTCTCTTCTCTTCTCTTCTCTTCTCTTCTCTTCTCTTCTCTTCTCTTCTCTTCTCTTCTCTTCTCTTCTCTTCTCTTCTCTTCTCTTCTNCCTCTCCTCTTCGTCTCCTGAGTCTCCTCTCCTCTTTGTGTTTTCTCGCCCAGAGTAAAGAAAGACTTGAAAATACAATTTACACGTGTAGTTGCCATTGGACATCTCAGCTGGTGGCCTCAGCTGAGTCATGCTCGTGTTAAACTGCCTGATGTGACTTCTGCGGCTCCTTGATCACTGCTCCTTGTTGGAGGTCATGAAGGCAACAAATCAAACCTTCTCATTGTGGTGAATAAACCAGTGACTCCAGGGGAGACTTTGTGACATCCTGGGAATCAGATGGCACCAAATTTCATTTTTAAATGAACATGTATAACAGGGTATGAGTCAACAGAGGTGGATAAAAAATGTTCCCTCTGTTTCTTTCCCCTGTTTCTCCCAGGAGAATGGAGCTGAAAAAAGCCTGGAGCCATAAGAAAAGATACAACATTACTCCAAGGATATAGTCTATCAAAAAAATTTAACTTTTCATGGAATCACAGAATCATTTAGGTTGGAAAAGACTGTGAATATCATCAGGTCCAACCATTAACCCAGAACTGCAACCTGCCACTAAAGCAGGTCCCTCAATGCCACATCTACACGTCTCAAATACCTCCAGGGATGGTGATTCCATCACTTCCCTGGGAAGCCTGTTCTGGTGCTTGACAACCCTTTTGGTGAAGAAATTTTTCAGATCACACGCATTAAATAAAAAAAACCAACCCAAAATCTGATTAATTTCACACCTTCTGCCACATTCTGCAAATGGTTTATGTTTCTAGGCTGTGATACCAAGACAGTCTCAATTCTCTCTGCTGTTGACTCAAAAGGGTGTGGTCAGAGCAGGCTGCCCAGTATGTCCAGAAACTGAAAAAACAGGAGCTGGAATGAGGACCACAAAGTTAAAATCATAATTATCTCCAAAAGATTATGTTGGAGCAGTTGTGACTGCACAAGCAGTCTTAGTTCTCCCAATGAGGAGAAATGGTTTGGATGGAATCTTACCACAGCCACTTGCTAAACCAACTGGCATAAGTTTAACAAAACTTACACAAATAGCAGGGAAGTTTGCAGCTGAGAGAATGGCAGGTACAAACCCAAGCACATCTCTTCAGATAAAGATGGACAGGGAAGGGGTTTGTCATCAAAGAAGGGATTTGCTGCTCTGAATGGTGAATTTGGTGATTCCCCTTGCTTTGCCTATGGTTCTGCATCTCCTTTATCTATGTTTTTGCTGTTTTTTCAAAGCATTAAAATAGATATAATTAGGGATTTCCACTAGTTTCTGGTTTTGAGAGAATCAACAAGTTCAAAAGTTGTTGGGGAAACCTTGGACAGTGTAATTCTGTAGTTCTTATTCCCCTAAGAAACCAAGAAACAAGCAAACTGCTTAACTTTATTCAATTTTCAGAATTGATATGTATTTTTAGGGATGAAGAAATTAAAAATTAGTTTTTAGGAAGTATCTAACATCAGGAATTTTATTTTCAAATTTTTAATCAAATTACATTTTCCCATTTCTCTTTTGAATGATTCCATGATAAAAGTGGTTTTGCTTTTGTCTTCTTTTTTTCCCCCTCATGCTTAAAGATAAAAAACTGACAGATATTTAAATTTTGATGTTTCACATTTCACCAACTCCCATTAGGTGGCATGGATTTTAGCCTGCACATAAATTATCTTCACATGGCAAAGGATAAACCCTGGAATTCTGCTGACCTGCACTCCATTGCAGGCTGTTTCTTTGCTCTGTGCCATCCCTGTCCCTCCTCTCAGGAGGCTGGGGACTGCTGGCTGAGAGCAGAGGGTCCCAAGGTGTCCTCACTGCTGGAGAGAGACCTTTTTTGAAGTGAGATGTACCCAGATGGCCTGAGAGAACTGTCAGCAGGTGGCCTAGTTTGAAGTTGTCTTTGGCAAGTCCTGCACACCCAGAGGAGAGAATTAGTGGCTTGATTGATCACACAGATTTTATATGCCTTAGTAGGAGAAATACCCTGCTCCATGCAGGCGTGCTAAAGGAGACACTGCCTATGTTTGCAGTGGAGGTTGGTGCAAGGTGTTTTGGAGGCATGAGTGAGGAAAAGTTAGAGTTAAGGACTAATTTTAGACCTTGTTCTCCAGTTCTAGAAAATTTGGCATTTTTGGAGGGCAATTCACTTGACTTCTCTCAGCTGTTCATTCTTAGATGAAATGGCCTCTGTGATTACATATTTAACAAGGAAAGAAAAAAGCCCCCCTGTTGGAGTGAGAATGTGTGAGAAGAACAGCCCTGCAGACCCCAGGGTCAGCTCAGAAGGAGGGACAGGAGCTGCTCCAGGCACTGGAGCTGAGATTCCCCTGCAGCACTGGTGCAGCCTCTGGAGAGGCAGCTGTGCCCCTGCAGCACAGGGAGGGCACAGGGGGGCAGAGATCCACCTGCAGCCACAGAGGAGCCACACCAGGGCAGGGGGATGCCCAAAGGAGGCTGTGACCCTGCAGGAAGCCTGAGCTGCAGCAGGGTCCTGGCAGGACATGTAGCCCCATGGAGAGAGGAGCTCAAGCCGGAGCAGGATTCTGGCAGGATTTGAGAACCAGCACTGGATCCTGCTGGAGCAGCCAATTCCTGAGGGACTGCAACCCGTGAGAGGGATCCATGAAGAACTCCAACTCGTGGGAAGGAATCACACAGAAACAGTTTATCCTGGAATCTGAATCTGTCTCGTGGGAGAGGAAGCCCACACTGGAGCAAGGCAAGAATGTGAGGAGTCCTCCCTCTGAGGAGGAGGGAGGAAACCTTCCAGAAACACCAGGTGATGAACTAACCACAGTCCCCTTTCGTGTCCCCCTGCTGAGGGAAGGAGGGCCAGAAAATCCAGGGTGAAACAGCCCAGGAAAAAGGAAGGGGAGGGGGGAAAGTGTTTTGAGATTTCGTTTTAGTTCTCATTGTCATACACATTTGCTGAGCAAGATATCTCCCTTCCAGAGGGTGGGGCAGTGTGGAGAAATTTTAAAGGGTGAGGGCAGTAGAGCTCTTTCAGTGTCATGCCAATAGGGAAGACTCTGGCATGCACACAACTGCTCCACTTGCACAAATCCTGTCACAGCAAAATAAAAATAAATATCATTCAAAATACTGTGAGTAGACCCAGCAGAGCCCATGGCTCAGTTAGCATGTTCTGGCAGACAGAAGATGAGCCCCAGGAGAGGATGGCACCCACCTCCCCCAGCTCTTCTGTGCCTCAAGCTTTGCACTGGCATGGTGTGAATCGACTGTCACATCCTGCAGTGTATGGCTGGGAAGTTTGCACAGCCTGGCCCTCTAATGAGTCCTGGCATCTATTTCTCAATGAGACCATAATAGGAATAGGAACAGTTTCACTGGACACATCCAGATGCATGAAGCCCTTGCACTCAAATCCCCTTCTTTCGTTCTTGTAGCCAAGGATGAAATCATATAAGCAGAGCAGGGAGTTAATTTTTATCTCAGTTGACCAGTGTGACATTAAGAATCAAGCCACAATTATTATTTTCTTAATAATCATGTGAGTAAATGCACTGAATATTTCAGACGCCCTGCCCTTGGCACATGACCATGTTTGCCCTGCAGTGGGGTTATTTGTGCTGCACCAGGATTATCCCACAGTGCTGAGCATGGAGCTTCCCTGTGCTCCATGGTGGGTGTTGAAAAGACACCTTGCAGTGCTGTGGTGTATCAGTAATGGAAATGCTGCCATTCTGATTTATTCTTTATTTGCTGGTGCATTAAATCAATACTTTTTTTAAAAGCCACTTTAAAAATAGAAAGAAAAATTGAATGAATGAACTGGTAGGCTGAAGGATATTTTTCCTTGTACTTTTCTTTTTTCTTGTACATTTTTTTTTTCTAAAAAAATCAATTCAGTTTTCTGTCCTTGCAAGCATATTCGATATTGGGTTTTATTTCTCTGTTTCCCATGGTACATGTCACTTATGTTCATTCAAGCTTGGGGAGATCAGCAGTTTCTTACTTTTCTTCAGTCAGTGGAACATTTTCCAAATTGTGGGACTTTTTTCCTTTGAGATTCCTGAAAAAATTGTTCAACAACTTGAATCCTTGAATCTCACCTCTTCACTAAGCCTGAACCAGTTCATGGGAGAGTTCACAACATTCAACTACATCCTCAGCCTGGCCTGGCACAATCAAAATCTTCTAAAATTCCTCAGTTTTGTGGTTTGCCTGTGGCTATTTTTATACTATTTCTGTTAGTGAGTTTCTTTCCCAGCTCTCTATGAACACTTTCTGTGCCAGGATTTTCACTTACATGTGGTTTTTCACTGGGATTTTGCCATATGTAGTGAGACTGAATCTTACCAAATATGAGCAAGTCCAAGGTTTAAAGCTGCTGGACAAGTTCTGTGATTAAAAAAATAACCTTCTCACCACTTTTCTTATTTTGCTGTTAAGATTTTAGTGCCCTGACTACATTGCTGTTTGAGCAAGGAAAGCAAGTCCAGACCAGTTACTAAGACCAGTTAAGATGCGAGCTAAAATGAGGACAACATCAGTGATCTGTTAGTAACAATAACAATGTCACCACTTGCAATAAACTGGGAATAAACTCAATTTCCTCCCACTGCCAGCTTTCATGAGTTGTTAGCAACAATTTCTGCAAACTCTTTCCTAGAGATGAGTGACATGCCCCAGAAGGACTTTGATTTATATTTCACATCTTCTGGGCTTTGAGTCTGTAGCAACTATCAAAGTCCTCTTTAAAGAAACTTCTGCTTGGGGAGAACCAGTTTCCTGCAATCTCCTAGTGCCAAGGGCTTTAAATTACACCCATCTTCTTCTTTTCCTCCTTTCTCTGCCCTTTCCAAGTGCTGGCCATCCTGAGTTATGCTGCTCTCTTTAACCCTCACTAAATGCTGATGTCTGTTGCTCTGCTCCATGTTGATGTGAAGAACTGGAGGTGAAAAGGACACCAGGTGTCACCTGCCCTCAGGACTGTCACCTACAAAGCAGGGAGTTACCTTGGGCTCTTCCCACGCCTTGCAGGGCAGCAGAGCGGGGGTGGTTTTGGAGGGCTCAGAGCTCCACATCCCAAGAGCTTTCCAGGTGTTTACAGCTGTTTTGGCACACGTTGACAGTTTGGAAGACTGAAGTTTTTACCTAGAATGAATTTCCTCTTTGGAAAATCATGTACTTTCCACCTTTCTCTGCCAGGGCTCTTCACCCCCTGAATAAAACATGGCATTAACAATGAGCCTGCTCTGCAGAGCAGCCTCAAACCAGCTGAGTGTAAATCTCTGTGTCCCTATTGATCCTGCAGTGAACTGGCCTAAAGCCACTTGCCACACAGGGTTTGTGATGGTGCAGCCTGGATTTTGGGTCAGTTAGAAAGTGCCTTTCTGGAGTTTCATAATTCCTCCCTTCACATACAGTGCTTTTGGGTTGAAGGAGCTGAATGTGCTAAGGAAGGGTGAACTGACTGGAGTCAGTCTGCATCCAAAAACTGAACTACTCCCAGTTCTTTCGTAAGGAAATGAGAAAACAAGTTGATTTTCTTTTTTATGTAACCATCAGAGTGGTATCCAGCCTTACTGTCAGACTGCCCTGGCTCAGAAGAATCTCAATATTTCTGGAAATAATTTGCTGCCTCTTATCTTCTTTTACCATTTTAGGAGAGAATCCTTTTTTTGTCTTTTTTAGAACCCAGTCCTTCCACCTTTGGCAAGCATAGAAAGACAGCCATGAAATCATGACAGTATTTTTTAAAATGAAACCAAGAGAGTCTCATAATCTCTATTTATCTTTAATACTAAAATGTCAAATGAAGTCATTTATTAAAATCTTTCAGTGACTTCTGCAGCCTCTTAATTCCTAGCCCCTGCCAGAAAGGGGATAGAGTAAGTGTCGAGTTACAAAGCATCTAAAAATGTTTGCTGCAATATTCTTTCTGTATGCAGGACTGGAACCAGTTTGCTGTGTTACTTAGAAAAGAGATTCTTGATCAGAGCTGATGAAAGAGAACTGACTCTGAGATTCAGCTGTACAGACTCAGAAATCTGCCTTAGTGAAGAAAATTAAGGTTCAATCCCTTTATTTCATCTTTGCAAATTTCTTTTGCAGGCTTCAGATTTTATTTTTTTGCAGTGGGGATTGAAAGGGCTCCAGTTAATGTAAAAATTTTCTTAGTTCAGGGTAGTGATGATGATTTACACACACATCTTTTTACCATTCAGCCCACTCTTATAAGTGCCTGGTGATGCTGGTGAAGAAAAGTGAAATGCAATACTGAAAGAAGCTTTTATTACTTCTGTGAAAGCAACTTTTAGTATTGCAGATCTTTTTCCTCTCTTACCAGAAAAGTACGAATAACGCGATGAGAAAAAGCACCTTCAAGTTTAAAAGCATCTTGTGCTCCGTGGTGGGGGCTGTGCTGGCAGGAGGGACCCAGCAGCATGTG
This sequence comes from Thryothorus ludovicianus, assembly GCA_013397245.1. NCBI lineage: Eukaryota > Metazoa > Chordata > Aves > Passeriformes > Certhiidae > Thryothorus > Thryothorus ludovicianus. The sequence continues at coordinate 297,668 of VZTB01001861.1, forward strand.
ACATGTGGTGTGACAGCCTCTGCCTGGGTCTGGCTTAGCCCCTTCCTCTGCCTGCTGCACTCCCGGGGTCCCTCTGAGCACTGCCTGCACTCTGGGAAGCTGCCAGGCACAGGCAGAGGGGCAGGATGCTGCAGAGAGGGAATTTCGTGGGGTGAGGTGGGTGATGGACAGCAGCACCACAGGGGAGAGGGAGAGAGGGAGGAACAGCGCAGAATCCAGAGTCTGGGAGTCCGAGATGGGAAGTGGGAGAAGGAGGGAGGTTGGCTCGTACTGAGGAACAGAATGATTTTCCCCTCTCCCTCCTGAACTCTAAAACTTGAAACACCAAGAGCACTGTGGATTTATGCTTTTATAGATCACTGTAGTCCAGACTTTGAAATAGAAGCAGCTGTGGAGCTCTAGGGGGGATGCTCTATAGAGAGTTCATTAATAAGGTAAGTCCTTTTTCTCCTCCTGTTCTGGTAAGATGCTGAAAGTGTGGGTATTTACATGCACAAGAATATGCAGGTGCAAAATGGCAAACACAGATAAACACCTGGGTGTTTACCTTATCTGTTTTCACTGTATTCTTAATTTAGGTCCATTTTCATATTATATTTCCTCATACTTAGTTTCTCAGAGAATCTTTTTGATTGCTATTTTATTTTTCTTCTCCTTCCTGTGGAATAAAATGCTTCATCATAGGAATGAAGATGTCAGAGTGCAGCTTTCTGAAATGTACTTAAGAAAATAATACTCAAAGTTTTGATATTGCCCAATGCCATTTACTCTTTTATCTCCTCCACCTCTTCTTGAAGGCATTGGAGTTTCCAGGTATGTGTGATATAACCAGAGATGGTTTCATGATGTAACAGGACTGGCCAGTCTAATGCCATTCTGATAAATATTGGACTGTTTTTTCCATTATTCTGTCTGAAATTGTGCCCAAATCTGGCATTGTCTTTATTACAGAATGAATTTGGATGAGAACTGATCATTTGTGTCTTTGGGCAATACAAGGAGGCTAAAACATCGATTGATTTGACACAGGTTATATGATTGGTACTGATTTTATGCTGATTATTGGTTAATTTCAAAGTAAGACATTAAAATTAGTATCCAAAAACATTCTATTACAACAAGAGAAAAAGTATTTGCAGGAACTTTGCTCATAGACAGAAGGCAACTGCCTGAGTTGTACAACTGTAGGTCAGCACAGGGTTGTGATGGCACTTTGCAACCAAAGAAAATGTAGTTATTTGTATTTAGCAGAGCCCTAAGCTTCATTTCATAATAAAGTAGCATTGAAGTACTCACCTGAGAATCAGGCATCAGCAAATCCTTGTATTTACATGCATTTGGAGGATGTTTCCTTGCTGAGCTGGATGCAGACATCCCCTCTGTGTGCCTGCCTGCACCCCAATTTGCAGTGCTGAACTTCTTCAGTGGTAAACAGGCAGAAAAAGAACAATTTTAATATCAGAGTCAGCCTGTAACAAGAACAAAGATCCAGCAGAGAGAGAAAGTTGCATTCCCAGCCCCTGACTCGTTACATGACTGCATGTAGATGAGCAAGCTACTCTAATTGAGTTTATGAGTTGGAAAATAGCTGTGCATATAGTTACTCCAAGCCTTATGTTTTACATGAGAAAGGATCAGACGAGATTTCATGTGCTGGTCTGCCAGGAAGCCACTTGTTCATCTCTGGGACAGAGTCAGGTGTTTGTGTGCCTCCAGGACGTTTGTTTAGTGGACAAATGGGCAGTGATGTCGAAGCAGAGTGCCAGGATTTCCTCTGCAATAAGAAAATTCTTTGGAAAAGTGCTCCGGGAGCCTAAAACAAAATTTCAGGTGCTGTATCTTGTGATCTGGCACTGCCTTTCTGTTCTTCCTCTGGTCTTGTTTTCATGGCTTGTCCCTTTTGCTTGTTCTCCAGTGGTGCTACAATTGGGGTACAGTTTTCTTGGTTAAAACACCACTTGCTGGGTTACTGAGACCATTTTTTTTTCCTCTCTAAATGATGCTTGGCTGTGACTGCTTTCCATTTTCTTCTAGACAGCCTCTCCTGATTATATATCACTCCCACATTTGAGTGGCACACGCTTTTTTCACAAGTCAGCCTCAGGGAAGCAGGAGTGTGAAATGCTGCGCTGTTGCTACCGTAGAAAGATTCAATAAAACCTTTACAGCCTCTCTACATCCTGTGAAATGTTTACCTCTGTTTTCTTAAGCTTTGTTTTGGCTCAGATCTAGAGAGGCAGCTAGATACCCTCTGCCAGATTAGGGGAGAGAGAGCCAGATTTTTGTCCCATTACTTTGCTGTAGCAGGTTCATAGCATGATCTGGTCACTCCCAGGAAAAACACTGCAAGAAAATATGGCCCTTTCTGCCCCTGGCAAGAGCAGAGGTGGGTGCCATGAAATTCATGATCATGGTGAGCTGAAACATAGATGTAAGGAAATTCTGATGTGTCAGAGGGATCCCTGGGAACACAGTGGGAACACAGACCTTTTCCTCCTAATAGGCTGGCTATCATCACGGAGGAACTTTGCAAAGAGTGATCAGATGTCGCGGGGTTGTTGCCTACGATGCAGGAAGCAAGCAGCAGGAAATCTTTATTGTTGTTTATCAAACATTTACCTTTATATGGTTCTTAACTTAAATATGCCAAATTGAGTTGTTTTCAGTGCTTCTTAAATGCCTTCTATTCACCAGAAAAAATAATGTTTGGTTTTGAATTCAGGTTCCTGTGAATTTATCTTACTGCTTTCCTCTCACCTCTTGTACTCAGACATCTTGCAATTCATGTGTATTTTGTGGTATATTATCGTGGTGAATTGAAATTTTTTTGGAGTCATTAAAAGCACTTTTGATGCCCCATTCTTGCCAAGTCAATATTCCCCAACCCTTCTCCATGCGTTACCTGTTGAAGGCACTTGAATTTCCCTTCATTGCACACAGCTCTGTTCATAATCCATTTTGCATTAACAAGGCTTTTATCGAGACTGAATTCAGTAGATTATTGGATCTGCACTAATTATACCCCTAAAACACTGAAATGAATCCTTAATATTATTCTTCCCCAAAAAGGACCTACCTATATCAGATATTATGGATTTGTGAGGAAAATGAGTCTTTGATCTAATGTTGAGTTGTTTAAGAAATGTATGATCTCAAGTTTCTTTCTGTGAAAATTTTGATTAACCTCAGGAAAAATTTTCCTACAGAGGCTGTGAAATTTCCATTATTAGGAATAGTCTGGACACTCATCTGTAACAACAGAATGAGGATTTAACCTGCTGTGAAATCAGATAAAGGCTGAAGGAAATATTCCATGATTTCCATACCCCAGCACCATCAGATTCTGTTCCTGGACAAAAAACCAATATATATATATATATATATATATATATGGACATTTTTAGGGATAGTAGCTGGCCAGAGAGCATTATTTGTTGTTTTATTGAGTTATGGGAAAACAAACTCACAAATAAATTGAACGATTTGGATGACTTCAGGTTTGTGGATGTTGTTAGGTGTTCTCTGGATATTGAGAACTAACTGTATAAATTTTGAAAGCAATAATGCCTGAGGTTTTTCATATCAAACACTGAAAACATATTAGGCTGCTAAGACTAATCTGAAATTTCAATTTTGATTCCTTTATTGTAAATAAATCAGTTTTCTTCTGAAGATGCTGTCCCGGAGAAAAACAACCCACAATTTCAGATCTCAGAGTATATGTGCAAAACCTTAGTCTGTTAGAGCTAAGAATTCATTTGTATTTCACTGTACCTCTCCATCCCTTAGGAGACCTTGTGGTTTATAATAATTTTCCAAACCAGCAGAACACATTATTCTTGCTCGGATCGCTGGCTTGGGAGCCATTGCACCAGAACACATTAGTCCATTGGTCCACCTTCCCCTGTAGATGCAAATTCCCTCTGTTCACTGATTTAGCAATTTGCTGCAAATTCCACATCAAGCAGAAGAAGGGATAAGACTTGGCATGACCCAGAGGGTTGCTCTGTGCTTGGACCTTTCTGCTCCCTTAGAGGGTTGTAAGAATTTCCTTCAGAAGATGTGAAAATGGGATGGAAATGTGGGCAGTGGCAAAGTCTTGGTGTCTGATAAAATACAAATGCACAAAACCCCAGCCAGGACAGGTTGTGTTAGTGAGGCAGCAGTTACCCTCAAGTTCCCACCTTCTCCAGGTGATGCTGTAGAGGGATAGGGGAGCTAAAGGCTTCACAGGCTGGAGTGTAGGGCATGGAAAATCTTATGCTGTGCCTGCTGTGACCCAGCCACTCAGGGGTTTGCAAAACCCTGAAATCAAAAGTTAGTGCCAGATAAAGAATGGAAATAAACCAACTGGGGCAGGGTTAGACTGGATATCACGGAGGAATTCTTTACTGTGAGGATGGTGAGGCCCTGGCACAGGCTGCCCAGCGAAGCTGTGGCTGCCCCATCCCTGGAAGTTTTCCAGTCCAGGTTGGATGGATCTCTGAAGGAGCCCAGGCTAGTGGAAGGTGTCCCTGGACCATAGCAGGGGGAGGAATGAGATGGTGTCCAAGATACCTTTCAACCCAAACCAGTCTATTCTGTGATTAATTACAGGTAACAGTCAGGTCCTTTTGGTCACTGTCACTCATCTCCTGCAAAACATCATGCTTTTGGCAACTGTGTGTGAAAACTCCCAGGATTTGCCTAAACCTTAGGAAAAATATCAGGTGCTTTGTACCAACAACCAAGATTTTCTCTCCCCCTCCTTCTGTGCCCTCCCTAGAGGAGGAAAAGGTCAGGAAGGTAACCATGATTATGTGGTAGACTTCAATTCTGAAAGAGGTGGGCATGGTGTGTCCTGGCCTTCCTCAAGGTAAGAACAGCCTGGCCAAGCCATGAAGGACATGTTGAAACAGCCCCAGTACGAGATGAGGAGGGAGCAGGGAGCAAAATTGATGTGGAGCTGGCAAAGCTGCATCGATTAGGTCTAACAAGAAACCTCAAATCAATTTTTTTTTCTTTAATCTCAAAAGTTTTGAGGCTTGATATTGAAATTTTATAGTGTCTGAGTCAGGAGGTTGTATCTCTTGAGGCTGGCTATAGTGGAACAGTTCCATTTTAAAGAATATATTATTTAAAAATGGAATTGTTTGTGTATTAATTAAAGATGAGTGTCTGCAGCACTGATATAGGCACAAACCCATTTCTAATTCTAATCAGAGTGAGCTGGTTTCTTTTGTTGTGGTTTTAAATCTGTTTTCACAGGCACTGGGGGCTTTCCAGCACAGAATGTCAGTAGAGAGGGTCAGTAGATGGGCTGGATGAGCTGCAGCGCTCTCTGCCCCCACCTTTGGACATCAGAGACAGACCAATGTGGAATCCTTTGGTCCTCTGGGGCAGCAAAACCAAAACCAAACCAGTCCTTGATAACTGGATTATTTCCCAGGACCTGTCCAAGTGTGCCTACCACACTGCATGAGCCACTTATGTCACAAAATACCTTTTGGGAGTGTCCTGGTTTGTGGCATTGATTCATATTTTGGAATGAAGTGGTTGCCTGTTAGGGGCCTTGTGGACCTGCCAGAGAACAGTCAGTAGCTAGTTTTAAATATTGACACATGATTAAACCAATGAAAGGGGTGGATATGCCTCTGCGAACACACATTTTAAGATGAAAACCCTGGGAATAGGCTCTCTTTCTTTTCTGCTCCGAGTACAGGTAACAGGCTGGCCTGACCCATCCGCGGGGCTGGGCTGGGTGGGCTGAGCCACGGGGCCGAGCCCCTTCCCAAGAAGGCACCGAGTCCCATCCTGGCAGGGCCAGGCCAAGAAATGGCTGAGCTGGGTGTCCCCCTCAGCCCCAGCATGGCTGGGCAAGGGAAGGGAGGCCGCAGGCCCCGGCTGAGGCCAGGCTGGCCCCAGGAGCAGCTGCAGGCTAGGCCAGGCCCGCTCCAGCTCCGCCATGGCCCACACAGCCCAGCAGGGACTGAGCTGGGCCTGGTGGCTCCCAGGACATCAGCCCCCATCGTGGCCTAGAATCCATCACTGTGACAGGAATCCATCACTGTGACAGCTTCACCCGGTCCGACCCTTCCTTCTGCAGGCCCCAGTGAGATATTAACTCATTCAGTGCTCAGATGAGACCTGCATGACCTTAAATCCTCTCTCAAGTGAGAGAAATAAAAGGAGTGAAGACACATTGAGAAACAGCATGAAGACACTGAGGTCAGTAAAGAAGGAGTCAGGTCCCAGATGAGAGGTGATGAATGAGGAGATGCCTTATTTTTAGACTGAAATTTTCTTGCAAGCCATGGTGTTGTACTACAGTATATTGAATATCCCTTTAAATCATGGAGAAGTATAGGGAAGATGGAACATTCAAATTGTAGATCTGAGCAAAGGCATTCAGTGTTAAGGTAAGCAGATGCTGAAGTGGCTGTGATTCCATAAAAAGTTTGAACAGAGAGATGAAGT
>VZTB01001861.1:304462-447596 GCA_013397245.1 Thryothorus ludovicianus
GGAAATCTCAAATTGGCGAACCTAAACCACTACAGGGAGTCTGGATTTTAATCTATGGTTAATAACCAGTATCAAGGAATCAATTAGAATGGAGTTATCATTTACATTTTCCTTTTTCTATTTTCTGTTTAGTGCTTGAAAAGTGTACATCCTTGGTGAAATGAAGGTCCTCAACCGCAGCTGTGGGTCTGCACTGCTTAGAAAAGTGAAAGTAGCTGCAGAAACAAAATTATTATTTTAAAAAATTATTGTATGTGTTTCAAAGCCTGATAATAAGTCTTACTGCATAGTCTTGAAACTGAAAGGAAATGGAAGCACCTAACCAGGGCTTTATTAAAAATACTTTAGTGGTGTTTAGCCTGAGATGGGGACCACATACACAGAGAGCAGTGAAGAACTGGTTGCCAGAGAAGCTGTGGCCGCCCCATCCTTAGAAGGGTTCCAGTCCAGATTGGATGAGGCTTGGAGTAACCTGGGATAGTAGAAGGTGTCCCTGCTCATGGAATGGAATAATCTTTGAAGGTCTCTACCAACTCAAGCCATTCTGTGATTCTGTCATCTGAATGTAGCTTTTGTCTCACCCCTGCCCTTCCAGTGCTCCTGTGGGATGTTGTTTTAGATTGTTTGGGCAGGTCTTCTGTGACTTGTAGGTATGAAGCATTTTCCTGGTATCAACAGACTGAAAGTTGTTGTTTCAAAAACTCTATTTCTCTTGTGTGAGAAACATGAGACATACAAAATTTAATATTTCATATCATTGTTAACACAAATGCAGCAGTGGGATGTGATGTGATGGAGCACAGTGTACACCTGAAATGTAGTAATTCTTAATATTCTTAATATTTTGAAAAAGAACATTCAAAGTGATGGTTCCTCTTCAACAGATGGGAGTGAATCCACTGTAAAATGACCAGCAGACTGGTGGTTGAATAAGACAGCTGAGGATAAGAAAGATTTCCAGTCCACAGCTTGAATCGTCAGCATTTAGTCCTAAAGTGAGACGAAACAAAACCCATTTTTCTTAAAAGAATCTCTTTACTACACTAGAAGATGGAAAAAAAAAAAAAAAAAAAGAAGAAAAAGAATGGCACTCTGTAGCTGCTTTGAGCTGGGTTTTCTGGTTTTCTGATCCTCTGATCCTTGTTATTTATGTTCCTAAATTGAGTGGCTGGTTGGACTTTCGGGAACTACTTGGTTGAGGATGAGTGTCTTAGACGTGAGTTTTGACAGTCCCCAGGCTCTGTGTCAGGAGTGCAGAGCCAGGATGGTGTGACAGGACGAGGCAATGACCACTGTGACCTTTGCCTGCGCTTCCACAGCCCCACTCTATGAAAAGAGCTCCTCAAAACACCCAAGGGAAGTTTAGGATAAACATGACACTTGACAGAGTGAGTTGAGATCCAGCAGACACTGAGAGCAGACTAACTTTGATGTGTACATACTGAGAAATGGATGTCATAGGACAAATTAGGAGATAATTACCTTTTTTCCTCTTAAAAAGATAATATTTGCTGTCACTAATTTATCCTTTTAGCTTTTGTCTTTTAATGACTCAGATAAAATTATTCATAGTTTTATTGTTTTTAATATATCATGAGAGAGCAGAAAATTATTTTCTTAATTAACACAATTGATAGTGTTATCACTTTAGCTGTATTCATCTTTTGAACGAGCCCTACTGACTCTTTCTATGAGGTGACTCTGGGTCCATGGACATCTTTTGTTTCACTTTGCCTTTTATTCCCTGCCTTTAATCTGCTTTTACAAATAATTGCAACACTTGTCTGTGGGCCATGACTTTGGAAATAATGTTTGACTTCTTATGCTCTTTTGTCAAGTACGTTAAAGCATTCCTGCCACAGTGTCTTCCACAGAGAATTCCGACAAAGTCTGAGAATAGTTCAATTTCTGGGATTCCTATGGCACTCTGCTATTTCCTAAACTAAATAACTTTCATCATTGAGCTGTAACATGCTTTTAGTTTTTCAGATTTTTTTTTTTAAATGGTTGGCATTAATATTTCTTTTGTTTGCCAGCAAATTTAGAAAAATGCATTTCCCACTTCATGCTGGTTTGGCTGTCGTACATGAATTGGGTGCATCCACTTTTGGCTGGCTAACATAAGCGCAGTGATTGTTTTCTTACTAATTTAGATTAATTGCTAATTAAGATTTCCTACTAATGTAGATTCTTACTAATTTAGATTAATTACTAATTAAGATTTCTTACTAATTTAGATTCTTACTAACTTAGATTAACGACTTCAGATTTTGCCACTATGTACCCATATTTGTTTAAAACCCATGTAAGAGGACACAATAATTTGAACCTGGGTGGTTACACCTTCCATTTGTAGATTCCCAAGATGTTTTTGGAGTCCCCAGGAGTTTGCAAGCAATGAGGATTTATACAAGCATGGATGACTCGTGTTTCTATTAAAATAATATTTTATAGTCCCTGTTGCTGACTCATTAACTTTTAGGAGCTGTATATCAGAAGATTTATGACCTTTATCAGGCATTTAATACTGTGATGCCTTATAAAACACATGTATAAATAAAGCCAACAGAGCTGGCAGCTCAGATCTTGGTTCCTGAAATAATGCATTTGTGAAAATGCACATTCCCCTACATTTGCTAGGCTTTGCCTAATAGTATGAAAGTTATCCCTCTCCACATTTTTTTACCCAATATTTAGACACTAGATGTTGATTAGGATTATGGCTTTTCTTGACTTGGAATGATGAGAGGACTAATTATTCTGCCCTGTTAATTGCATACTTTTCTGTCTTATGCTCTCTAAAAACAAGATTGATTCTGGAATAAAGCTTCATTTTTGGGGCCACAGTTAATTCCTGTCTAATCAAGATGATGACCATCTTTTAAAGCCACAATGAAGTATTAACCTCCTAACAATTTTTGTGTAAATCACGTAGAGTTGTTTTTTATCTTTTTACATCTGAAACTTATTCTTAATTCACCTTACATGATATAAAATAATAAGAAAAGTTTGCGCACCTACTTGGAAGTTAGACATTAATTTCCTTTTATTTTTGTTGAAAATTTTCAAGAAATAACGTGCTTTCTCTGCTTAAAGCTGAGGTAAAGTGTTTCTTTTTCAGGAACTGGAGAGGATAGTCTGTCACAACATTAACATTTTCAAGCAGGTAAACAACTTTTATCAAGTGAAGCAGCAAAATTTTCCATATCTAGGAGGTCCAGGGAGAGTTCTCTCTTGTCCCAAGGCTGTTATTTGTCTGGCAAACCTGCAGCTTTGCTGTAAAACAGATTAAAAATCCCAATGTCTGCACGTCTGGCTGGGTTTAGCATACACAGAAGTTGAGATTTCCTGTTTAAATCTACTTTGTCACTATGCTTGGACTTAGCCAAATATTGTCCTAGTGAGCCACCTGATACTGACTTGAGTGGGAGATTCTACTGTGGCTCAAAAGAGGAACATGCCCTTAAACACTCTAATATTTGTGTCAAACCCAAATTGTGCTGACAGGTCCCAGATGTGCTTTTCCATTTGCATCACTTCAGCCACGCCCATGGTTCAAATGCTGCAGCCACAGAGGAGCTGTGGGACCTTGCCAGGGGACAGAAAAACATCAGGATCCTTTTAAAGGCCAGGTGGAACCTGGAGAAAGACCTGTGGCTAAGATAGGATGGACAGGATGATCCTGATTATTTCCCAAATTCATGCTTTAGTCCATCCTTTTGTATAAGATGATATTTTCAGACTATCCAGGCTGTTGTACCAGAGTACCTGATCCAAACATAAATGGTTGCTCTGCTGCCTGGAATGGTGAATGTTTAAAAAAAAAATTAATTAATTATTTTTTTCAAATAATCTGCCTTTTTTTAAATTGAAAAAAAAAAGAAGGAAAAAAAAGAAAGACAATGAGGCTTCTGAACTTTAAATAGTTAATGCTGCTTGGAGCCATATGCCTGAGTTACTTTTTATTCTCTCCCATGTCTAGAGTAGCAGTGTGGTTCATGGCTCAACGTCCTTCAGTAAATGTGTTTTTTTTCTTTTTTCCAAAGCTAAAAGGACAGTAAGGAGAGGGCTGTGAGTGCTTCAGGTGTACATGGGTGTACCTGACCACATGGGTCTGTTATTGACAAGACTGCCTCTCATCAAGATGCAGAAGAGAGGGCAAATGAGTAAAATAAAGATATAATTTTTGTTTCTCCTTTCATCTCCCTTCAAGTTGGACTTTTGAGGGGAAAAATTTAGAGCTTCATGCTTGTCCCAGGTCCCACAGCAAAAGTTATGGAAGCCCTGAATCAAGTGCTAAGCTCATGAGTGCCATTCCTGCCCCAGCCAGTACCAGAAAGAGTAATTGGGGTGTCCAAATGCCCTAAATAGCTCCTGGATGGGTGGTTTCAAACAAGGCAGAAAAGTTTTTGCAGGAGTTCCTCACTTTACTTCTTCAGTTGTCCTGGAGGAATGATTTTCATGGGTGTTTGCCAGATTCCAATTTTCCCCTGCCGGAGTTTCCTTTATTTATATTAACATGTTTGACCAAAAACCCATTTCCACACAAAAGAGACTGGAAAGAAAACCCAACAAGCCTTCCTAGATGACTCTACTATTTAATACTCCTGCTGCTTCACAATTCCAATGGCCAGTTGTTTATAACTGTGGTCATGACAAGTTATTTGCATTGGAACACAACACCTAAGGAACTTTGAGGAGAATTTATGGATGTAATTATTCACTATAAAATTTACAGAGCTGCCATGTGCAGACATAGTGCCCCTCAGGATACAAAGAAATTGCTGGGACTGTCTTGTAGATAATTCCCAGCTTCTTGGCATTTTGAGGGCAATGTGTATGGACAAAGTAGCACAGACTCAGCTCCAGCTTTCTTCCAGTCCTGTCACTGGTCATGAGAATGAGCAGATCAGCCCCTGCCCCTCCTCTTCCCTCCATGAGGAAGGGAGGAAGTGACCCAGTGGCTGAGGGGTCTCCCCTCAGTCTCCTCTTCTCCAGGCTGAACAGACCATGTCACCTCAGCTGCTCCTCAAAAGCTTCTCCTCCAGACCCTTCACCATCCTCATGGCCTCCTCTGGATGCTCTCCAATTGCTTGATGCCTTTTTCCTATGGTGGTCCCATGTAAATAATTATGTTCTTGGATCTAGTAAGTCATGACATAAATCATGGCACAAGGCTTTATGCAAGTCTGAGTGGTATCCTGAAATGACCTGGGAAGTGTCAGAGCAGAATTGGAGATTGCAAGACAGATCCTGAGTATGAACAGAAATATCTTCACATTTTCTAACAGCAGGTGTGATCTATTGCAAACTCTGTTCTTTTGTTTTTCAGGCACTTAACTGGACATGAGTGGGATGGCATCAGATCACAACAATTCTTCCCAGGAAGAATACATCCCACACTATCTCCAAAAGGAAGACCCCTTTGCATCAAAGCTCTCTAGAGAAGCTGACATCGTAGCTGGCTTTTATTTGACAATAATTGGTAATGATTTTATAACTGGTCTTTGAATTATGACTGTGCTGCTGCATCCTTGAAGCTCTCAGAAAGGAGGCAAAAACTGCTGTTCATTAGATGTGCAATTGCACATTTTTTCATATGAGAAAGAAAAATCTAGGAGAGAGAGAGAATTTGTTAGAAATAGGGTGTCAACAGTTAATGTCAACAGATAATGCTGCAGCAGGTAGCCAAAGGTGACTAGTAGTAGATGTTCCAGCAAAAAGTGAAGAAATACTCATTGTTTTAGATAACTGATAGGTTGCTACTCTGCAGTTTAATTTGTCCCTGGGCAGAATAGGGTTTCTCTCACTATGCATCATGGGTTTTATGGCCTATTTTCATGGCCTCTCTCATAAACACAAGTGAACATCCTCAGATGTGTTCATGTGACCCTTGCTCAGCTCCTGGCATCATCTGTCCTCTGTTACACGTCATATTGAGCAATATTTTCTGCCTAGCACCCTCCCCATCTTTTTGTGTTGGAGTCCTTTACAAGGTTCAAAGTGACCTTGCAAGCAGAATAAATAGAATTATCTATTGGTTAGTGCACACCCATGATAGCTGAGGCTGATTTCTCTTTAAAGTATTCACATGCCAAGGAGTTCTCATTCAGCTGGAATGATAGGAATATCAGGAAAATGCTGATCTCTATTTCTTCTAGGGATAAACTAGGCCTTATTCTTGATAATTTGCCTTCTTTACTTTATAGAGGAGGGCAGAGTTACTTCTTTCTGTATCCATATTTACCTCAACACCTGAGGGAATGGCATGAAGCTGAGACAGGGCAGGTTTAAGTTGGATATCAGGAAAAGGTTCTTCACCCAGAGGGTGGTTGGGCACTGGAACAGCTCCTCAGGGCAGTGATCAGAGCAGCAGCCTGCCAGAACTCAGGAAGTGTTTGGGCAAAGCTCTCAGGCACATGGTGGGATTCTTAGAATTGTCCTCTGCAGGGTCAGGACCTGGACTTCAATGATCCATGTGGGTCCTTTTCAACTCAGGATATTCCATATTCTATTCTATTCTATTCTATTCTATTCTATTCTATTCTATTCTATTCTATTCTATTCTATTCTATTCTATTCTATTCTATTCTATTCTATTCTATTCTATTCTATTCCATTCCATTCCATTCCATTCCATTCCATTCCATTCCATTCCATTCCATTCCATTCCATTCCATTCTTCTTTATATATTTTAAGTTCCTTTATGTTTATGGTCTTAGTTCATGCACTTTCTCATGGCTCAACAGCTATTTTCTCACTAAAACTCATCTGGGGGACAGGGCTGAATACAGGGTGTACAGTGATTCCTTGACATTTCTCTCCATTTTGATTCATTATCTTGTTCAATGAGTTGTGCACAAAATACCAAGATCTGCCAGTCAGTACTAACTTTGTGTTTCTCATTCAATACTTTACATCCCCTCCTCCTACTCTGTCTTACTGCTTTCCCTCTGACTGATCTAAGTAAGGTAATCTTTTCCATAGTGGAGGTAACAGATTTTATTATTATTATCCCTTGTATTTATGTTTTTGTTTATTTCTCATTTCTCTTCTGCTTATGTCTTTATTGAAAAAAAAATCAGAGCAGCAGAGGTGACAGGTGAAGCTTTTTTGTCAGTGCTGTTCTTGGTGTTCATGCACTGTTTTCCAGGTATCCTCACTTTTCACAAGTTTTTTTTTTTTCCTGTTGCTCTGCAGACAGATGTCTTCACTGTACAAGACAACCCTCACTTTGGGTCTTATTTCATTTGGTTAATTAAACTTAGCTTTAATCCCAGGAAATATGTGACATGGATGAATCCTCCCAATATATACAGTGTTGCCTTGTTATATTCACTGTTTTTAGTGAATTCACTGGTTTTAGTGTACATTTATCCTGTTCCAAAATTACCCCTGTCAAGTGTGAAACATCTTGAAAAACACAGACATAATCAGATCAAAGCAAGGAACAAGAATCAAAAATTTCTGGTGAAAAGCCAAAAGCCAATCATAAAGGCAAAGACTTTCATGAGCAATGTGAGGAAACTGAAATTATAATTTTTAAAGGTCTCATAATCATTTTGTTATTGGACTTGTGAATTCATTATATTCAGTGGCTTGGGCCAGGATATTCAAGCCACAACTCTGCTGTACCTGTAAGTTTTGTACACATCATATCCCACATTTAGCTCTAAATTACCTTAATTTTTGAAGTGTGTGTTTTGCTTTGCATTTTACTTGGTTAATTTCTTTGCTCTTGTGTGCTCAACAAACTTCACTTGTGGCTTTTTGTTAGAGCCAATTATAGTCTTCCCATATCCATATAAATGCTGTATTTGCATATTCCTTGGATCTATAGAATAAAGATATTAGGAAAAAAATTCTTTTCTGAAGGAACGATTGAGCACAGGAATGGGCTGCCCAGGAAATGGTGAAATCTTTAGCCCTGGAAGTGTTCAGAAAATGAGTGAGGTGGCACTTAGTGGTGTGGTTTGCTGGGCATGGTGGTGTTCAGTCAGAAGTTGGACTTGATCATCTTGGAGGTCTTTTCCAACTGAAATGATTTTATGGTTCCATGTCTGTGGTTTTTTGTTATGACTTGTGATTTGGACTAAACCTGTCACATTTTCCCACTGAACTGCATTCCCTACTCCTTTGCAGATCCCTTCCAAGCTATTGTGGCCCCTCCTGAGGATGGTCTGTGGGGACATCCTGACAGCAGGGACAGGGAAGCAGGAGGTGGGAAGGCAGGACTGCTTTTGAGCATCTTTTTTGCACTTGAGCTGAGTTGAGAATTTCTTTCAAAAAGAACAGTGAGTGAACAAGGCTGGATCTTATCAGGAAACTCTGCAGAGCTTTTAGGGTCAGACTGGTTGTACAACTGAAATATTGGCGTTTGAAATAGAAAAATAATTGGGTTTTTGTCTTTGAAGAAAATCAGGAGTCTTGACGATCTGATAAATTCTGTGTAAGTGCATGATCCTTTGTTCTGAATAGCTTATATCCATGTGTAGCTTTCTAATAATCTAGAAAAAAAAATTCAGACTATGCACATGGTTTTAAGAATCCAATTCTTTTGTCTTTGTCACTTGCCCCGCCAGCTTTTTCATCACTGCCTTGATTGATTCACTGTACAGCCGGGCAGGGTGACAAACTACTGAGCAGGGGCCTGCTGGCTGTCAGCTCCTCTGAAACCCTTGGTAAATCACTATTGATTTACAAACTGTTGTGCACACTTCCTCAGCCTGTTATGAAACAGCTTAATTGAAAACAAAATCCTGAACTATCTTTTTTTTTTTTAAATATAATTTTATTTTATTTTCTCTTGTGGTTTAGCTCTGCTCTCAGGTTAGAGATATGAAAGTTTATTTCTCCATCTGGCTACTTGCAAACACTTTCCCCTCTTGCTGCAGGTTGTCTCAGCCTGGCTCTGTCTCTGCAGGTGTCACTTTTTTAGTTATCGCATCCTTGGCTCTTTGTTTGTATTTATGTAATAGTGCCATGGACAGTTCTTCTGGAAAAGAGACTCTTTTCTATATCTGAAAAGTCTTTTTCCCCTGTTTCCAAGCTCCCAGACCTTGGAGCCTGGTCCAGCAAAGGCTTCAGCTGACTGCTGGGAAAATCATCTCATAGCAGGAGAAATGGAGAATTAGATGCTGCATCTAAGGAGCTTATAAAGTTTTGACCAAGGAGTTAAAAAGAGGTTCAGATAAGCAATTTTTAGATGCAGGCAGAGGAAAAAGGCTACAAAAATTACCAATTGACCCCTTCCAGCCAATGGATTAGGAGGTCAGTGGGCTGGGGCTCTCTGAAACATTGATATTAATAATGAGCAGTGGTTTCAGAGCAACTTGGCAGCTTCACAGCTACTTGGCTGATAGAGATGTCTCTCTAGACTGCCAGTCAGCTGAAAAATATTCAGGAAAGTGTCAAATGCTCTCAAAAGGTATTTCAAACTGGATGTTGGCACTCTAGTTATCTTAAATATCACTGGAGAGGAAAATGGCATTAAGAGAGAAAAGGATTAAAATATAAGAAAAATGCTTGCGACATTGAGATTCATTCACTCAGTTGCAAGGAAGAAAATGACTCATATAAATAACTTTACCTGCTTATAGGTTGTTAAAATTTAATTATCCAGGGGTAAATCAAATTTGATGGGAAAACCTATGATCAATAATAAACCAGCTTCTTTCTGTTTATTTTATAAAATAATATAGAAAACAATACTGTCAATATTAAAATAAAAAGTTCCAATAAGGGTTTCATTTAATAGAGAAAAATTCGAAAATCAAAGTATTTTTCTCCTGAGTTTGGTAAACTTTTGATTCCTTAGTCACTCATATTTCTTGATAAATAATTTGGTTTTAGTATCTGGGAATGGTTTCTCTCTCTACTTCATAGATATTCCCAGGTTGGGTTTCTTGATTTTGTGGGGACAAGGCACCCTTGCAAGGGGATCACGCCATTGATGAGCCAGGGTAAATAATAAAATACCCATTTAAATATCGGATTATTTATTACTGAATAACCAAATTAACCACTAAATTATTAAATACCCATTTAATTACCGAACTTCATTTCCTGAAGACGTCTGGTCTGCCAGAAGACTCGGATGAAAATTGTGTGGTATTCAAAGGTACAACATTTGGAGAGGGCAGCACTGCTGGAAGGCTGGAGAGTGCTGGGGCTTTCTGGAAACAGAGATTGCCCCAGCAGAGCCCTGTGTACAAGGAAGCACAAGGAGTGACTTTGATGTCTCAGCAGCAGAGGAACATTGGGATGTTTATGACTTTTTTTGGAGTAGCGTGATGAGTTGGCCTCAGCAGATAGCCAAGCACTTAGGACAACCCTCAGAGTGGGACAGGGAGAAAACAGGCAGAAAAAAAACAGTGGAGATGAAGACAGGGTGGGGATAAAGACAGGAAGATCCACTCCCTGTTACTGCAGTGGGCAAACAGGCTCCTTGAGGGGAATAAATTCAGAATCATGAAATCATAGAATGCTTTGTGTTGGATGTGCCTTAAAGACCACTTTGTTCCAACTCTCATCACATGCTTCCAACCCCCAAAACTTAACATTTAATTACTGATATAAGCAGTGAGAAAAAAGGTGTCAAACCTAAAACACTTATGGAAAGCAGCCTTCCTCACCCTTTAAACCTAAAACACTTATGGAAAGCAGCCTTCTTCATCCCTTCCTGGGCTGAACTTCTCTCCAACATTTCCCTCAATGCTGTTGTAGGTCTCTTTTGTGAGGCAATGGCAGCACAGGCACTCTTTGCTCTTCAGTCTTTTCTTCTGCATTTCCCTCCTTCTTCCCTCCCCTGATCTGCATGAGGCTCAATGGACCATGGTCCCTTTGGGTTTTTCACCTCCTTGTTCCCTGAGAAGGATGTTGTGTGCTGTCCTGTGTTTCCACAGCAAAACTCTCACTCTGACCTTAAGATCTTTCAAACATGAATTAGTGAAGACACATTTCCTTTAAGGGAGCCGGAAACTCTACAGTTTTCTGTACTGGTGTGATTAATTCCATGGCAGATGAATCACTTGCAGTACTGGTACCTGTGGGTCCTTGGGTGAGGATATGGAAAAAAATATGTCAGCCAATACAAGAAGGATCCCAAGCACTGGAAGTTAAGATCAGATTAATCAGATTTATTTTATAATTTTTCTCTCTTATGACAGAAATAAATTTTGATGAAAGATTTAAATTTTATATTAGTATATTAATTTAAATTAAACTAGAAATTTATACCTCAACGTCTGATTAGAGTATTTACTAAAGTTGAAATTGGTCAGATTCTGGTTCCTGTGGTTGAAGAGAGCTGAATTTCATTCTTGTGGCTGTATAAACTTTTGAGTGGGAACTGGGTTGGTCGGAGCAGAGGGGTTCTGGGGTTTATGTTGTGAGCATTCAGAGGATGGCTGGGCAGGCTCAGGTGATGGAACCAATTCCCTACTGTAGAAGGGAAAACAGAATTTGGTGTGGGAGGGATGTGTCTGCAGTCAATGTCTCTGAGCTGCACAATGACAATGAGGGGATCATGTTTCAGAGTGAAAGGCTCAGCCTTAGGCACCAGAGTTCAGGATGAAAATTTCAGGGAATTCCACAAGGAAGATGGAGTATTGCTGTTTTTGAGGATGATTCTAATCCGAGTGTTATTCTATTTTGCATTACTACAGGGATCCTTTCAACTCTGGGAAATGGGTATGTTCTTTTTATGTCCTCAAAACGAAAAAAGAAGCTGAGACCTGCTGAGATAATGACTGTTAATTTAGCAGTGTGTGATCTGGGCATTTCAGGTAATTTTATGTTTTTATTTTCCCTCATTTTTACTATCTCACCATTCTGCCTGGCAGCAGCAAGAGACACTCCTCTGGAAGTCATGGGAGCATCAAATGCCTTTTGCTACAGATATTTCTGCTCTATTGTTTGCATGTAAATAATAGAGAAGGATGAAAAACAACATTCCTGACTAACTTGATGTGAAGAAATGAACAGTACAGAGGAAAAATTAGGGTTAATTTTATCAAACAGGCACAGCTCTTGTTCACCCCAGCAGTGGTCAGGTCTCCAAAGGCAGCTTCCATGTGCACCCTGACACAATAACCACAAATAGTTCAGCATTATAGGTGCAGAAAATGATGTTTTCTTGCCATAAGGTGAAATAGAAACGATTCAAATGCCCAAAAAATACATGTTTAGCCAAATAATTGGAAAATGCCAGTGGCCATTAGCCCATCAAAGCTAATAGTTTTCTCTCTAGTGGCCACCCTCCTTTGTCTCTGGATCAGAAAAAATAAGCATTTATGCTAATCTGTAGAATATGAGCCAGCTAGGAGGATTTTTATTTCAACCCCACAGTCTGGGTGTCCTGGAGGAGGGAGCTTTGGAGAGGTTTACCCAGAGTTGCAGAGATTGTTGTTTTGGCTCTTGCCGTGAGACTGATCCAGCTGCTCATGGGAAAATACAGAGAAAGGGCTGGATGTGCTTTACAAAAGGATATTTTGGATGGAAAACAACCCAATGGGTATCAGGATTCAGCTGACCATGGGATCTCCCCAGTGCCATATAAATGGAATTATATTCCCATGCTTGCAATCATTTGTCCCCTATGTGTTGAATACACTCTGCCCTCAGCTCCAGTGCACACTTTTCTTACCCTTGTCTCTGCCAGATGCATTTGCTCTCATCTAAACACCAAAAATATCACTGAACAATATAAAATGATTGCTCCCAGCCTCCCCAGATTGTTGCTTGTTAGAGCTGCCATGGCACAAAAACAAAGACCTCCTCATCCTTGTAGATTCCAGTGGTTTTGATCAGTAAACATGGATTTCTGAAGGAAGTACTAATTCAGTAGAAGAAAGATGTTGGTATAAATATCACAGCTATGACACAAAGAAACCCCAATGATTTCTGTCATGGACACTCTCCTTCCTTCTCTCAACACTTAGAAGTTAAGGAAAAACCCCAGAACTGGCTTTTCCCTCCTCTGTGATATTCCAATTTTCTTTGTGTTTTAAGAATCTGTATTATGAGGCTCATATTAGTCACTCCAATGAGAAGGAGTGTTTCAGGAGAATTTCCCCAGCTTTATATTCTGAATATTGCCCAGAGCAGCTGTGGCTGCCCCATCCCTGGCAGTGTCCAACGCCAGGTTGGATGGGGCTTGGAGCAACCTGGGATAGGGGAAGATGTCCCTGCCCATGGCAGGGGGTGGAACTGGATGGTCTTAGAAATCACTTCCAATCTAAAATATTCTGTGATTCTTTGAGTTGATTAATTTTAACAGGTGTCTCCTAACAATAAAACCCGTGTGTCCCAACCACTCAAACTGAGGCTTGTTTGTGACCCCTCCTAGTGTGAGGGCTGCCAATGTCACTGTTAAGGCCTGTCACCAGGACACCACTTGGTCACCTTGCCTTCTTCCATGGGGATCTCAGCCTATCTGGAGTTTAAATTTTGGAATTAAAAATAGTGATTGCCAGAGCCATGCTTGACTTTCTTAATTCTCTAATTTTTTTAGGTTTTTTTATTGTTAGAGGAAGGTGCTAAGTTGAGCAATGTGATGGGTTCTGTCTGCTGGATAAACCGAAAATAGGATTTTTTCTGCAAAATCTTCATACTTCACACACTTGTCTTAAGAACTCTTTGAAGAAGAGAGTTCTGCTTCCAGCAGATTTCCACAGGGTGGCACCAGCCCCTTGTTCAAAGCTGCATCAGGCTCAGTTTGCACTGACACTGCTCTGGGCTGCTCTGAGTCCTGCTGCTGAAGAGAAATTTGATTTTGTGCAAAGAAATGTGTCAGCCTTTAAAGCTGTCACTCACTTATGTGCCTGAAGATGCTGACTTGATTGTTAGCACATAACCTAGACTTTGCCACATTTAATTTTTTCTTGAAACCTTAATCACTGAGGTCAGATTTGCTCGAAAAATTAAAAGTGCATTTATCCTGCCCAGAGGAAAGGCCATCATACATTGACCTGAGCACATCCTGCAGGTCCAGGCAGAACTTTCTTTACGGGCTTAGGTTGAAGGAAAGTAATCCAAAAATACCATTTTTAAAAAATACATATTATTTTGAAGGGTTTTCATCCCTGATGCTTTTCGCATAGAAGATGGAGAAAAGGTAATTTTCTGCAAGATTTGGTTTTGGAAGAAATGCTTTAAATTTTCTGTTAAGAATGAAAAGAGAATGCATGATTTTACATCAGTTCAATGTGAAATGGAATAGTTTTAGGAAAAATATTTTCCTACAGATCACCACAACAAAATAGAGGATTTTTGTGTTGGTTTCTATGAATAAGTTACCTTGTGGGAAATACAGTTTGCAAGATCATTTTTACCCTCTTCATAAACCAATTCACTGTGCTTCTGTGACATTACAGACACTGTGGTTCAGTCAGGGAAACCAGCCCTGGGAGGCTGAGATGTTTTCAAATCCTTGAGGTTCTCTGGCTGTTCTTGTGCAGGAAAGAATACAGTCACAGGAATGTGCACTTCAATATTTAATGTTGTTTGAGTGTTGCAGTTGGAATGTTCAGGCCTGGGAGAATTTAAGATCAGGTTGGTAAGTAAAGCTGAAGTATTTGCAAAACAATGTCCCTAGATTATAATTTTTTTCATTTTCTCTTCCATTAAAGTTGATTTTTTTCTTTACCTAAATTAAGACCAAGAAAAAGGTAATAATTAGGAGAAAACAGAGATTTCCAACTAGATAATTACAATTTTCAAATTTTCTCTTTGTCACAATACTTACAAAGAATATGAAAAATGTAAACCTGCTTTAAAGTGAGAGTAGAATAACATTTGACAAACTCCACTTCTTCCATAATGCAGCACTCACTTCTACCTTTGGAGGAATGAGCTAAAGTGCCACTGAGAGAAAGCCTAAAAAATAGTTACTCATTTCCCATCCCTTTGGGGAAGCTTAGAATGTTTTGATATCTGTGTGCAGTGACTTGCTAGGAGGCACCAAAGAAATATGGCGTGGAGAGGAGCTGAAACCACTTCTGCAGCTCAAGTCCAGATCTTTCCTTCCCACCTAACACTTTACCTCACTGTGTATCCTACTGCTGGGCCTGAACAGGCTTGAAAATGTCCTTTCTGAAGGCAAATTTCTTTACCTTGTGTCACTATGGGACATGCAAGGACACACACAGACACTCTTTGATGACAAGGCTAAAAAACTATTTATTAAAACATTTGACTCTAAATTTATAGTATTTTTACAAAGATTAGGGATTGGAGAAGAAGGTTGACACCTCTCCCATCTTGTTGGTCAAGACAACTGTCCATCAGTTGTTCTTCACACTAAGAGAAAGTATGTAAGTAACCTTGTTGTAACAAAAACATGCTTCTGATAATAACACCAGTGTGTGAGAAAAAACTACGAACTATGAAAAACATCAAGTTAGAAAGTGTATCAGAAAACTTGAAAAATCAGGGTGGCAACCTTGCGTTTGAAGACACTCAATTGGCTGCAGGGATGTAGACTAGGTAGGTCTGGACTTGTTTTTGTCTCTGTCTCTCCACCACCCATCCTGTTTCAGTACTGGCATGTGAACTTAACACATACTCTGAAAGTTTCATAACGAAAAGAGCCTGCTCATGATCAGTTCCAGAGTGTTGGTTTACCTCTGGTTCCTGTGGTTTATAGTAAAGCACCTATTTCCAGCCTTTCTGCAGGCTTGGCTCATCCTACCACATCCCTGGTGCCATGGGATCCAGCTACAGCTGTCTTAGGCTCAGTCCTGTGCATGGAGCATTCACAAGCCATGGAATCACAGAATGCTTTGGGTTGGAAGGGACCTTAAACACCACCTTGTCCCAAACCTCCTGCCATGGACAGGGACACCTTCCCATGTACCAGGCTGCTCCAAGCCTCAACCCACCTGGCCTTGAACACTTCCAGAGCTGGAACATCCACAGCTTCCCTGAGCAACCCATGACAGTGACTCACCACCCTCACAGTAAAGGTTTTCTTCCTAATATCCCATCTAAATTTACCCTCCAGCTTAAAACCATCACATACTGTGCCTGAAGCCCTTTCTCCAAGTTGCAGAGCACTTTTATGGATATTTTGTGCAAGGGAGAGGGTTTGCCTATCTGATAAAAAGAGATTTTCTCAAGGATGGATTTTATCAGTTGCCTGACATTCTCTTCTCCTTTTGCAGTGGTAGGCAAACCCTTCAGCATCATCTCCTTCTTTTCCCACCGTTGGGTGTTTGGGTGGATAGGCTGCCGCTGGTACGGATGGGCTGGGTTCTTCTTTGGCTGTGGGAGCCTCATCACCATGACAGCTGTCAGCCTGGACAGGTACCTGAAAATCTGCCACCTGTCCTATGGTAAGGCAAATGTATATCTGTCTATAGATAACTGTATTATCTGTGACTGTGGAAAAGCTGTATCAAGTGCTATAGTTTACTATAGCGAAATAATAATTAAGCTCTTCAGAATACTTTTCTTAAATATAGAGCAGAGTACACAGAGGAGAGAAACATGTTTGCATGATCTAAGGGATCCCAGTTAAATTCATTTTGCTGGACATAACATCCTCACTGTTGTCCCTCTGCTGTCTTCTTAAGCCATGGGATTTTGTTACCCCCTCATAGACAAATCACTTTATGTCTCTCAAGGCCTATTAACATTAACGGATGCAAGTACTGCACATATTGCAGGGTCTTATGAACCAGCACATAAAAATATTCCTTATTAGGTGCCTAAATTCCTCTGCAGTGTGTGGCAAGATATTTAAAACACTTAAGAGGTTTGGAAGGGCAGTAAGTCATAATATGAAATAGTCTCTCAAACATGGAAAAGGAACCTGAGAGGATGAAATGAATTTAGCAGTGTAAGGTGTTACCATCCATATCTTGTACCTCTGGAATATGATTTATTATATGCTTCATTCTTTCCAGTTAAATGTTATTGTCACAATTTAGAAATGATGTTATTGTATTGTAAGGGACTAAATTCCTATCCAAATACAGGGAATGCTCAAGGTGACTTTACAAGTAATAAACCCCTTGCCCATGTGATTTGAGGGACACACCAGATTTCTTTATGATGATCTATAATATTGATCATGTTAATTTGTGAGGAAAGTTTGCAGCTCTGAAGTGTGAGTAAGCCAGTCTGTGCAGGCAGATAAAAGCTGTGGTACTGCACTAGGATGTGTTGTCATAGACCCTGGTGTGTCCATTCTTTTTCCCTAAATGAGAGTACAGGGGAGGTCTCTATAGCTGAGTTTTAGATACACCAATAATATTAAGCAGGATTTCAGTTCTTTCTATTGAAGTCTTATCAAAATAATTAAGTGGAAACCCAAATCACATACAATTTTTCACAGACTTGGCGAGCTGAAGTGGCTGGATGCATTCATGCCACCAACTGTGGTGTTTAACATTACATCTTAGTTCATAGAGAAAACTCTTCAAAACCTTTATTCTCAAGGGCTCTGACCATGATGGTCCATATAAAATCGTGGTGAGCAATAAACAGACATTTATCATGCTCAGTCTAGATGGTTAAAAAATGTTTCTCTTTTAATAGTTATGCTGTTGTTGCTTGTTTTTCCACCCCTGAACACAACAAACCACCTTTCTGTCTCTCAGCCATCATACATGAATACATCATTTGTCAGGCAAATAAGCTGGGAGGGGATGCTGGACACACCCAAATTACAGGTGTTACTTTTTTTTGGGTTTTAAGTCACACTGAAACCCTGAAGAAATTTCCGTAATGTTAATGTGAAGTGAGTGACAAATTCCCTGTGAGTCAGAGACTACAAATGAGTTGGAGGTTCCAAGATGGAAGGAGATGTTATAGCACCATATTCCAAGTTTCTGCAAAAATGAAAGATTTAAACTTGTTAGTCCTGAGTCTTACATATTGAATGTGTAGACAATGATGAAAACCCTGCAAACTGAAAGTTTTGCCAGATGAATTAGAGTTGTGTGCAAGAGGAGCAGAGAGACAATGTTCTGATCTCCAGGAATTCTATCTGCATTTAATTAATAAAAAAAGGCAAGGATGCATGAAAACACATAGAACAGATACTTCTGATAGGACACACATGGTGATTTTCTGTACTGGAAAAGAATGAAAAAGTAAAATTATATCTTAGATGTCTTATTTCTACTGTAAAGCCTTGTTTTTCAGTCACTGAGTTTGAGCTTTAGTCAGGTAATAGGAGAAAAAGAATAGGAAAAAACAGAAGTTACGTTAAAGAATTGAAATTACTGGACAAGATTCCCATGACTGTTGCTGAGCTGGTTGTTTGGATTACTTTAGTTTGGACTCTTCTCAGTTGTAATTTATCATAAATTAAAGCAAAGATCTGAAATAAGGACAGGTGGAGTCTTCCATGTGAACGTACCTTTGTCTTCACGTGGGACAAAGTGAGCTCAGGGTCACTGTGGACACCTGGAAAGGCCCAAGATGAACACGACAGAGTTGTTGTCAAACAGTCAAAAACCCCTCATATTTCAGAGAATCATAGGATCGTTTGGGTTGGAAGGGACCTCAGAGACCATCCAGTTCCAAAAGCCCCACAAGGGCAGATTCCAGTAGACCAGATTGCTCACAGCCTCATCCAGCCTGGCCTTGGGTGCTTCCACGTGACACAACATTTTCCATCATGCCAAACACGTCTGGACATGAACTTGTGACTCTTGAATTTCCTTCCAGGTACCTGGCTTAAGAGACATCATGCATTTATCTGCCTGGCAATAATCTGGGCCTATGCCACGTTCTGGGCTACAGTGCCTTTTGCTGGGGTGGGCAGCTACGCCCCCGAGCCCTTTGGGACCTCCTGCACCCTGGACTGGTGGCTGGCACAGGCTTCAGTGGCTGGACAGGCTTTTGTTCTGAGCATCCTTTTCTTCTGCCTCCTGTTCCCAACTGCGGTGATTGTGTTTTCCTACGTCAAAATAATTTTAAAAGTCAAATCATCTACCAAAGAAGTCGCTCACTACGATACCAGGATTCAGAACAGCCACATACTTGAAATGAAGCTGACCAAGGTAGGTAGGAATGTTTTCCTCAGTTTGCTGTGTTGAGTCGTAGAAGCAGGTTTGGAGGCAATAACAAGATGCCCTGAAGGTGGTTTTTGTAATTTTCTCCTCTGTTACTCTCAAGATGGAGAAAAAGATAGGAGTGGAAACATAATTCTGTGATTAGGGCATTTGGGTCCATAAGAACATGATTCACTCTGAAGCTCTGCCACAGCTTTCCCCTATGACCTTACAAGTCATATCATCTCCCTGTGGCCCTGCTCCCCTCCATAAAATACCCTTTGCTTTCAGAAACAGTTGCAAAGGGTAATTTAAGGTGTTTGATGTGCATAGGAATTATAACAGAAAACAGATAGAAAGCAGATTATTGACACAGGGAAATAAAACTTTCAGGCATTTTACATTCCTCTGTTAATGAAGATATAAAAAAAAATTGGTCCTGTGACACTGCAATTGTTTTTTTGCAAATAATTTATCAGTTAGGCTCATCCATGAACTGCTGATAAAAATGCTGAAGTGCTAAGATTAATTTTCCATTTCAGACCAAATGCTGTTTTCCTTTTCTGATTGAATCTATTTTCTGTTTGGCAGTGGTGACAGTCATGATCCTTGATACTGGTTATTGTGCCAGGAAATGTCTCAAAAGAAAGGCTTGTATTGAACAAAATCAGATTCCTTAGCTGTAAAAGATTCACCAACCTCTGTAAGCCATGCCAAGAACAAGAAAGCAGCAAGTTTTGCTTGGCTGATCAAATTTTATTACAATTTTTGTGAGATGAACTGAGAGTTATATAACATACAGCAATAAGGGACATTATGTCTAAACATATCTGAAAATCTCAGCTAGGTACCTGCACAGCCAGTGCTGCCAATACAGCTGGTACAACTGCACTTGTCTTTCAAAAGGATATTTCAAATTGTTACTTTTTTTTTTTTTGTGGTTATCCAGCAAATTTCCTTTGAAGAGCAATGGAAACTTTTGATTTGAGGCTGCAGATTTTTTTTCCTGCATATTAGAGGGATCATGTAAAACTTCAATGTGATCTGAGTTGCAACACTTGTAATTTTCCCTCCTGTCTTGAATTGACACTAGAGAACATAATGTTTAGGTAAATATAAATATGGAAAATTAGTCTCCCTTATAACCCATTTGACTCTGCAGCACAATTTATAACAAACAGGCTGTGTTTGAGATCCCTGGCTCACCTGCACTGTTCTTTCAGCGACAGGCAACAAAAGGAACAGGCAACAGGAAAGGTTGTGCAATGTCCAAACCCCTTGTGCTTTCTGGTGAATTTTTTTTTGTAATCTAATCCTGCTAATTGCCTTATTCCAAATGAGTGCACATGTGCTGCTACCACTGTGGATGCAGCAATAATCTGTCCATGGCAGCAGTATAAAGGCAGATGTTTTTCAGGATGCATGATGGCATGGCATCATTTGAAGTGATATCAGGCTGTGACCGAGTGCAGACAGGCTGGTTCAGGTAAAGTATACAAATCACAGATTTTGGCCCCAAACAGTTTCTCTTTAGTATTTTCACTAAACTTTCTTATGGTTACATTTACTCACATTATAAGGAGGTCACTTACTAATTCACCAGGAACTCACTTATCAGAACTAAAACCTTTAACATAAATTTGCTTTTTAAAGTATCTACACATTCTGATGGAGTGCAAACGCATGGTATGGGTTAGGAGAAATAAATCTAAACATTTTATTAGCACTCTCACTCTCAGTTAAATTTCCAGTTTTCAAAAGATCTTTTTTCAAGAGCCTTTGCAGCTCTGCTATCATCAGATACTGATAATGTATTATCAGTACATTATCCTAAAAAGGAGATTCTGTGTTTCGAAAGGAATCCCCTCCTTAAATAATTTGAATTCAATATCAATCTATTATTATTATTATTTTCTGAAATATCATTTAGTTTCCTCATATTTAGCCAGACTTTACTGCATTTTTTAAAGGTCTGATAGCAAACTCGTCAATGCTCTGCATCAGGCAAAAGAAACACAGGCACGAGATAAAGAGGCTGATTTTGTTCATATTGTAAGTCTAGATGAAAAAGCAAGTTATCATATTTTCTTTTCCATTCAGTGGAATGCAATTGCCTTGCATTCTGCCTAGCTGTGCGCTGCTCTGCCCGTGTCTGGCTCTTCAGGATAAACCCCGCTGTCTCTTTTCTGCTCTCACAAGGTGGCAATGTTGATCTGCGCAGGGTTCCTCCTTGCCTGGATCCCCTACGCCGTAGTCTCGGTGTGGTCAGCCTTTGGACGGCCCGATTCGGTCCCCATCCAGTTCTCAGTGGTACCAACCCTGCTGGCCAAGTCAGCAGCCATGTACAACCCCATCATTTACCAGGTCATTGATTGCAAGTTTGCCTGCTGCCGGTCAGGAGGGCTGAAGGCCAAGAGCTCTTTGAAGAAATCCAGGTAATTTCTTCTTTGGGGAGTAGGATACCTTTAAGAACACGATGTTCCAAAAAGTACCAAACTAAGATCTACCAAGAATCACAGCTCATTGAATCTTATTTCTTGGGCTTGACCATGACCATTTTGATTTGGGATTTTTCTTGCCATGAGAATTTGCAAAAAGACTGTAGGTGTTTAAGGAGAAGCAAAAAGACACTCCTTACTTTTAGATCCAGCTGCAACTCCACTGATATAGTTTGGAAAAAAGTCCCATTGGTTTTAACGGGTTTTAGATCAATCCTGTCTTCCTAAACATTTTCATTCACATCATCATGTGAGTTTCCTCCAGAAGATGTTGATGACCTCCATCACCAGTGAAGCAAATGGAAGAGAATTGTGAAAATTCCTTCCATAATTAACCTGTTAATACTACACAGAATCAGCAGGGAGAGACCATAGTTCCTCAACCACCCAGAAGGTACCATTCATACCAAGGAAACCACCTCAAATCAGACAATCAAAGTGTAATTGTCTCATAAGAAAATCTCCTTTTTTTTTTTTTTTTTTTTTTTGTTTACAACCTTCAGGCAAAATTTGTGCTGCACCTCTGTGGAATTCCTGAAAACATTAATTATGGACTTGGAGGAAAATTATAGTTCATTATTATGCCAGACAAGCACCTTACTTTTGTGGTTGAACAATGATGGATTTTAATTTGACAGTGTACACTGTCACAAACACCACACCACATATAAGTGACTGTGAAACAATAAAATTCCAGTAATTTGCTTCAAAAGCCTAAAAAATATGTGCCTTGATAGAAGTATGAAGAGCCATTTTATCATTCCTATTATTCCCTTACCAATTCCAGCACTTTTGGTGTGTTGCTCAGTGAGTCAATCTTGAGCTTCCACAGCCTCTCGTAGCAGATCATTGCATAATCTTGCACAAAGATTCACTTCATCTGCAGAACATGCAGATTTTATATATGTTGTAAATGTCTGAGATGTCGAATTTATAGTTTGCCAAAATCCCTTCTGCAGTTTTAGTCAAATGGGACACAAATTTAAAGTAACCTTCAGTGGATTTTTGGTGTCTGGATTTGTGTTTAACATTTGAAGGAGGTCTCACCCAGTCCCTAAAGCTGAATGCAAGCTAGTTTCTCTAGGCCTGTGCAGTGAACAAAATGATCTGGAGGAAACAATTCCCAGAAGTAGGAACTTAATTTCCAGCTTGATGTGAGCAAAATGACCATTGTACCCTCTCTGCCCCGCAGGACATACACGATATCTGCACACAGGGACTCCTCAGCGATGAATGAAACCCAGCTGGAAGCATGAGGGCCCATCTCACCTGCCACAAACGAAAACCTGGTGACAAACAACCCCACTGGCTCAAGTTCCTCTTTCTGTAAATTAGTTAAAATATGGTGACAGGTTTATTTTACTCCTTATTCCTATATACAATGCAAAGTTCTTTCCACCCTGATCAAAATTGTGTGTTAGAGTTGGGTAAATAGTCTAAGTACTCTTTATTAAAAATTTTCCTTCACTTCAGATGCTTTAAAATGCCCATATTTGTTCTTCTTAGCACTAACAGAAATTATAGTTTGAGCAATATTTTCCCTCAGGGGAAGGTAAGAATTCATAAAGGACAGTTATAGTTTACCAAAGCTAATCTCTCTAAATTCCTGCTGCAGTCACTGGAGACCTGGAACACAAGAGAGAGGATTCCTTAGAGGACAAATCTGAGTAGGAGCTTCACTTCTCAGGGCTCTGAATGACACAGTAGGGGAACATTAGCTGACTGGATTTCTCTGGTGAATGTCTCTCCAAATCATGAGGCTACAAGCTGTGTTAAACCCACTCTGACTTCAGTCCTTCAATATTCAGAAATATTTTGATTTTAGTCACAGCAAAGTCAGAGGTGTGACAGTCATTCACAGCATCACTTTACGAGATACAGCATAACAAATACTTAGCTGTGAATGAGAGGGGTCAGATCTCTTGCTCAAATTGTAGATTCATTTAGGTGTTATGAATAACTTTGTAATAATAAAGGAGAACTGAAACGAAGTCAGCCCAAACCAAACTGTGCAAAACAACATTTCACACATTTTTATCATTCTCTGGCCAAAATTACAAAGAAATATGATGGCAATAAGCAGAAAGATTTGATAACAGAATTTTTCACTGTGTATTTTATGACATTCTTTATTAGATCAATTCATGAAATATAAAATGGCAAAATGTTCCTCAATCCAAACCATGAAACCAGATCCAAAACTGGTGTATTTGTGAGTCGGGTCACAGCATAGGTAACAGAGGAGTATTTCCAAAGTGCAGCTGCAGGGTAATTTTGAAGCACTAAGTCCTGGAAGGCTGAGGATTAGTATCTATTTAACAGAACAAAGTTCTGTAAGTTCCTAATGCATTCAACAGAAAAACAATGTGTCTTGAAATGACCTGCAGAGTAAGGCAGCCAAAACAGTTGTGTTGGGTAGGAGACATCATTATTCCTATTACCTCCTTTTCTTCTTTAGATTTATCTTGAGGTGGAGGCATCACTACAGATCAAAATATAACATTTCAGTAAAAGTAGATTTTTAATGTTTAAAATAATGATGTTCCTATGTCATTTCTTCAAGAAGGATATGGTTCTATTAAAAATAAATTAATTGCAAATCAAAGAGTTTCCCACACAGATTTCTGCTGACTGTTAAAAAATAAAGTTACAAGGGCAAAGCTTTCTTCTGAGTTGATCCTTTTAGAAAAGAAAACATTTGTAAAAGAGTTCAATTACTTTCCTGTTCAATATTTCCTGTTTAACATAAACTTATTCTACTGTTATTTCAGAATTGTTTTTAACATGCATTTTCTGCCACACTGAACAGAACTTCTTTTGTAGCTGATCCATAGTGATGTTAATATTGTTTTATACAATAATATCATAAAGGTTTAATCTGATATTTGTTGGCATGTCCCAGCACTCCCATCCTGCAGTTGTTATTTTATCAAATGATATTCAGATCATGTAGCAGAAGCAGAATCTTGTTGAATTTTCCTAAAATATTGCTTCCTCCTCTGCAATGCTTTAGCAAAAGAAGTTTGAATAAAACTTCTTTTGCAGAGGTACAAAAGAGTTGCCGTGTTACCTATACATGTTTTTTCCCAAAAAGTTGGGTTCTTTAATTTCTTCTTTCAGTGTAAGACAAACTTCTTCCTTAACTATAGTTGTAAGCTGTGTCCACAAATTGATTCAGAGCAGAAGTCATATTTTACAATATCTGCAGACTTTATTATGAAGACATTAGCAACCTTGCCTGCATCTTTTATTATTTTCTTCATCCAGGCAAACTTCTTTTTGTATCTACAGGTGTTTGTCATAACTAAGGTGAGGTGTAAATCAGGCGTACAGTGGCCCTAAAAATGAGATTAGCTGGAGCAACACTGTTGGTAAAATTTTAGGAATTGCTCACTACTCAGATTGAGGGGCAAATCAACTCACAGTATGTGCATGAACTCTTCCTCTAATTTAAACTGGGGAAGCTTTTCTCTTTATTTGTTAAAATTAAGTACTTTCCTCAGAGTTGCTGCTGCATCAGCCCAGAAGAGGATACACATTTGTGGTAGGGCTGAGTTTTATATTTTTAAAGAGTGTAAGATATTTTTGGATTCCATTGTAGAGAATGTACTGTACACGTGCTACTTAAAAAGTTCAGAAGTTTAATAAACTCTAAATATGAACTTCCAGAATAATGACAAACATTTCATATGACTTAAAGATATTTATTTTCGTATTATTTAAGTTTATTTATTTATTATTCAGTGACATAACTTGTCTGAAAACTCACTTTTGCCATGACTGAAGAGTATCTTGCTCCAGAAGAAATTTTAGGACTCCAGCTTATGCAGAGTTAGAGACGAGTTTATGCTGAGCATGTGTTCAAGTGAAAGATGTTCCCCTGAATGAAGCAGGACATGCACATTTCAGCATGCAGTGCTTAATTTAAATGCAGAATCTGAACCAAATGACAAAAGAGAACTGGAGCACTCTCTTTGTTCACCTGTATATAAAGCAGCTCACACAATTTTTGCTCTGTTTGGGATCTCAGTGGTAGAGGAATGAGGGGTCTTATTATGGATTCAAATTTTCAAGGTCAGCTTTGAATTGATTTGAAGGTTGTAGGCAGATGGCTCTAAAGAAAATATTTTGCCACTGATGCTCAGGACAGAGTTTCTTTCTCTATGTTGAGGATGATAATTGATTATTATATAAAAATGAGACATGTAAGCTTGGTCTGAGGTCATCAAAAGACAGTGAATCTTTCACTTTCCTGTTCTAGAAATCTTCTAAACATTTTAAAATTTATTTATGCCATTTATGCCATTTTGTGATCTGGGCTTTGTTAAAACACCAACAGTATAAAACCTACTCAGTGTGATGAATGAGTAAGGAATACAACTCTGAAAGAAGATTTCTCTATTGCATTTTCAATATTTCATTCTCCTTGTTAAATTAAGATATATCCTCTTTTATGTATAAACATTAAACTAAATGTTTTTCAATGTAAATAGTGCCATTAAGAATAACAGCTATAAATGAGGAACTTTTATTACATAACCTTTGTGTACATTTAGAGTGGGCTGCCAAAAAGAAAAATTCTATTTGAATTCACTATCTATGACTTGAAGGAAGTAACTGACACAGGCCAAGACTCCACTTAGATAATGAGCTGACCTGGAGAGCAAGATTGAGAGTAAGAGAGTAATGAGAGCAATTCTGTGTTTTGAAGTGATAGTGAAATTATGCAAAGCATGTGGATATGGAAATCTTTTATTTATAATTTTCAACCATAGATGACAAATGACTATAAACCTTCTTCTGCAGACTTGGAAATCTGTTGACAATGAAGAAATATCAAGATTTAAAATGCCTGAAGAGGGTCTTGAAATAGGAGATTTAAACAAACATTTTTGACAGAAATTGAAAAAAATAAAGTACTAAAAATATAATTTATGGTTGTGGGATTTTGGAAGACAGTAGAGAACATTTGTCCACACAGGTGAATGCAGCTATAAGAAATTTTATTTCTAAAGCTGTAATAAAAATGAAAATAACCCAACTCAACAAGTGATTTGTTAAAAATATTTATCACCCAGAGCACAGGACTGCTGATAGCACAAGATTTTTGGCTTGGTGGCATCAAAAGTGAAAGAGAAAATTGATGTGTCCTCATACAAAGGGAGTGTGATTAATGAATGACAGACACAATGGTAGTGAATTGGATTCCTTGGTGGAATTTTTCTCTTGGCTGACAATGTCTTTTAGAACTTGTCCCACCTCCACTGTGCAGGGCGTTCTTGGTCGTGGGAATAAAACTGAATAGCTGCTGAATGACCAGGCACTTATTTCCCCTGCAATTCTACATTATTCATTTTATGCTTGTGTTTCTACCTCTTCTTCCCACCAGGGAACTTTCAGACACATCAATCTGCATCCCTCAGGAAAGCTGCTTTGGCATCTTTTTAGTCACATTTCCCAGACCGGGATGTCCCTACATGAGTCTCGCCCTGGGTAAGAAGCTCTTGACAAATGAGGTTTGCCATAACACCAATTTCTCTCCTTCCCTCCTCTCAAGGAAGGTTTGGTTTGTTCCCTCCACACCTGTATTTTCCCAAGTTTCACAGGCCTTTGCAGCTCTGTGGGTCTAAGGGAGAACATTTAGCAGCCTGAAACTAGATTCTCTGGGGAGCTGCTGATGGCACCACCATTATCCTCACCATGTTTACACGTGTTCTGGAGCTCTGGTGCAGCCCATACCAACCTTTTTCTTATCTCCATGCTTTGCTTTTTGAGATGGCTTGTGTTCTCCTTCACTTGGGACATGGTGCACACGGTGAGGGCTGTATTTGTAACTGTCTGGAATGATTTCACTCCCCCAGTTTATGCCTGTTTCACTTTGCAGCTGAGGGAGTGGGTCCTGGACACATAAGCCAGAGCAAAACCTTTTGAAACACGAGGTGTAGTTACAGATTTTCATGCTCTCATTACTTCTGAACTTACAGGATGCTTCACTAGTTTTGAATAATGAGCCTGCTTGTAGTTTTGTGTCCCAGATGGGTAGAGAAGAAAACCCACCTGGCTTGTTAGAGATTTGTTCTGAGACACAGTCAGTACCAAATCAGGTGACTGCAACAAACAAATGAAAGCTCCTGATAGAGGTTTCCCAGGTTCCCTGAGTCAGTAAGATGGTCATTGCTCTGTATTCTGAGCACAGCATCCAAAGGGAGTTTTGGGAGTAGATCTCCTAATCTTTGTGGAATATAGCTAATAAATATGTGAAATAACAAGTAAACATTTCACTGATCAAAGGCTGACATAGCACAGAACTGTTTCAGGTATAGATGGTGGATGAGTGGTTCACAATACATTTTAAATGATAAATAATGTTTACATTGCACCAAGCATAATCTTACATTAGTGAAAATATATAACATATAGCAAATAGGTATGTGGAGTAAATAGGTACAGAAATAGAGGTGGAAAGACCTTTTCAGTTTCTAAAAGGGGCAACACAGAGGCTCAGCATTCTAAAATCAGGGGCTAGTGTGAAAGTCTTGCTCTTTCTACACAAATTTTCCAAAACATGTCAAGGAAGGGATCTTACCTTAGGGTTTTGCATTCTTGAAGGCAGGCTGCGACACCAAAAAGTCTTTCCCTGAAGATCCTCATTCCTGAATTACAAACCATTATCTCGGATTGATCAGTGGGTGGAGAACTTCCCTGTCTGTCTGCAGTTCTGGTCCTCAAAGCTAAGAGAAGTTTTAGAGAAAGTGTAACAGAGTGGAGAAATAAATGGTGATGTATAAGCAACAGAAACTGAAGTGAGGGGGTGACAGGGTTAAGCAAAGTAGACTAAAAGAGGAAAGGTCAGAGAAAATTATATCAGTCTATAAATACGAACTTTGAGGAAACAATCATGTAAATGAAGGAAGGGAGTTACTTGTAGTCTCAGAAGGTGATAGAATGAGAAATCAAAGCTGGAAGCTAAGGCAGGAAAAGCTGGAATGGGACTGTCAACTACAGGAACATTCAGGCTTTGGAAGAGTTATCAAGGGGAGAAGTTGGGACATAATTAACTAGATACTAAAGAATAGATTATTTAATCTACTAACAAAAGTTGTTAACAATTGGCAATATTTCTAAACAGTCATTTTTAGTCCTGATATCTGAATTTCTGAGCATTTTTCTAATTTAAACGCTGGTAGGAGCTCACCTTAGGAGCTGTCTGTGCTGCTGAAGTAACGAGTGCTGACCTTGCTGTACAGATGGCTGATCATTTACACTGGAACTGGCTTCAAAAGACCCCTCACACCGTGAAACTTCTCTTCTAACAAAGTGATTTCAAAATCCAAAGTTGGTGCAATTCAGTGTCATGTGCAGATGCAGAGTTAAACTTTGTTATGAAAGAAGTAGCTTTGCTTTCACAGTTATTAGAGCTTTTCAGAGAGGTATCATTCTGCAACACTTGCAGTTCAAGCTGAAATAAAGTGCTGTAATTACTGCCATGGACAATTTGTTGGAATAAAATATTTTCAGCTGTGCTATTTAGCTTTTGAGCACATGATAATAAATCTGTAATCCCAGAGTCATTAAATTAAAATCCACCAAACAACCACAGGGAAATTACATGAGAAAATTACCTTCAGAAAATGTTAGTGGTTTGTGATCTACATTTTCATCCTTATGAATTATATTTCTAATAGAGTTAAATTTACAAAGAGACTAATAGACTTTTAGTGATACTGGCCCAAAATAACTACAATATGGTTGTTATCTCAAAGGATAGGTGTATTAATTGTATAGAAATATATTTCTACTACTGAAGCTGTGTCCTATTAAGAAATAATTTCAAGTGTAATTTTTTTGTGTAAATGTGCTGTATTTATTGTTTCAGTTTGTTGGCAGCAAGATTGTATTCACATTCAATGTCCTGATACTGGTCCCTGCTTTATCTTGTAGAGCAAGGAATCACAGACATGTATTAGGTAGATTTCTGTTCTGTTTAGGGGATCAGACTCCTTCCTGCTGAAAATACGTGCACACCTGCTTGGAAGCCCATGGTCTACATCTCTTTCCAGTTTCTAATGTAAAAAAAGGATTTTGTGTTTCCTTTGCCTTGCTCATCCCCACCACAGCAGCCTCAGCAGCCCTGTTGGAGTTGCACCTGGTTAAAAAAACCCACAACAGTGAGTCCCAGTCCATAGGGAAAAGGGAAAGTAGGGAAAATGTGGGCTCCTTTCTCAGTTAAGGATGAGATAAACCAGGAGCAGCCCCACAAAAATCAGAGTACTGCTCTGAAACTGTGATAGAAATGAAAACATATCTTTTCAGTGGGGCTCAAGAAATGCCAGAGGTACTGACCACTGTCGGAGCTGGTTCTCCAACTCTGATGTAAACAACCAGACCTTGAGCTAAGACAGTCCTTTTTGCTAAGGAGACCTCCTGACAGCTTTAAAATTTAACTTGGCTGGAAGCACAAAGGTGAGGAAGACTGAAGGCCGCTTTGCACCTGGCTTTGAGTGATTTTGGCTTCCTTCATGTTCTGTTGCATTACAGTCCTTAAAAGATGCTCTTGACCTTCCCAATGACCCACTGGAGTACACATCTGAATTGTCAGTCATAGCATGCTGGTGTTGTAACATTCAAAGCTGATAAAATAATATAAAACTTCCTAGAATATTTACTACTGATTTTTTTCAGCACTTTGGAGCTCAAAGTGTAATGGAGGATCTGAGTATTAATGATCCTCAGAGGTCAGAGTGGTGGGAGAGTTCATTAACTACTATGATTTTGTAACTCACAGTATAAAATTCAATTGTTTGTGTCCATCAATGTTTCCAACTCATTGTGTGTCAGTGCAATGTCCTGGAACTGCAATCACCAATGTAAGAGAAAATTTATGGAGCAAGCCTGTAAATAACTGTGTAAGTTCTCAAGTGGTGTTGCTGAGTTAATATGTTATTAATGTATAACACTGTGTTATGAAGCGGTAAAGAACCTCACTTACTGGCTGCACTTAGCATCAGGGGACACTTTACTGTCACTGTGTTGGAACAAGAGTGGTGACTTTCATTTTTCTCTGCCCTTTTTACTCCCCTAAACACACAACCAGACGGATGACATCATGGGCAGACTTTATTTTCTGCACTTTGTTATCTGAATGTGCTTTCAAATAAAGCAAGAAAATGGATCAATGCTGTTACCTGTGGTTTTGTCTTGGGTTTTGATCACAAAATTATATGTTTTTACATCAAGGCTGCTTTTGGTGCCATTAAACTGCAATCCTTAGTCTGCACTTGTCTGTAGTAAAATTTTGCTCAGACTGAAAGTAGATTTATATTAGAGAGTAAGAAGAAATTCTTCCCTGTGAGGATGATGAGGGTGCAGATTTCCCAGAGAAGCTGTGGCTGTCCCATCCCTGGAAGTGTTCAAGGCCAGGTTGGATGGGGCTTGGAGCAGCCTGGGATAGTGGAAGATGTCCCTGCCCATGGCAGGATGATCTCTATGATCTCTCCCAACCCAAGCCATTCTATGATTCTATATCTTGAGTGGCTGCAAAATGTGTGTGAGGACAATTTCAGCCTAATGAGAAACAAGCAAAACCTCCACTTGAGAAGTTATTTGCAGATGTTCTTTTTAAAATTATTCTCTAAATAAAGGGGAAAATACTGTCTACACCTGTTTTCTCCTTGACCTCAAAATACAGTTGGCAGCTCTGGAAAAAGGATCCTATAAATCAAAGTTTTTGGATTTTGTGAAAGTCAGGGTGCCATGGTTTGAGCACCCTGACCCAGTGGGGTGCTGCCTGGACAGGCTTTAACATACTCTTGCCTGAGAGGACATCAAAGTCAGGTGGTCTCATTACTAGGAGCTTTGTCCTGTTCTTCTCTGAGGCATCTGAGGAGAATTGGAAACTGGGAAGAAGGATTCATTCTCTTTTCTCTGTTCACCTGACAACAGGTGCACAGTGGAAAACCTTGCCAGGCTGTGCTGGCAGAAGAGACACAGGCAGGTGGAGGCTTTTCCTCCCAGACTCATCCTGTCCTCCTCAGCAGTAACCTGTCTGTAAGTCTGACCAGCCAGGGCTCAGAAACTGCAGACTTCATCAGTGCACACCTGAGTGCTGGGTGGTATTAGCTGGACTTGGCAGTGTTTCAATCTCATTTTACTCTGCCCACACAGCGAGCTCAGCTACAGCAAAAAACTTGGTAGGAGGAGCTGGGATCGAGCTGGGAAAGAACGCCAGGCTGCTGCCAGGAGTCCTGGCACATCACATCTGCACCAGTCCTGCACAGCTCCCACACACTGTCCCAGCAATGGCAGAAGGGGGAAAGAACTGCTCAAGGGCAGCAAAAACAGGTCAAAAACCATGCAACAGCTTCTGTACAATGGCAGATTAAACGGACTCATCTTGGAAGAGGGGAATCTGATGGGATGTAGTAGGGCCCACAAGTAGAGATGATGAAAGGATCATATTTACAGATTATTTATTCATGAAGCAGGAGTTGGAAGGCACCAAACAAAACATCCCAGTGTAAAACATCAGGCACAAGGCAAAGGGAAGGACATGCTTTGTCCTGGCAGCACATCATCAAGTGGTGAGGGAGCATTCATCCAGCAGTGGAATTTGGGCTGCTGGCTGACTTTGCACAGGCACTTCATGATCTCACAAAGGCAGAGGCACAAAGTGACTTTTCTACAGGAGCCACAGGAGTTCTTCCTGGCAAGGTCTTGTCCCACAGAGGTGACATAAAGAGTGTTACTTGAAAAAGCATTCAAGGATGCTCAGACTGGTTTTAATGACCCCAGGGAGAGATGGTCCTGCCCACATCCTATGGGTCCAGCAAAACAGAGCTTTTTGATTTCATTGAGGCAGGTTTAGATCCAGTGACAGGCACTGAAGAAGGCGTTTGGTCTTTCTTTGAAGGTCGTGCTCATAAACGGCTTTAAAATAGTTCTCTGGGTGAATCAGGTGTTATTTCTATTAGCTTTCTTCAAAGCCAGAATAAAAGAACAGATTTTCTTCCCCTTTCTTTCATAGACATTACTCTGATATCCTGAAAAAGAAGCTGGTTTTTTAAAATAAATTATGAGAAAATATTTATTTTTAGATCAGTAGGAAAACTATAAGATCAGAGAGAGCACCATGACAGATGCACTCTCCATGGAGATTTGGAGATTAACAAGGAGCTTTTTGCTTATGGTAAGCTTTTTCTGCAGCTGAAGCTGAAAATAAAAGAATTAAATGAGGATTTGAAAAAAGAAGTGGTTCTGGTGCATCTAACACCTACATAGAGATGTTAAAACAGCCAGGGTTTGCAGTTAGAAATGAAACGGGGGCTTGAATCTCAATATAAATTACTGATTTTACTGTTGTATTAAACTAAGACTTGTTCTTTATCTGATTTTAATTTTCAGGTACAAAATACTGTGAACCATGAGTATTTCTATGATGTGGTGCTGGAGCAGCCCTAACTCTCACAGAGTCAGTGCTTTGGGCTACCCCTGAGATTTTAAAAGCCCAGCTTGGCTGTAGCTGCACTCCCTGACAGTGCAGGGCTGTGGTTTGTGGCAATCTGGCTGGGCCAGAAACAGACTCATAAAATTACTGTGCAACAAGAAAACAAGTTTGTGTGAACCCATCTTTAATTTTACAGTCATTTTTCCAGTTGTTCAACATGTAGAAAGGATGATGGTGTGGTAATGCAAGTTTTCTCCCAGGGACCTAATGTTTAAAGTAGATGGATATTCACCTTGTGCAAGATAATTCCCTTTTAGGGTGTTTCAGGGTGGTCAACAAAAATGAAATTTTGTGTTAGATTTTTTTTCCCCTCAATTCTTTTTCTTTAGCTTTAACAGCCAAAAAGAACAAAAATTAAATCAGAAAGTGGAATGACTCAACTGGACAAAGTTTAATGTTGGTTATTCATTGATCTTGTTCCTCTGAATCATTATATTTTATATTTTGACCATTATAGTTTTGATTTTGTGCTGATAGATGGGATCAACTTTTGATTCCAGTGATAGTGGTTAAAAATAACTTTTCAGAATTTTTTCCTTCTGAAAATATGACAGTCAGAAGGAAAGCTGTAATGGACTTGGAGGCTGCACACATCCAGTTGGAGTCAAATGTCAGACTTTAGTCTAAATACAAAGATTAATAATGATGTTTTCCCCATTTTCTGTTATGACTTTTGAAAGCTTTACTCAGGATCCAGAATACTGAGCAGTGTAGGGTGTACACAGAGCAAGGGGATGATGGAAGCCCAAGTGTCCTTTCCCTCTTATTGGGAAAAGGGATTTTAATCAGGATCTACTCTTTCCAAGACTCTTGGTCACATGCCAGTACCATTGGTTTCTCTGTTTTTCTCTGGCCCAGTTGCTGTTTAACTGTTTAGACAAAGAGAGTTGCCCACCTGAGGAGAGAAGGAGAAATTGAGAAGCCTATTAATACTTTTCCAATAAATATTCTTATGCAAGGAGGGCTCTTGTCCAAGGAACTAGACTTGAAATCCCTACCCCAAAACCATAGGCAATTTTTTCCATATGGATGTGAGGCTCAATTTCTACTTCTCTGAATGGTGTCTTTGCCAAATTCATTCTTAGTGACCAGTGTCTTAAACTACAAGATCAGTCTTAGCTCGAATTATTTCTTAAAACTGTTCTTCCTTACCATAATGAAAGAAGAATCTTTTAGCAAGGGATTCACTCATTTAAATAGAACAAGGGATTCCTTCATTTAAATAGAGATGAATCTTGCAATACTTAGAATTTCTCCTGGAATAATTGCGTGGGTTTTGAAATCCCTTAATGGAGTGTCTGGAAAGGTGTTTAGGGTTTTGTATAAATCAATAGCCACAGGATGTAGTTTTGTGCCTGTCTTAGGAACCCACATGAACTACCTCCTATATGAAGAATAAAATCATCAGGAAAAAGAAAGAAAGAAGAGGGAATAAAAAAGACAAAAATTATATTCTATTTACAAGCAGTTTGTTGCTCTGTCCACATGTACAGCAAGGTAGATTTGGAGATAACAGAAAAAAAAAAATTTAAAATCTTGATGATTATTGAAAAGAAGTGGAATAAAGGCTAAAGGCATCATGAATGACAGAGATAAATCCTCCAGCTTTAAATAAGAGTTTGAAGTTTTGTCACTTTGAAGTTTTCTATTCCTGTTCCATTCTCATCCAATTCATAATCTTCCAGAGGTGTGAAACATACGTTGGATTTTAGTCATGTGGAGTTTTGCATAGAAATTGGTATTTCTATGCATTAGAGCATTCATTAATGGTCTAATGAATCTCAGTCATCTTTGAGCAGACAGTGAGCCAAGTCTCATTTGAGAAGAGAGTGAGAAAATGATGATGCCCACTTCCACGGTGTGTTGAACTAGACTTGAGGCTTAAAATAGCAAAATGAAATTTTGAAGATCCCTTTCATGGTGCCTGTGCAGGAACTGCATGCTCACCACCCCTCTCTTTTCCCTGATGCCCCAGTGCTGGGGCACTGCACAAACAGAGAAGCCTGGATATGCTCTGGCTGAACTCTGCTGAGCAGAAATAGAAGCACACCAAGCTGGCTTCACATCTATTTTATTCTTGCCCTGTGCATGGAAGGGTGGGACAGCTTCCTGCCATTGAAAACTCTTCCAAGGTCACAGTGACTCTCAAAGACCAGCAAGCAAAAATATCTGCAACTCACCAATATTCCAGCTGTACTCCAACACCCTTATTGTTTTTATTGACTTCCATTTTCTCCACCTCCTCAGGGATATGCCTTAATTCCAAACATTCCTCTCAGTTTCAGTATCAGTTTGACTTTTCTCTACAGCTAGACTGGGCAGTAGTCCATTGGCTATGTTGTTAGGTAATTCTGCAGATTCCTATCTCTCATTTCTCTTCCATCTGTGTAAAGAGATTGGGTTAAGATAAACAACTCTCCAGGGATGCTGCTGGGATTGATGCCAGAAGGGGCTGCATGGCACCCGGGCGTGGCATAGCACAATAAAAGTCATGTTGAGTATCAGAAACTTCACTTTCGGTGCCAGGGCTTGTTTGCTTCCAGAGATTTTGCTTCAGGATTTGAAGGAACAGAAGGAAGAAAACAGCCTGTGGTGATATTTACAGAAAAGCTGTATCAATGTATTCCATTGTACCAAGGAATGACAGGAAGAGAAATGTTTGCACCTGAATGGCTGAATAGACAGAGACATCATCAAGCAACAGATTTGTTTCCCCACAGGTGAGCATATAGGGACCTATATTAAGCACTGTCACAGCCCTGCTGGGAGCACATCCTCAGTCTGCCACATTTATTGCTCCTAACATCAGTGGCAGGGATGCTTTCAGGGATGTATTAAGCTCTGCTGTTCGAAACATGGATGCACCACTCTGTGGAAGTACAATGGACATGTAACTGTGGTTAAGCCCTTTGAAGAAGAAGGGTTTAGTGGGCAGCTGACAAATCATTCAGGTTTGTTATGGGGAGTGATTTCACAGAGTGTGCATTGAGATGAGAAGAGAAGCCATAAATCCCTGCAGTCAAACGTGGCCTGCTCAGAAGGTTTTGTCTTGTTTTTCTCTAGATCCACTTCTATTTTTCCCTTCTCTGGAAAATTCTCCCAGTTCTCATTTGTGGCAATATTTCATTCATTTTCTTATTCCCAGATCAGACACAAGACAGGATAATATAATGTAATGTTTTTATTACATTATAGTCTCATTTTTGAAATGTTGCTGTCAACCTGGTTTTTGTAAATAGCTTATATGCTTTACTTAAATATTGCAAGCCTGTTAATGTCAGTAAGTAGCATTTTTCTGGCTTGGGTAAATGCTGAAAGATAGACCAATGGGGGAAAAATATTTCAGACAAATTAAAAGTGACAGGAGATATCTTATGAAGGGCTGTTTATTAGAATTTCAGTTTTGAGACTTACAGGAAGAAAAAAATAAAAAGTCATGTTTCATCTTCAAAGAGATTGGTTTATTATTATTGTTCACCTTCATGTGAAGTTCCTTTACTTATTAAAGGATGGCAAGTGGATGAAAAGGAAGTTGTGGGGCAACTAGGGAAGGACAGGGTGCTGTTCTGTTTCCAAATACCCAAATGAGCCTCATGTTCCTGCAAGGTCAGATACAGCTTAAGTTAGGAATGATGTGACACCTGTGATAGATTTGTGTTTATAAAAGAAAGATACCTGGCAAAGGACTGTTTCTGCAAGGGAAAAATCTAGACTCATGAGCCTATGGAAATGCTTAGGAATTGAAAGTTATTGTCCTGAGATAAACCCCTTTGCTGTTCACAACAGATTTCCTTTCTCCTCTGCCATTAATGGGGACCATGTGCATGCCAGCAGCAAAGGAAGCACAAAAAAACCTTGAGGAACACCACAGGGAGCAACACTGTGTTC
Organism: Thryothorus ludovicianus; assembly: GCA_013397245.1. Classification (NCBI taxonomy): domain Eukaryota; kingdom Metazoa; phylum Chordata; class Aves; order Passeriformes; family Certhiidae; genus Thryothorus; species Thryothorus ludovicianus. The sequence goes on from VZTB01001861.1 coordinate 341,357, forward strand.
ATTCAAACACTGGTATTAAAAGCACTGCCAACAACATGGGATCAAAGCTGAGCTGGAGTACCTGTATTTAATGTGCATGTGAGTACTAATAACAGCCTCTTTAGGATGCTGGCTAGAAATTGGGACTAATATCTGAATGAGGTGACCCCAGATCCCAGGAGATGTTTTCAGGGTCTCCATGAACATGCCATTCCTGCTTCTGGAGGTTTTGCTGAGATACCCACAAAGCCAGAAAAAGTGTCCCATGCTTTTGGGGCTGTGTCTCAGCTGCTCCCAGGGCTGGATCCACTGACAGAGGAGGTCATGGTCACCCGTGCTGGGCACAGCAGCCCCCAGCCAGCCTCAGCTGCCTCTTGATTCAGGTGTGGGTGTAAGAGTTTTATAGTTCCTACATGTCTCTCCCCTGAAAGGGGAGGCTAGTCTTTTAAGGTCCTCTTTAGTAAAAAAATGAACTGGATTCCAAGTTGATCTCTTTCTCTTGTTTTTAATTATTTTCTTATCTACAGTTTCTGCCAGGCTTTACACCAGCCTAACGTGAACTTGAAAAAGCCTCTCTGGCCTAGTCTCTGACAGCCTCTAACTCCTAAAAAAGTCTCTAACTCACTAACACACAGATTCAAAGTCTCGTACTCACTAACACACAGAGTCAAGGTCTTCAAGATAATTCACCCAAGTACCACCAGGAACATACATTATTTCTGCTTTTCTTCCAATAACTAACTAAACTTCCTTTCACGTAACAATGTACTGCAGCAAATTCTAACCAATCATTTAGTGACCCAAACACTGCAGAGTATGGGGTAAAGGAAGAAGGAAGAAGCTTAAAAATCACAAGGATCTTCCATCTTGTCTTCATTTACTTACCATTTTAACCAACTCAAAAATCTACATTTCTCACCCTGTGATAACTTACATACTATGCTATTATCTAATTTACATACATGAAAATTCTGTCTCATCCCAAAGTCTAGGAAGCCCTTTACATGGACAAAGGTTAAAAGCAGTATTTTTCGGAGGGTTTGGATCTTTAAAACATGTACAGAAATATTTTCTGCATTCCAGATTCCAGCGGGCGGGAGGCATCAGCACACACCAGCAGGTTAAGCAGTGGCAGCTGGCTCCTAACTTGAGGACAGGGTGGCAACACTTTTTCCAGAAGCAGCTGAGTGCTATTTCCTCCATACCAGAAATAAAAAGTCACTGTGTCTGGTTATGGAATCTGGCAGCTGTTTCAGAGGAGATTGAGTTTGAGGTATACAAACAGAGAGCATAAATAAAAACTATTATAAATAATAAAAACTAGGATAATCTGCTTTAGGCACAACTCTCGACTATGAGTTGAAACAAATTATGATGGGAAGGGGTGGATTCCCCATTCTTTGATGACCTTAGCTCAAACCTGGAATTTTTACATGGGGAAAATAAATTTTTGCTAGAGAGCATCAAGAAGGGAAATAATGACTTTTAAATGCGTTTTGTTAGGAGTAGTAATGAGAAAGCCTCAAGGTTTCAGAGGCTGGGGATTATGATTAGGAACAGAAGAGGTTTGCTGCCTTCTCCTCTAACTCAGTATCTCAGAAAAATTCAAAAAAGGAAACCTGGAAATCAGTTAGATAAGAAAAGCCTCTTGGAAACAATAAAACTAATGATACAGATAGAACAATGTAATTATCTGGAAAAAAAGAAATGCATATGGATCGGGTCAGATGAATGGAATATAGCCTAGCATGCAGTAGAAATGAGATAAAGACATTCCTAAGGCCACACATTATTTTAGAAAGACAGAGAAGCCGAGAATTTACCACAAAGCTTAAGAAAAGACAAGGGAACAGCATTTTTCAAGGAGTGAATGTGAAGTTGCTTCTGCCTGTAGCAAATGCAACAAAACTAAAAGGAAAAAATTAAGGACAAGATCTTGGATACCATTTTTTTTCTGATGTGTAATACCTGGTTCCTCAAATAGAAGTATGGACAGTTGGAGACTCTTCAAAATGTTGGAGTATTTTTTCCAGTTGTTTTCTGCCACAGAGTTTAATAAATCATCAGTGTTCATACCTGTTTCTTTTGTGCAAAATCCTTGAAATTAGCCTGTTGATGTGACTATTCAACAACCAGTGTAGCTATACAGCCTTCAGCTCCATTTTTAATGATGCAGCAATGGCAAATGTGTGGTTTGTATAGTATGTTAAATTGATGAAAATACTTATTTTCAGTACCTCACATTCACTAATATTCTAAATTTTCTGTCAAGCTGAATCTTGGAAAGCAACAACTGATGTCAGAGCCCAAGCCTGCAGATGTGATGTTGTAGCTGTCACAGATGTTGGACTGCCTTGTATGACAAGGTAGACAGGCAATTTGGGGGAAAGAGGCTTGCCAGGTCTGAGATAAAAACAGATAATAACTGGAATATGGCAATACTTACTTGGATGGAATGAAAATTCAGGAATGAATAAAAAAAAAAATCTCTTTTGTTTCGGTGGATTTGTCAAAGACAATTTTTACAATCTTTTAAAATTAACCCAAGTTCTAATGGCAGGCACTGATTGCATTCTCCAAGGAAGGTGAATGCTTTTCATCATTAACATCAAATTTTCATCAAATTCCAGGCAATCTGCACTTTTCAACTCATATATTTAGCATTAAAAAGAAAGACAGCCTCTGACTGCATTATGCTTATTTAAAAGAACTTGGAAAGGCCAACTGAAAAGAAAACGGAAAGAAAATAAAAGAATACTTTCAAGTCACTGAACATTACTTTGTTTCCTTCTCCTTTGTGTCAGTAGTATTCCCTTCAGAAATTCCCAACGGGCATGTGATTTGGAGACACACACTCTGCCTCTTGGCTGCAAGTTAATACATGGGATACACCCAGACTCACCCAGCAATGGGATAAAAGGAAATTTTCCATTCCATTACCCTTTATCCTGGCTCTTGAAAAGGTAACACTGTTGACAATGTGCCAAATGTAGCACATAATGGGCCTTATGAATCACAGTCATTGCTCCTTGGGCCTAGAGGCACAGTGCAGAGGTTATTGTATATTTTAACTACCTCAGTGATTCAGGTCTTAATCAGGAAGGAAAAGACTTGAGTGGTCACTTGGATGTGCTTCCTCCATGTACATGTTAAAGAGTTTACAGATTCACCCAGCACTGATGGTGTTGTACACAGGGCAGATGATGCAGCTGTGGTGGATCCAAATGTGGTGGATCCAGCTGTAGTCAGTCCAGCTGTGGTCAGTCCAACTCTCCCCCTGGCAAAGCCAATGAGAATTTAACACTGATCTCAATAAGTGCAAAGAGGAAAACGAAGAGGGATCAGGACAAGCACTTTATCATGGCACTGGTGAGGCAGCACCTCGAGTCCTGTGGCCAGTCCTTGGCCTCTCGCTTCAGGAGAGGCATTGAGGGGCTGGGATGAGTCCAGAGAAGGGCAGTGGAGCTGGGGAAGGGTCTGGAGCTGAAGTGGTCAGGTAGTGTAGACTTTATGTTTTAATACTTTGTTTAGATTTAGATCTGTTCAGATTGTGCCAGATGACTTCTGCAGCAGAAAATGGTCCCTAACACTATTTAATCCTTGTACAGATGGAGATAATCTGCTCAAAAAATTTGGTACTGAGAGTCAGAAGGATTTCTTTTTATCTTCCATGTCTTCTGTGACTATTCACAATGCCTATACATGGAACTATGTACACATATAGAGTATAAATCTGCATCAACAAGCCTTTGTGCCTTTGTGTGGAATAGGAAGGGATTTTTATGTAATTAAGCAAGGCTCTTTCTATTTTTATTTCATGCTGAAAAATTTTGATCATGATTAAAAGGTAAAAGAAAAAAACAAAAAATCTTTCATAAGTGCTGTTTTATATTTTAGGAAAGATTAAAAAGAATGAAAAAAACAGAATCTCGCACTATCATGTCCTTGAATATTCAATGTACGTGACCAACTTTTCATTTAGAACAAGTCATGAAAGCTCTACCATGTTTCTGTCATTCCACTTATAATTGAATCAAGGTCAGCTAATTGTTATCAACAAACTGAGATATATCCAACAAATAATAATGACAATAAACAGAGGATAATTCCCAGTTATAACAGAGCTTTCCTATACTCTGTTTTAATGTTGTACACAAAGTGCTTTTTGGGATTTGAGTGTTCTGAGATCTCTTGCAGTGGATCCATTGACTTACAGGCCATGTGATAAGGGAAAGAGAGCTCCAAACCCCTACCAGAGAAGTTCTGTCCTTCACGGCACAAGAACTGAGGAGAGAAATCCAATAAATTGCCAGAGTAGGTTAATGTACAAGCTGCACCTGTGTAGTTTTTTATTCATATTCAACTGAGTTAGCTTTGGAGACCACAGGGTTACACAGAGTCATAGAATCTTTTAAGCTGGAAAAGATCTTCAAGATAATGTCCAGCCTTTTACTGATCACCATCTTGTCAACTTAATGCCACATCCAGTCATTTCTTGAACACCTCCAGGGATGGTGACTCCACCACTTCCCTGGGCAGTCCATTTCAAACAACCCTTGGCATGAAGAAATTCCTTCTGATGTCCATCCTGACCCTCCCTGGCACAGCTTGAGGCCATGTCCTCTCATTTTGTTGCCTGGGACAAGAGACCAGCCCCAGCTGGCTGCACCCTCCTGTCAGGGAGCTGCAGGGAGCAATAAGGTGGAAGTCAGGTAGTCCAAACCTCAAACAGAACTGTCTTCAAGACCAGTTGAGTTTCAAAGGGCAGTTCCATGTCCAGTTGAGCCTGAGTGTCCCCAGAGATGGTAATTCCATGACTTCCCTGAGTAACCTGTTTCCATATTTATCTACAGTTATGGTGAAACCATTTTTTAGCTTGCATCTCATCAAAATTTCCTTTGTAGTGCTTTATGCCTGCTGTCACTTGTCCTCTCATTTTACTTCTCCAGAAATTCAGATTTTATCTAAATTCCTTAAATTAGACTATGGAAGTCTCCTGTGCCATCTGCCATGTAGTTTTCTTTATAATAATCTGAATAAACCCCACTCCCTCAGTTTATCTGTGGGTGTCATGTACATCTCCAGCTCCTTGAACAACTCAATGACCTTCAGCTGGAATCTCCTCAGTTTAGCAAGGTCCTTATTTTACTGTAAGGGGAGACATACAATTCTGTGCTATGCAATAAAACTTGTCAAATGTTTGAAATTTTTATCCCTTGTTTTGTTGGGAGCCTGAGCCCACCACTGTGTGGTGCAGCCATAGAACTCCCATGGTGCAAATGGTTCAGGCAATGGGCTCTGCTACTACAAAGAGAAAAATATGAAAATATTTTTCAGTCAGTTTGGACCACTGCAGAATGTCAGCAAGTTTAATCCCAGGTTATGAAAGGTACGCACAATTTTTTCATGTGAACAGAAAATTTGTGAGATTTAGCTTGGGGGTGATTCTTATGGAAAAGTAACAGGTAAATAAATAAAATAATAGGTAAAAAAAAAGTTACAAAAATTAAACAATAGGCAAATAGATAAAAACTGCTCTGGTTTATCAACTGTGTAGCTCTACATATTGGGGCAGAAGAAAAATAATATGTTAGTGAAAACAAAAGGGAACAATTTGAAAAGAAGGTTCATCTTCAGAGTCAGAAAATATGGAATAAAAGGAAAAATTGGCACCTAGATAAACAATAGAAACAAAGAAATGATGGTGTTAAGATAATTCCTTCTACTTCTTGATGTGGACCCATTTTCAAGGTGGAATCATGGATAGCATGCTCTCAGGGAGAAGTGGTGTTTTCCATCCTAACTTATTCTCTTTGTAAACACTTAAAATATTGTTGGTTGATTTACCAGTCACCTTCACACTTCACTACTTGAGAATGTCTTGTTTGTGCTTAACAAAGGCAAAGAGCTCTCTGCTGTTTGGGCTGCCTGCTTTAAATGTAAATATGAAGACATATGTTTGCTTTTGGTTTTGACCTTTCTTGGTGGCTTCTGCAGCTGATAAATCTGAAATGACAAGAGGCCCTCTTCCCAGCTGATATTTCTGCTAAAACTTTGGCTAATTGTAAAACATGAAGGAAAACAGAGGAGATGGCTGTAAAATTGCTGTACTCAATAACCTCAGTATGGGCCATTGACGTCAAAACAGGATGATCAATTCCTGGAACAAAGATTTAAAGACCCACTAGAGAAGAATCTCAATTTTTAAGAGAGCAGAAAGCTATTTCTTACTGACTCAGGACTGTTCTATATATACCAGGAGGAGAGTGCATATCTTGATTAGAAATTCATATTTATACATAATGCATAGCAGAAAAATGTGGATTTTAGGGTCCTTTGGTGATCCTAGAGAATTTAGTTATCACAGCAAAGCTGTGCTGAGCAATCTCATTGAACCAGTTTTTCATTTGCAACCCTTATTACTGAAGGCAGTATGATTTGGTGTGCGGAAAACAAATGCTTCATATCAATTTTCTGTACATTTACAAATGCTGACACTAATAAATGCAGACCACAGAGCACTGCATGAGAAGAGGGTCCCATTTTTGAAGAACATACATTTCCATCAGGGTCTCAGCTGGCAGGGGTGTCTGGGCAGTGGCTGTGTCCCTCTGCTTGTCCCCTTGGCCTCGTGTCCAACACAGATTACAGATTTCAACTGCTGCAAAATCCTTCCTCTCTTACCCTGATGCAAAGTGACTGACACAAAAAACTTCAAAGGATTTAGACATTATTCTATTTGGGTACTTCACCCCACCATTACACAGATGGGACCCAGTTCACTTAGGGACCAGCTTAGGGAATTCATCACACCAAACTTTGCATGGGGAAATCTCCTTTCAGACGCCTGCCTAGGTGTTTATGGAGCTGTGACAGAGATTATCTTCACATCAGCCATGGCACAGCTGCTGGAGAATTCATCCAACCCTTCGAGAACTTCTGTGCCCCACAGACAGAAGTCTGCTGGTTACAGTCACTGTGCAGATCCCAAAAAACATTCTCACTTTTATTCACAAATAATCGAAGAATATTGGTGGGCTTCTTGCAAAGCAGTGATCTGTTTGGGGTGAAACAAAGGCAAGAACATAAAACAGGCAACAAAGGGAGTACCAAAGCTTGAATACTACAAAAAATGGCTGAAATAATGCTGATTTTCTAACATTATCTCACATTTTAGGGCTGCTGTAATTACCTTGTGGGTATTAATTTGGAAAGGATGTCAGAAAACTGATCTTCAGCATTGCAGCTGTTATAAACTCTGGTCCAGAAATGTGCTGTGACCACTGCTTAATGCTGCTTTTGCAGAGATAATAGATAGTAGCTGTTCCAAAGTGGGGTTAATGGACATTTGTGTCTGCACAGAGCTACCTTTCACATGAGGCTGATGCTGTGTGTTTCAAAGATGAAATAAAAAAGAGCAGATGGGGTAGGAAAAGTGGAAAAAAAATAGAAAATGGGATTAACCTTTCTCTGAAAAGCCAAAAGTGACAATGTGTCTGAGAATCCTAAAATAAACAGGTCCTTCTGAAAATTACATTTCTATCCCAAGAGTCACAGGAGTGAATTTTCTCTCCTGTTGAAAGGGAAGAAAAGAATAGGAATTTGAGGGTTTTTTTTAACATGATCCCATTGGAAGGCTGAGTTTCTGACATGGATTGTCAGTGACTGATTTTGGGGTAGCAGAAGAGAAATCTACAGCACAAGGACAATAAGATTGTCGTTGAAATCAAGTAGTGGCAAATCTCACACCCTGGAATAGGATATTTTTTCCAGATGATTTATGGTCTGTGGAATTCCTGCTCTCAGCAGTACTATATGGACCATAGTGACCTTCAAAGAGGGAGTGAGTTATGGCAAGGATAACAAGAATGGCAAGAGAAATTCTAATAAATAAGAACAAAAACCTGCTTGCCTTTGTCAGGCGTTTTGAACTTTGTCTTTCAAACATTTAATTTGTACCTTGTGGGCATTCACTCTTTCTTAATGGAATTGACAAATCCCTCCCACAGGAAAAAATCTTATGTGGCACATCTGTGTTTCAGTAGGACTTGATAAGGAATTTCACCTCACTCATGGAAATCCTGAGCTTGGATTTATCCCATCTCTTATAGAGCAAAATTTGAAGCACAAACCTCGTCTCTGGTTTCCCTGGGCAGTTGGTGGCAGGAGATAAGGACAGGATAATCTGCCATGCACCAATGTAACAGTGATATAATCCCCTGGCACAGCTCAGCTGCTTTCAGAACATCAGGAACATGCATCAAAAAATGGTAAGCTAAATTTGAAATTGATGCCAAGTCAATAATTTAAAGAGTTGGCCCTTTTCTGTGTTTTATCCACATGCACTGACAACCACTTCCAGTGCAGGGCAGTGGGAATGGATGTGCACAGAGCAAGGAAATGCATTGTCACTTTGCAATGATTTTATTTCACATGACTGTCCCCCAAAGACAGAAAATACATGCACACTAATTTTCTTTATTTGACAAATCTTTAATTAGAAAATCAGTCTTTTCTTTATTATAAAATTTCACAGGCTGATAAATCTTGGTAGGTTATAGAGAGAATATTTTTTTCATGAACCTAATATAAAAGTTAAAATAAATAACAGCATTCATCAGATTATCTCTCCCTCCCTCCCATTATGTTCCCAATTACAAAAAAACTTATAGTCATCATTTTTTATTAAAAAACCATAGATGTATATTGCAGCCTTTTATGACTCGAAGGGATGATATTAACATTTGATGATTTATTAATAATTTTGTGTGACTGAATGGCAGGAGTGGAAACACAGCAGGCTTAGATCTTAACCCATACATGGAATTTTAATGTTCTAAACTCAGCAAAACAACAACCTGCAGGGGAGCACGCAGCGAACTCGGTGATGATAACACTCTCTTTTCAAAAAGAAAACTGTGAGCGTTGATTAGCATGGGAACATTGAATCGATTACACGGCTGAGCTTGCAGTTTATATTACAGGTTTGGCCCGGGGTGCTGCTAACGTGGTGCTGGTGGGCTGTGCTGCCCGTGGGTGTGGGCATGCCTGTGGATCGGGATGCTCCGGAGGAATTCACACGGGACCGACGCAGAGAGGCTTTGACTAAAGGTGCAGGACCGTGACCTGGAGGATTTTACAGCTCTGCATCAAATGTGGTGACCACTACTGAGCTCACCCATGCTCCGACATGCGAGGGCACTTGGACACGGCCCCGGGTTTGTTTACAGCATGTTTGCAAAGCAGCTGCTTCCCTGGAAAGAAGAATCCGAGTGGTGGAATGAAATCTCATATGAGAAATGAATATACAATATCTACATCGCCTTACATTCCTCATTGAAATGACGAACAGTTTATCATTCTTATCTAATTAATAGAACAGAGCCTAAAGTCTGGGATTTTGTACCTATTTTGCATAGTCCATTTAATACCCCGTATTTTCTCACTTGCATGATTAGAGTCTAAGAGAAACAGTTAAATAAATACACAGTCATTTACATAATGTCACAGTTTATTTAAAGCATTTTGAAGCTGAAACGATGAAAAGAGGACTGGGTAAATTACTTGGCAAACTGCACATAATTTATTACTACACTGAGCAAGTATATTGCACTGTCTAAAATAGTCACTGTTAAATTACCGACTTTTAGACACTCCCTAGGTATTTTTCTGTGATTTTACCCCCCTCCCCCCAGGCTACAAATATACATACAGTTTTAAGTCTGAATTGTAATGGAAGCCCTACTGAAAATTATTTGTTGTCATCCCAAGGTTGGGATCAGCAATGAACACAGCAATAATGCAGCTCTTCTTGGCAGACACCTCATTGCTGATTCCCCTGTAAGTATCCAGACCTCTTCTGAGGTGCATTTGTCAACACATTTTCAGACTATTCTCTCAGCAGGCTTGTTCTAAAGCCCACTAATGGCCATAAAAATACTCTTGTTTCCGGGCTTCAGCCAAGTCTCAGGATGTGTCTTACTTGATGTTTGTAGTTTTCCTATTATTCCCTGGGAATTACTTTGCTGATATTTGGCTGTACCCATTGTTCCAGCTGTTGGCTGCCATCAGATGAGGTTTACTCCAAAAGAAATCCCTTCAGAACTGCACTCACCTCCCCTCTACATCTATGCAAAAACTAAAATATCTGATACTTCATCTGTGCATGAACTAGAGCTCCCAAGCTTCCTTCCTCTTCAGCAGAAAGAAGAAGGGATTTTTAGGGCACAATTCATTCCTCCTGGGTTTCTTTGCCTTTGTTATGACACAATGGATTGTGCCCAGGAAATACCTGCTTCTGTCTTTTTGCCAAGTATGGACTCTAGAAATGTCCCTATTTTGACCAGAAAAATCCCAGGCTCTCATGCTGGAGTCTTGGTTCATGCTTATGTGCTTGGCTTGGAAGTTTTGAAAGCAGTCATTTACTTGTCAGCACTGATCAAGGTCAGACAAAGTTTAACTGCAGAAGCCATGGGGCTGTTTATCTCAAGCATACTGAAAAGTCTGATTTTGACACTTTGCAGGAAACTACCACCCTGAAATTGCACAGAGGTTCCTAACCGTGTGTTTTGCTGGAGGATGAATTTGTCTTAGTTAAGAAAGCACAGTTGGATCAGAGCTTCTATAAAAAAAAATAGAATGGAATTGAGTTATCTTTATTTTTGTCACTAATCATCATCAAAAGGATCATCATTATGATGTGCAGGTGGTTTGGCTGAACACATGGATGCATTTCAAGCTCTTCCACATGTTTCAAAATGCTGAATGTTTCATAACTGCAAGTACTGTATACTAAAAAAATTTACGTATTCAAACTTCTGATGTTAATGAGACTGAAGTTTGGACTTCAATGAACTGGTGCTCAATTTCAAACAAGAAATTATGTTCAGAATGTAATGTTGTGTAACAAATAATACACAGTCTCCCTTCCTAATTTATGTCCTGAAATTGAAAAATGAAAACGAAAGGTCAAAATGAAACAGTTCAGAAAACATGGCATTATCTCCTCTTTGTCCTGAAATTATCTTTAATAACTGAAGGGATCCTGGGAAAGATTTGGACTAAAAATATAAGATTGATGTTACCCTGGGTATCATTTTAGCATCTGTTCTTGTATTACTGCTCAGTCCATCAACCTCTCTATAAAACATTGCATTCATTTATATTCCAGTCAAGTAATACCAACAATTTTGGAAACTTCCTTCTCTTGACCCCCTAAAAACTGATGCAAAACCCTGCAGAAATCAAAGGGAACATTTCCAACAGTTCCAGGAGGCTGTGGAACAATCCTTAGTGCAAGGAAGTGAAATAAAGGATGAGCCCAAGTGGGAGCCTCTATCCAAAGGGACTCAAGTCTCAAAAGATGCCACCTAACAAACCCTCTTAAGTTTTTGCATGACTCAAAACATTTGGTGTTCATCCAGTCTAGTGAAGGTTATGGTACACAACATGAAAAGAGTGTCTTCAGCAAACACCAGGCACACTGCCCCCAGGAGAGCATAATCCAAGTGATTTCACTAAAATGCTGGACAGTTTAATGCTCAGTGGTAACTAATATTGGGAAATGTTGGAGTGTAGAAACAGAAAATGAGGAATTTTCTGTTTGTAATGTGCACGAGACATCACCTTTTTGCAATGCATGTGCTGAAGAAGCAGAACATTTTGCTGATTCATACTGTAAATTTTCATCCTCACAGGCCATGAACAAAACTCTCGGTCATGAGCTAGTAAAATTTNACATGAGGTTGCTCATCCATTATTTATCCCTGCAGCGGAAAACAAGCATGGGGATGCAAAATTTCACTGAAACTTTTCTTGATTGTGCTGTACAACATTTTGTTCTGAACGAAAATCCCTGGAGTCCCTTCTCCCTTAAATTTGGATCTAGAGCAATAAGCAAAACTTCTGCACAGATGGGAAAACACATGGTACTCTTTGCCCAGGCTTTCATGCAGAGAAGAAATGGCATCTTGCTCCTTTATTTTTGCTATCTTGTTTGGTGTTTGTTTTATTTTTCGGTTGAGAATAATCTAATTTCACCTGCCACAAGAGAAAATCTAAGATAATTATGAAAGTGAGAGGAAGATGTGAAGGCTGAATCCCTGTTGATTTTTGGTACAAATCCATTACTTTTAAATCCAAAACTGTTAAATTATAGCAGAACAATATCATATAGGTAAGATAGGGTGGGAATTTTCAAAGGTGATTATTACATGGACTTTCCCCTATTTTTTTACTAAAATCTGTGTTTTTTTTTTCATGTCCCCTCCCAAGAGCTGTAGCTGCCTTGGTGCAATCTTTGAGTATTTTTGTTTTGAGAGATCCTGGACGTCAGAGTCCCATGAATTCTGCCATGTCCTTGTCCTTGGAAAGTGTTGCTTCATCAACACTTGCTTTTCTTAAAAATGGCATGAAAATCTGGATTTTACTATTGGTTTTGACTGTTCAGTAATTATTATCATTAATAATTTTATTCCTAAATCCTGAAAGAGATGGATTTATAAATTATTCATTTTTGTGGGTTTGAAATAGAATCACGCATTTCAATATTTTCCCTGAAAATATTATGTTTTGTTTGTTGAACTTACATTCCTTCAGTCCTTGTCCTTGGGGCATAGAACTACATTTTTCTGTCATTGCTTCACTCTATCCTCTCAGGTGTTAGAGTTTCAGCATCCTGACTGGCTCAATGACCTCTCTTTCAATGTCAACACAATTCCTATGGGATCCAATGCTCCCACGGCCCCTTCCTTAGGGAGATTTGTAGATCTCTCACCTTGGCAGCCCTTGGGAGGAGCTATTTGGCTGTGGAGCCTGACCAATACATGGTGGTGAGAAAAACTTTGTGCAACAGCTTCTCAAGGTACTGAAAATCATCAGCAAATGGGGTTTATTGAGCTGATGCTGAGGAGTCAGATTATGGCACGGGGTTTGGGAAATCTTACCAGCTCATGGTTAACAGCCTCGAGGGTGAGAGAAACTCCACTGCTGCCTGGAGAGCTTGACAACAGCTCAACCAAGTTTTCCCACCTTTGGCTACTCAGTTGCTTGATTTGTTTTTCAAAATTTACGTAGAGAAAACTTGATAAGTTTTGTTGCTGTGTGCAACGGAATCCTAAAATGGCTCAGGTTGGAAGGGACATGATAAAAAACTTATCATACACAAAAAACTTATCTCCTCAGCACTTCTTTGCACAAATAATTGACTTTGGCCATGTGCAATCACATAGAGGAAATGTTTATATACCCCTCTCAGGACAATAGATATCCACACTGCCAGCAGGCAAATAACTGCATCTTTCTATGCAGGAAAAGAGTTTTCAACGGGTACCAAAGCAAACCTGCTTTGTTGAGGAGAAGCTCGTTTCAGAGTTAGGCAGAGTATTCATGTACTTCCAGCCATGCAAAGGCTTTCACACAAAGGTAACACCATGGGCAAGGTGTAAGAGCAGAGGGATGAGCACTTGGAGGATCACATGAATATTTTTCAGGGGTGTAATCTCTGACAGGACAAAATAGTTCCGTGTGCTTCAGCACAACGCCTTACAACGCCTTCAAGAAGCTGCTCATGCAGATTAACACATTAACAACGTCCTCTTATTCTGTTCTTATCTTCTGTATCTCCCTCCACCTCCTCAATGCACTCTTCACTGTGTTATCTTGCATTTCACACTTTATCTCTCTTGTCAAGGAATTATGTTTCTAGGAATGTCAGTCTGACAGCAAGATGACATAAAAAGGAATTTCGGATATGCCATTATCTAAATCCTCAGATCTGGCTCCTCACACACTCTAGAAATTTAGAAATCTTTTGTTCCTATTAATCTCTGAGAAATTAATGGTGTCTGGACGTAGTAATCCAAGAGTAATACACCACATAGCAAGTTTTCACTCTGCCGTTCCTGATGACACCATGGATGTGTTAATTGTGGCATCAAATTTCTCCAGTCCATGTGGTTTGCACAGTCCCCTCATTTTTCAAAGGTTTATGTTTAGGATGTTAATTACACCAGAGATGCCAGTAAAAATATATTCTTGACAGTGGCCCTTGCTGTAAAAATGTTTTGTTTCTTCTACTTGCTTTATCTAATTTAAAAGTTCCCATTTTGCTTTGCTCTCCTTAAAGTTTATTGAGTTTTGGGTCACAGTGAAAATTTTGCTCCATTTCTTGGCTTACTCAGCTAAAAGGTACTCAATGATTTGACAATCTTTGTTCTGCTCTTATTTATGTGGTTTTCAGCTCCTGACTAAAAGTGATCAGGTACAGCTCTTCCCAAGCCTCCAAACAGAAGGCAGAGGTACAAACCATATGAGGGGATGGTTTTATACCAAATCCCAAATGCTGTAGTGAGTGAAACCAAATCCCCAGGTCCAGATTGTGTCCACTTGGGAATGACCTAGAGCAACAGTATGCGTACAAATAATTTCTCAGATAAGGAGTTTTTTCATTTCAAGTTGTAATCCAAAGATTATGGCCCATGCTGGATGCTCTCATGTGAGCAGTGAGATCCCTGAAACAATTCCAGATGGTCTGAGGCACATCAGGACAGTGCTGGCCACCTGCAGAACAGAGGGGAGGAGGGCAATGTGCTGCCTCAATATTAAAATCTTTTTCTCTGTAAAGGTTCTCTGTTTCATTTACAGTTGTGTATTGTCCCTTGCCTATGCTCCACCTACATCCAATTTCCACGGAACTGTCCAGCACTTTTCCCAAAGTGTTTTCTTTTTGAGCGCTTAAACTGTGATGTAATCAGGATTTAATTTTTCCTTGGATTTATCATCCAGGATACAGATTTATTGTTTTTGAGGAGCTGATCATGCAAAGTGGGTCAGCTTGGGCAGAGCTCTGTGCAATGTGACTGATTTCACTGAGCCTCTGTCTGGATCTTGGGAACAGAATTGAGCTTTTCCTTCCTGTTGATGAAGGTAGAGGGTTGAGACATCAAAGGGATTCTTTCAGGATTTTAGCAAAAGCTGCTTTAAGGTGACTTTACCTGCATGAATAATGGAACCTATACCTTACATTATTAATAATGAGCGACTTTTTAAAAGATTAATGCATTTTTAACTGGATTTGCTTCCCATTTCATTCTGCAATACACTTTTCAAAAGCACTGGAATTTATTTGCTCTATTTCAGTTTTATTTCTAGACAATTTCACATTTTTTGGGTCCTCCCATTAACACTAGGATGACCAGGATATTTGATCACATCTAAGGATTTTTGAGTCCTTGATTAGATATCCCTTACTGGGTACAAAAGTGATGAAAGTTAAAGCTCAGAAAAATGGGCTTCTTAAAGTTTTCCATCTGGGGAGCTCCACTAACAAGGCAACCTCAAAGCTGCTGTACAGCCAGGGTTTTCAAAGCCTTTGCAATGATAAAAGTACATTTCTATCAGATTTTAAAAAAATCCTGAGCACTGAACCTCAATGGGAGCCGGGCACCAGCTTTAGGAATCAGTTAAAAATTCTACCTTGTTTCTGACTTTTGTAGACATTGGCCACCTTAGGTCATTAATGCTTTGTGGAGGCTGCTCATACTTTTGGCAGAGTTTCAAGGGGGTTTCTGTTACATTGGAACTTTTATTTTGGTTCAGCCACATCTATTTTTAGCAAGTCAGCTCATGAATCACATTTTTCAGGAACCAGCTGTCAAGGGACTTCTCGTTAGATTTTATGAGCAGGAGAACCCTTACAGTTCTGTGGTCTTAAAAGAGCTATTCCTCTGGGAATTTCTCTGAAGAATTAAAAATAGAAAGTTGGCTGATTGAGAACATAAGTGCAAATTTATGCTGTGGAGCTATTTATAACAGGATGGCCAAAATTATGTGGTAAAACTATTTAGAGAACTTGTATAATGTCACAAGGAAGTCTTAGGGAAAAACACCATTGTTTGAATGTCAGGGATTGAATTAAATGCTTGAAAAATGAGAGAATAATAACATACAGAAATATACAAAATTTATATGCTACCAAGCTGTCAGCTGCTACTGACTATATTTTCTTTAAACTGAGGCATTTCCATTATAGGGATGCCAGAAAAAACGATGATGAGATAACCTGATTTGTATTCCATCCATGTACTAATTGATTTGAGGAAGAGTTTTAATGTTACAGTGCAGAAATGGATACATTTCTATTTAAAATGTGTCTGTCATCTTTGTGGCTGAATATGGATAGAGAAACTCTGCCAGTGTAACTGCGTTTTTATGATCACAGTTATAATCTTAATTTACAGCAAAGTCTGAAACATTGCTGATAGCAGAAAAAAAGAATTTCAGTGAATGACTAATTATTTTGCTTGGTGGATGTAGCACAGTACTTGTTCTGAACTGCTTGTAAATATAAAAATGTGAATTTAGCTTCATTTGGAGTTCTCAGTGGTCAAACCCTGCTCTCCATTGATTTAAAAGTTAAGGGCAGTGTGGCTGAAGACAACCATCACCAATGACAGCATTAGATGTGCTGTCTACCATTAGTTCTGCTGCTGGTGCGGCCTTTCTTATACCCAGTCATATTTCAGAACTGTCTTTAAGGAGAAATTCTTGGCTGGGAGGATGCTGAGCCCCTGGCACAGGCTGCCCAGAGCAGCTGTGGCTACCTCGTCCCTGGAATGTTCAAGACTGGGTTGGAAGGGGCTTGGAGCAATCTGGAATAATGGAAGGTGTCTGCCCATGGCAGGGGACTGGAACTGGATGAGCTTTAAGGTCCCTTCCACCCCAAACCATTCTGTGACTCTGGGGTTTGCCTTGGGAGAAAGGGAAAAAGAAGGCTGAGAGAGGTAAATGAAATATGCAGCTCACCCCTGGAGGCAGGACCTTCACATCTCCATCCATCACAGGCCTGTGGTGTTACCCAGAGGGTTTGAGGCCCATGTGGGAAAGGGTGACCTGATGAATTTGGGGTGCTTGAACCTCTGAGTCAGAAGGACACGTAAGGAGGATGCAAAAGACTCCAGGGAAGGGGAGATATAAAAGTACACACTACAGCCAGAGTGGCAATATAGTTCTGAAAATGCCTGTTGGAGAATTTAGGGTTGAATCTGGAGAGGAGAGGACTTTCTTTGAGCCAGAGAAGCTGCTCCCTCCTGCCTGGAGGCTGTGCCTTTCACATGCTTTGCCCGTGAGAGAGGAGGATGCTGAAGAAATAGCTGAATGCTTTATTGATTTCTCCTGCCAACAGAAATCACTACAACCTCCAAAATATGGATAATTGCCAGGAAGGGCAAGAAAAAAAATTAAAGCTCTAAAAATAGATCTATTCCTGTCTCAATTTCTATTAACCCTTTTTTTTTTTTTTTGACTGGTGTTAGACATTATAAATGTAGTAGGGGAGTGATTTTTCCCTTGCCTATTGCTGCTGCAGCAGATTTACTCGTACTCCAAGGGTGGTGGACTCCTTCAGAGATGTTATCTTTTAAGATGTACTCTGAGAAAATTATTAGGACTGCAAACTTCCAACTATTTATTAAAAAATATATGCAAATAGCTTTGAAAGAAAATTCTGTATAACTTTGAAACTATTCTGAAAACACTGGTGCCTGGAGAGGTTTTCTAGAACAGAATTCTGTATTGCCACAGGTGCTCAGTTTCTTGGGTAGTCCTAAAAACCAGGTGTTTAGCAGTATTTTTCAGGGCTGTGTTTCAAAGCTGTTTCTACTTACCTCTGCTGACACAGTTGCCTTCCCAAAATCTCATGGTGCTTTGACCAAGCACTAAAGAAATCAGGTAAAATTTGAGCGGGTCCACACACATTCAAGGGACTGTATTTTGTCAGGTACTTAGAAGAGGCTGTGATCTGCACAGCACAACAAAACAGAGAGATATAAGCTATATTTACCTTATCTGAAGATAGAATAACAGCCTTAACTATATAATCAGTCATAAGCTTCAAATTTGCAGTCATCACAACTCATGAATTATATCTGACATTATTTCTTCAGCCAAAAAAACCACCATAGATACAAATTTTCAAGTCTCTTGGAAATTCTGGTGAAACAGGCTACAGCTGAAAAGATGGCATTTTAACAAACAGAAACATTTAGTCTTCTAATGAGAAGCCAAGAAGAAGTAACAGCATGGTTATGTGCAGCTTCTCTGCACAACCAAATGCAATTTTTAGCTTTGTAGCTTCTTTTCCTCAACCAAGAACAAAGCAAATCCCATTTGCAACTTGTCTTTATTTCTGCCTCAGAAGGAATTAAACACCCAGCTACTCAGTTCAATGGAGTCTTCAAATCCTGTGTGAACAAAATGAACAAAGCTCATAAGCACATGTTCTCTCCTACAGACACCAGTGGGATGGGAGCACTGGAAGGTATGGGTGAAAGTGGGAATATCTGTGCTTGTAAAGCTGTTCCAGGCTATGGATAACAAGGTTGTCTCTAGAAGATCTGAGCAAAGGTACTGGTTTGATTTTGGGAATGGTATGGTTGTGCTGGTGTGTGTTACCCACAGCAGGGATGAGCTCCAGCCTGGGGCTGTGCTGACACAGCTCTGTATCTGTGCTTGCAAACTGCTCTGTCTCCTCACCATCTCAGCCCTACTCAGGGTAGAAATCCATCTGCTAGGCTGTGGGCTGGCACAGATTTGGAATCCAGTAAGTTAATTCCCTTGCACACTATAGGATGAATCAAAGTAAATTATGCCTACATCAATCAGTGAAGTTTCTTCTACTTTATGCCCTGATTTTGCTGTTTACAGCATTTTCAAACTTGCACCAAAAGCTAAGGGACTGCAGCTAGAGTGATAAGTAGCAACCCCATGACCATGCAGCAAAGAGGATGTTTTGGGGCCTTGCTGCAAAGCCTTGAACTGTTCAGAGTTATTCCAGAGAAGTATCAGTTCTGGAAAACCCCTGAAAACATCTGCAGGAGCCTTCACCTTCCCAAAGTGGTGGGGAAAAGCTGCTGTAGGCTGTGGTACAGCACTGACTGCAAACAGCAATGAATGAGTGATGAGACTGAGCTCCTCTTGCTTCTCCAGCTCAAGGGAACCTTGAAAATCTCAAGGGAAGACTTTCCACTCTGCATCAGTGATTATGCTTAAAAAAATGCCATGGATTTGGACATAGAGGAGCAATGATGAAAGGAATTTATTGCCTTGGCTTCTCTTTTCCTGCCCCTCAGTTCTTGCAAATCCCATTCTCCCAAATCACACAGAGCAAGGGCATCTATAGGATGGAAGAGAAAGGATTGTTCCCTGGATCCTGAACTCAGAATTTTTGCATTCCTTTGGAATCAGCTGGGGGCTGAATGTCTTCAGTTGAAGAGTAGGAGAGATTGCAGTGGTTCTGAATGAAAATGGCCAATGTCAGTGCAGTATCACACAGTGGATAATTCCAGAAGAGAGATGACCTGCTTGTCTATCATAGAGCAAGAAGGATTATGGGATTCCAATTTAATGTGATAAAATGTCATCACAAACATGAAATTTTAAAGCCATCACTCAATAATTATAATTAGCCTATGGCAAACTGCTCTGAATACTAAAGCAACTATAAAAGGTGAAAATTGTCTTAATTAGCAAAGATGCAGAAAATGTGTGAGACTGACTCACGTCAGGGAAGGCTCCAATTAACCTGGCCCAGATTGAGATAATTAAGAGGGCAGCTCCAATTGTGTAAAGGATGAAAAACTTCTGGTGTGGTATGAGGTCTTGTATTTTTCCATCCCTGGGCCTGCTCTTCAGTGATACCTTCAGGCACATCATCTGTTTACATAAAATTGTTTCCTGAGCTGGCTGCTGAAAACCAGACCTACATCTAGCAAGCCCTGAGGATACTCTGCAAACCCTTTTGGTTATTAACTCCTTCAGTGAGTATTACCTGTTCAGCAAGCTTTCTGCCTGGATGCTACATACACCCATTCAAGCTCTTGTTCAATACTATTTTGGGGAAGTCTAGACATGAAGGATTGGTAAAATTACTACCCCAGACCAATGAAAAGTAAGAAACTGCCTCATTCTATATAGGGGAATCTTGTGGACACACCACCTCACAGTGGGTCTCTGCTCATTGCATTGTAGATGAAAAACTGCTCAGCCTGGACTGATCCTACACCTAAAAAATTCTGTGGCTGCTTCTCCTTGAGGAAGTGAACGAGGTCTTTAAACTGTCAATGGTGGTTAAATTGTCAATTGTCAAGGGAAGATCCTGCCAACTCCTTCAGGTCCAGGCGCTAAGTATTCTGTTCTGACCTGTCCTGCCCTGCTGATCACTGCACAAACCCAGGGTGCTGCAATGGGTGGGAGCCAAAGGCTCACCTAGTTTTAAGAGCAATAGAAAAGTTACCACTGATAATGAGGGCAACAAGGATTTCTGCACAAGTCATTCTCTCAGGTACTTATTCAGCTTCTCATAAATATTTTGTTTGTATCCTCCACTCTAAAAACTCAGAAATGTCTATGTGAACTGCAGCCAAATATCTGAGATAATTGCCAGAAAAAGCGCTAAGTAAAGGAGAAACAGAGAAAAAGCAACCAGCACAACTGCATCATCCCTAGGAGAAATGTAAATTTCAGCTAGATTTCCAAAAGTGGACATGAATGAAATGGAAGAGTAAAATATGCTCAAACTTTTCCACTCTCATATTTCTATAGGTACCACAATCAGCCAAAATACAGGTCAGTTCTTGGCAGGTGATGGGCTCTTACAGCATCAATAATACCCCCGGAACACTCAATTTGCTGTGAGAAGCTGTGCCAATCCTTTGAGCTGAGGAACATATAAATTCCTTTTGTTGCACCATGAGCTCATAAAAACTTGAATGCCACCAATCCTTTGTCTGTCTGTGTGCTGCCAGGGAGGTGCCACCTGACTTTCACAGGATTCATGGATTTCAGAGGTGCATGGGAGAGAACCAGCAACTCAGAACAGATCTAAGATCAATCCATCAAAACACCACGAAAATCCAGTATTGAGAGTATGAGGGAGATGTTTGCATAATAGCAGCAATGAACATGGATTTTTTTTTTTTAAAGAACTAAAACTAAAATATCAATCTGTATCAGAAAATTACTTAATTGAAAGTCTTATTAACTGTCTTAATTTAGTAGGTCCAAAGTTATGTATTTATGTGTTTTTTTCATATTTAAATCCATGTTAATTTTTCTATTTCTCACATTAAATTGATCTAATTTGCTTTTAGTTAAAAAAAATACAAATAAAATTATTTGGAACTATACTATTATTGTTATTACTTTTAGACAAGGACTGGCTAAAATTCTGGAATGAGAACTGCAGTTTTCAGTGCAAATTGAGCAGACCTGAAATAAAATGCTACAGAAGTCTAGAATATAGGTTGGAACAACTGTCTTTATCACTGGAGGGCAGCATAAGTACCAATATAAGCTAAAATAGCAAAACCCCAGTATTTTCAGCTGCTACTTTATACACCAGAAAAGTAATTGCTGCTTCTTTATAGAGCCCAGCTACAAACAAGAGATGCTGCAGCCAGCAGGATTGACCTGCCTCAGAAAGATAGATTTGTTGTCACTAATTTTACTTTATTGTTATAGTTTCCCAAACTAAACCCAGGCTAGGGGAGAAGAGAAACTTACTGTGGTTAGATAACTCCTGGCAGTGAAATTTGTTTGCAAAACTCATATTAAACTTTTTTTCCTCCCAATTTTAATAGCAAATATATTTGCCAAAGCTCTCATATTATGGCTACTATCACACTTGTGTGCAGTCTCAACCCTTTGGGATCTCTCTCTTGCAGTCAGACAGAGATTATCCTGTTTCCAGGAGCTCAGCAGATTTAGGGCCTTGATGGTTAAAATGAGTCTCTAATTGTTTTATTTGCAACATGCACAGAAAACTTGGTCAAAGTTTTCTATGTCCTTGGCAATGAAGAAGAATTCATGCCACAGTTCTAGGCTACCTTTTCTTATTCATAACAATTCAGGGAGTTTCTGAACTATTCCTTGGAATACATTGAAAAAAAACCCCTTTTTGTTCTCTAGGGTATTTCTGTAACTTTGGGTCAGATCTGAATCCTCTCTCATGAAAATGGAACTAGCACAGAATCAACACAAGCAGAAATGGCAAGACCTAGCTCAGGCCAGGAGAAACAGAATTGTAGAATCATGGAATGGTTTGGGAGGGAGAGACCTTAAAAATCCCCTTTTTCCACCCTCCCTGCCATGGGCAGGGACACCTTTCACTAGACCAGGTTGCTTCAAGCCCCATCCAACCTGGCCTTGAACACTTCTGAGGCATCATTTTCTGCTTCATTCACTTTGGCAGGTGTCAACATCTTCTCCCAAATAAAACTGTCAGTAGCTATGATGTAATAGAGGAAAATTCCTTTTCCCCTTGAAATAAATGTTAGAAGAAAAATAGAGATTTTCTACTGTTTACCCACTTAGTTAAATGAAACAGAAATGGTTCATGTTGGAAAGGACAACTGGAGGACATCTAATCCAACTTCCCTCAATCAGGGTCCCTTGGAGCATATTACTCAGGATCATGTTCAGATGACTTTGGAATATCTCCAGAGAAGGAGATTCCAAAATCCCTCTTGGCAATCTGTTCCAGTGCCCAAATCACCCTTGGAGCTAATAAGTTCTTCCTCACATTCAGGTGAAAAGTGCTGTGTTGGGTTTTCTGCCTGTTTTCATTTGAAAGGAAACCAGGCACATAATCCTACTCCAGAATGATCCCTCTAGAAAAAGAGACACAGAGTAGGATTTCAGGATGCAGACAGACTTAAGGCAAAGCTCAAATATTCCCATTTGCACAGGATGGAAGGATGTGAGGGAATGTGGGAATTATTTAATGTGTCCTTAGAAGCTCGCTGTGAACTCCAGGGTCTGAGGGATGCTCGTGCTGGTATCTGCACTGTCAAGAACAAGAGAGGAAATGACACAGAGGCATGGGCAGATCCCCTTGGTCTTCCCAGAGACCAAGAAATCCTGGGAAGGATTGCCCCATGCCTTTTCACTGGAATGGCTTGAAATTCCAGCTCTACCACTGTGGGAAGAGGAGCTGGGAGCTGCTGGGGTTGTGAGGAGAGGGGAGAAGGCTGAACAAGAAAGCAAGAGGAGATTTGGTGAGAAAGGATCCACTGGCAGGAGTGTTTGGTGAGGAATGGGACTGGCTTAATGTTCTGTGGAGACCATCATGTAGCCAGCTCTGTCTGGGAAATTGAAACATTTGGTCGCATTTCACACAGCTTCAGGGCACCTGTAAATTGCCTATCTGCAGATAATCAGTGAGGGACCATATGCCAGCCCAGGGCTGCCAATTCCCTGGCTCTGACCCACTCTTCCCAAGTCCTGAAATGCCCTGTACCTCTCGTGAGGATGGAGGTGCCAGCTCCTGCTGCTGCCCAAGGTCTTAGCTCCGCACTTGCTCTTAAAAAACCCTGTTCATTTCCTCTAAATCTAAATGTAAGGAATCAGGCATCTGACAAAATTGTACTGTGATATGGATTATTACTGAATATCTTTCTATTGAAGGGAGGGGAAATTCTAATATCTATGAGTAACACATTTTATTGAAGATTTCAGTCTTTAAAAGACATAAGTATTTGGTATAGAATTTCAAGCTCAGCAAAAGGCTGTTATACAAATATGGTCACGGTTGAACCTTGAAAAATGTTAACAGTTTACAGCAACAAGGGAGCTTTACAAGGGAGGAAAATCAATATTGACTTATGCTGTTTATCCGTAGCATAGTAAAGTTGCCTACACCTGAGAAATCCTAGTAATTAAACATCTAATCTAAATTCATACAAAAAAAAAAAGGAAAAAAGGTTAAGCAAATTCTGCAACTTAAAGGGAGGTAGAAAATCTGACCATTAAGGGCTAAAAAAAAAAAAATAAATAAAAGAGAACAAGCATTGCATTAAAAGAAGAGGCAAATGGAAATAAATAATGGAAACAAATGACCTGTATTTTCCTTACAGAACCTACTTAATTCTGCCCCTGTTTTAGTAACTCTTGGCTGCTCACAGCTGCCTTGTTTGTGCTGCTCCAGCCACTGAGCTGCCCTCATGGAGCCTTAACCTAACCCCCACCAAACAAAGGCAGCAGCCAAACTGGTTACTGCCCATCACCCCAAAGTTACTTCTCAGTGTTTTCATTGCAGTTACAATGAACAGAGATGCCTCAGAGGCATTAGCCTGACCCCATTTAATGCCTTCAAGTTTATGAACTGGTTATCCCAGGCTATTCCCCAGCTCTGGCAGCTGCTGCCAGACTCATGCAAGGGCCCTTATCCTAAAGTATCCATCTGAGCTCGAGGAATTGCAGTGCATGTTCCATTCCTTTGACTGAAGCCTGGCAGGGGACACCTCTAATATCTGATTTTTGTGTGTTCCCTGTTCCATCTGGCCATGTGCTTCCACAAAGTATTGACTACAGGAGTCCCAGGGGAAGAGTTACTTCATGTTTTTCATTAGACTCCTAAATGCTTATAGAGCCTGTGTACCCACTGAGTTTATGTTTTCAGGCAAAGTTTTCAAAAAGCTCTGCTCTTGGAAGAAGCAGAGATTAGTTACACTGAACCTTTCTAAGGGTTTTGAGGAAATGTCTGGCTTAAGAAGTTCTGTGTCCTTTTCAGGTTAGAACATCAGTTTATCCCAGTCCTCAGACTGGCAATGACTTCTGTGCATATCTTTATATGCATCCTGATGGCTCCACTGAAGCCAATGGCATTATTCACCATGTTTATGGCTTGGCAGTTGCATTTGTTTTTGCACAAATGGGGGCTTGATTTCTCTCCCCAGTGTATATAAGTGTTCCTTACCAGATGCAGCCCCAGAACATGTGATTCTCCACTTCTGTCCTATTTATGTCACTATTCATATCTAATTTAATTAAAAAGCAACAGATGATGCCATGAAAAATTTTACACTAGGCACAAAGCCCTTTTTTTTTCTTTTTTTTTCTTATGGGGGGTGTTGTCTTCTTTATTGGCAAAACTGAATTTAACTTCATTGAGCAATTCCTGTCTTATTCATAACAGAGGCATACCCAGAACTTCTCTAGTGTGTCACTTGAAAGAAATAATGAATTACATTAAATGAAAAGTTTCATTTTTTTTTCTTTTAGAAATGAGCTTTAACATCACAAGATACTGTATTCTCATTCTGAGTCAAATATCTTGCTATTTTTTTTCCAGAAAAAATGCTCAGCAAGGCTTTGTTCTTGCCTGAGTGTTGTATGGCTGTAACAAATCACTAAAATGCCCCTGAGATGTCTTACATCAGGGAAATTGAAACCCTGAAAAATATATGTGCTTGGCATGATTTTTCTACATATTGTGAAATTGCTACTATAATTGTAGAATTTAGTAGGCTATGGGAAAATGGCCTTTTCTTTTAAGGCCTCTATTTCTGCAAAGCTCCTATGTGACTTGAAGCACAGAGATAAGTGCATCCTTATTTAGCTCAGCATTTAAACACATACTTAAATTTAAGGATGTCCCAGTCCAAGAGACTTTAGAATTTAATTAAAATAAATCATTTACTTGAGTACTTTGACAGATGAAGATCTTCAGATGTAAAATACCACTATGAACACAGGCTGAATTGCTGTCTAAAGTTATAACTTTGAGAATAAATCAAGCAATATCAGGATTGCTCTGCAGTCCTGAAGGAGGATGGTGTGGTCTGTCAGTGTCCATACTATAAAACAGTTTTGTAGTCTAAAAATTGGGTGGCTATAGCTAAATTGTCTGGTGGGAATTGTTCCTGGGATATGCCTGCACCCAGACTGTGCCAGAAGTTGCTGGAGAGAGATCTGGTTTTCTGGAGCAAAACTCTGTCAGGGACTTCTCTAGATATTTAATAGCTTTGAAGATTAAATTCTAATACCTGTATCATTACAAAACCTGGAATCACCTGGTATTAAGAAGATGTACCCTAAGTTCTCTGCTTTATCATACCTAGGAACTAGGGACAGGCTCCATGATGGTGTTCAGGAGCAGTGTGGCTCTCTGAGGTAGTGAGTAGAGAACAATTCTTGTTCAGGGCAGTCCCTGTTTAAGCTTTCACAGCTGGAGGAGCCCTCTCTGAAATTCTCACACAAGTACAATAATAGCAAGGCTGAGTCCTTGGCCACTCTTCGCTTTTCTGCCTCATGGTGAATGCAGGACTAAAATTTGTAATGACCCCTTCCTTTTCTGCAGAGGTAAAATCACACATCCCACTAATCCTACATATTTAGTATTTGGGTCTGCATGTTGGGAATGAGGGCTTATGCCTGGGGAGGTACATACTAACCACTGCTGTCCAAATCCTGTAAAATCTCCCTTGACATGGAGCTGAAACCAATGGGATTTCCTCCAAGAAAATGTCTGCTTCTGGCAGACAGGATGTTTTTGTAGGTCAGGGATTATCTTCAATGTGATAAGTGTGAAAAAAGTTCAGTCCTTATTGATAAAAGAAAATAAGATCAGAGAAGTATCAAGTCAGAATTGCAAGATGTCGTGGACTCAGATTTCTCTATTCATAGAGACTTTTACTCTATTTGATTGACAGATCCATTTAAATTCCCATGTAGAAAATGTCTATCCATGACTAAATCTGAAATATTTCATGTCCTATTCTCAAATGGAAAGAAAAGTGATGCTCTTTGTCCTCTACAGAGGAATTCAGTGCAATACCCAACACAGATGGGAAACTGAGAAGCAGTCTCAGAGTAGAGAGCTGCCACACTGCCTTACCCTGGGATATTTCCCTTCTCCAGCAAAAGCTGGGCTAATCTGTTCATGATTTTTCCATGTAAGCAGAGTAGACTCTGATGTGCTGATATTGCCCACAAGGTGAAGGGGATGATTATCCATCCATGTAAGGAATACTGCCTGGAGTATCCAGCAGGCTGATGCAGGGGAGCTGGAATTGAGCAGGACACTGTTGAGGTACCAATCATTTTTCTGTACTTAAGGCAGTATCAGCATTTCCACTAGAATACTTGTTTCCAGAGGTTTGTACAATTAAGCCTGGAAAATGTGCTCTGGACAGAAATCTGATGAAAAATTGTTGCAAGCAGAGCAGTAATTTCTTTTAGAGGGCATGAAGAAATGTCCATTTATTTTTGTTGCTGAGACAGAAAAGCAGAGAAAAACTAGGCATTTCTATGATAAAAGTGTGCTGAAAAATAAATGCCTAAAGTAAAGGAATCAAAAGTAGACGTTTATGAGATAAAATCCTCATAAAAATGGAAATTTAGGCTTAATTTTTTTCTGAGTTTTCTTACAGACACTTTTCTGTCTCAAGAAAGTATTTTGCTATTTGGACTTTGTTATAAATTAGTTAGGTCTGTACCACAGGCTGTACTTTGAAGCATAGAAACATCTTCTATTTATTTCAACAGTTATGCTCTCAGAATTTTCAAAAATAAATAGAGAAATTTTGAAGAGGTTGAGAGCACACAGAGAAGAATAAAGTACAAAAGTTGAGCCGCAAAAAGAAGATAGCCTCAGGGAGTGGGAAAGAGAAACTCTGTTTTAATGAGGAAGCAGGAAAAAAATGAGAATAGTGTTGTGGACACACTGGTGTACCAGAGAGGAAACAAAGAAAGCTGGGAAGAATGAAATGTTTCACATTTAATTGTTTTCGGCAGGATTTTGACTGCCTATGTGGGCAAGAAATCCAGATCCTTGTGCTTGACCTGAAGACCCATAACCCACTTCAAATTTATGGTTAATGATGTTTTGCATGGCTATGGGTAGGAAGACCATCCAAGTTTCACATTGGATCTTTAGCTTTTAAACCATGAAGGAGGTAGAAAGAGAGGGAGAAATTGAGGAGGAGGGAAAAAATTGCATTTGGGAAAAGCCTCTAGGATTAAAAAGAAGAGCTTCCAGAAAATTCTTTTACCTGACTGCCATATCAGAAGAATTTGCACCTCTCCAGTGTTGGGCAGGTGAGGTGTTATGTGGAGCTCTGTAGTAAGAAGTGGAAATCTCTCAAAAAACACCTCTAAAGAAGCCCTCAAAGCCTTCTTGGTCAGAGGAATGTCAGCTTGTGTCAGCCTGTGAGCTGCTGTGGTCACAAATTCCAAGTTACTCCTGGGGAAATGATGAATTCCTGCACTCAGCATGGGGTTTGTACCAAGGGTTCATGGTATTGCTGCTCATGAGAAGGCAGAGAGAGAACAAGTGAGGCATTAAATGCCTGTACTTGCATCTTCCAGCTCTCACCCATACGCTGCTCTGCCAGGTAAGGAAGAAGTTCTGAATCTCCTCCCCAAGGGTTTGAGAAAACAAACATGGAATCCCTCCCTTGCTGTCCATGGAAAACAGGCCATGGAGAGGCTGAGGTGGAACAACCTGTACTGACTTGGTGTGTGACATTGTTTGTGCAAGACTACAGTGAAAAGAATCATTTTAGGTGATAGATGAGGAGCTTGGCGTATCCAGTTTCCTTTCCTGTTCAAATGCCTTTTGCCTGTGTAAGAAGTTATGAAAGGAAAATCAAAGCCTTTATCTATCTATAATGATTTGGTTACTCTCCAAACAATGTTTCACTTGGTTTCCACTTCACCTTAATTTTCTCTGATATCCTGAGTATCACTGTTTGTTTAAAGCCTTGTTGGAGGAGATGCTGCCTCTTTGCAAAGAATCTCATTTTCCAACACTAGAACGTCTCTTGCTCACTGACTGCCTAACTTTGCTTCCTTACAGTGTTTCCTAGGAGATCAAAAGGGAGCTTGAAGTACTCAAAAACCTAGTGTTGCAATGAAAAATAACTTATTAAAGTTTATAATTACTGAAAAATTAATCAGAGACTTCACATGGTACTTGCATAAAGACAATAAGCCAAGCTCTTGTCATAGTGAAATATGGAATAACTACGTTGAAATAAATCTTAATTATGCTAGAGTTACTACTCAGTGTGACTTAATTAGGAGTAGAGCAGTGAAAGCCTTTGGGGAAAAAAAAGAACGCTGATTACACAACCACTTAACTGCATATTCTTCCTTCCCCCCCTGGTTCTTTTCCTTCCCATCAGAGAAAATTTCAACACTAGAGTTGTTTAAGAAACTTGAATAGACATTAACCTGTGGCAGGTTACATTCTAAATATGAATTGTTTGAAGTAAAAAGTTGAGTATGATAATGCTGAAGATAACACCTTAAATTATCCATGCAAGGTGTCATGCATTCATATCTACCTTGACCTTAAAAAGTGCATTGCTTGTCAAGCAATAAACATATGAAACAGAATGGTTTAAATTGGGAGGGACCTGAAAGACCATCTAGTTCCAATCACCTGCAATGGGCAGCACACTTTGCACTGCCCCAAGCCCTGTCCAACCTGGCCTGGGACACAACCAGGGATGGTGCAGTCACAGCTTCTCTGGGCAATCTCTGCCTGGGCCTCACCTCATAGTAAAGAATTCCTTCCTAAAATCTAATTCAAACCTACATCAAATACTAGACTGCAGAAGTGAAGGCTTAATTCTAATTAAAAAAAACCAAAAAAACCCCACCAAAACAACAAAAAACCAAAGGGAAGATTAGATTAAGGTTGAAATAACCCACAGAGCAAAGTATAAAAAAATAGACCTTCACTGCAGCCCCCTGAGTGCAGCATGCAGCTATGGCTATAGAGTATAGACAGATATATTGTTCAACAAGCACGCCAACAATGTAAGAGGTTCGTTTGTCATGGTATCACTTCCTACCAGACTGAAGACATGCAAAGTCAAATATATCATGGCAATAAATCTGTTGACTTCAACAGAGTTATCTCAACAATGAATTCAAAGCAATATACTATGAGGGAGTGAAACCAAACCAAGCAGGAGATGCACACAGGGTTCTTGGAAGATTATCTAGACCATATATAAAATGAATATTGAAGGAATATGCACAGTATTGCAGAGGATTTATGGTAGCTGGGGAAAAAGGTGTGTAATGAAGATCCAGTGTGCAATATGTTGTCAGAGTGTCAAATTGCTTGGCATGAGCTATGTGCTTTCTTCACAGGTGCTTGCGCAGCTTTAGTTAAGCTGAAAAAGTGCTATAGAAAAAGGCATAATGTATTGAAATAAAAATAAGCAAAAAAACAATAGAAATAATTAAAAAATGTGGAATCTCCATCCCAAAATTTCAGTTTTCCTTGTTCCACAGAGACTGATGTATCTGTAGAAGTAAAGGCTGTACTGGTTTTTTTGGTGGATGTGGAAATTGGTTGAAAAAATTAACAAAATTAACATCTATGGAAGATGTGGTTTGTTTTCTGCTTCACTCCTGCATTGACAGAGAAATAAAAATCTTCTAGTCCCAGTGTATGATCTATGTATTTGGTGCCTGTTATACAAGTGCTACTGCACATGCATGACACTGAGAAGAGTTGGTTTGACGCCTCATCAAATTCTAGTTCATTTGTGTGAGCCCACCTTTAATACTGACATTTTCTGATGTCTTGGCTTACTGTTCTCTTGTATGGGAATTCCAGGTTTTTAAACAATTTGTTGTACATGAATCTCCATAAACAAAACATAAAATCTGGGCTGAGTTATTCCTGGGACTTGTTCCTAAAATTGAAGCTTGGGAGGCATGTTTATAATATTTTCTCTTTCTCTTGATAATTTATCATTTCAAATGGGGTTAATCTTCCCAAGCCTGGATGAGTCTGCATTGCTGATGTCTGTGTTTGGACCAATTGCTGAGCTTCCTTCATCGCTAATGGACAGAAATCTGCATTTTAAAAAAATATGATTCACTTACTCCTGATATACAACTGTAAAATGGATCAGAAGCATCTGTCACTCTCTTATGGCCATAAAGGAAGTTGAGATACAAATATCTGCATTGCTAATAGCTGAAGTTGGTTGAAATGAATCCTGGCTTTGATGGCTTTGGAAAGTGCTATTTCCCTCAACAGAATGCATGACAGACATCTCTGGGATACACCTGGACAGTACCACAGAAAACCAGGAATTTCCCAGGTGACACCTCCAGAAGTGATAACCAAGAGTCAGAGTGCTGCAACAATCCAGGTATTGTGTGGAGGAAATCTAAAAGGAGGCTTGGGAAGCTTGACATTCACAATGGACTGTTCAAAATAGGATGGATATTACACAATATCATCAAGATGCAAATCAATGTCAGTAAAAAGTTCCCAATTAGAGACACATCTGAGCCATAAACCAACATTAAAACATCCCCTGATTCTAAATCTTAATGAACTATTTAGATCTCAGTTCTGTGTCTGGCCCTTTAATATTTTGGGTCAAACCAGTAACCCTGATTTAGCTACCCCTGAAGTTTAGATCTAGATTCAAAGTTTGAAAGCTTTGCTTGTCTGGAAAGTTTTTTTCTCTCTCTCTAAGACATGTTGCGCTCAAAAGTTTCCTTGAACAATCAAGAGCTTTGACCACTCCTAAAACACAGAGGTCATTTTTGGCAAATGATAATGGCAAAGTACAGAAAATATAGAGAAGAGGTGAAATTGCGTTCCTTGGAAGCAGAAGCAGCTCATGAATATTAGAACTGGCATTCAAATGGCTTTTTTTTTTTTGTACCACAGATGATATTTTCCTGGCTCTCCCTAACCATGAAACAGTAGGAAGAGGTGAGACGTGTCACATAGCAAAGAATTAACATCTTGCAGAGAGCTTTTTAGTAAAACATATGTACACACCCTCGTCAGCAAACTCTGCAGGTTTGAGACTGAGTAATCAGCCACAAATAGACATGTATACACATTTTGGAAGGCAAACAGCCTCCAGATTATCTTTTAAAGGTACCCATAAGTAATACAGAGTAGACATAGACACTTCATATAGTGATATCTTTACATAGTGTCCTCATGGATACTATAGGTTCAGGAAGACATTGCTCATGGAGGTGATGCTATACCGTATTCCAGAAAGTAGAAAGCAAGCCCTTTTAAAATACTGAAAGGAGAGATTGACATGGCAAGCTCCAGTGCAGAACTGGGCCAAGAGCAAACTGAAATGGCTGGATCTGTTTTCATCCCTTCCCTTGGGCTACTAAGCTGAATAGTTTACAAAGCAGAGAAAGTCATTCATAGTCCTTTACAGTACAATTTCTAGTGCCATATAGTAACTGAGGATTTACTGCACTCTCTTGTGAAATTTCAACTGCCATAACAAAGCTTTATGTTGCAGATGATCAGCAGTCAAATATTTAGGAACAATAATAACAGTAAAAAAGACATTTCACCCTCCCCTCCCCTTCCCACAGGGGACCAATCTGTCTTCTTACAACTAGGGGTTGACCTGGCCCCATGCAAACCTTTACAAGATTTTTTTTTTTTTCCATGCGTGGCAAGTTTTTTGAATAACGTTTTGCTTAAAGAAGGGGGAAAATCACATTTCCTGCAGCATAGTGCAGGGCCCAGCAAACATATCCCTCCATCTCTTGGACCAAATACATAATGATAATACTGTGCAGGTGCTCCAGAGCTGACTCAGCTGCTACACGGTCACATTGTGCCTGTGAAATGCAAACCATCATTACATTTAAAGCGCCTCCTTGATTAATATTCAGTATTTAATGTCAACACCGATAAATTAGGATTCAGAAGTGTTACACTGCAGGAACTGCAAACACTGCTGCAGTGACAATGGCCTGGGTTAGTTTTGTGAGATCTGTTATTTCAAGGGGAAATTCATAATTCAGAAATACTAAAATATATGAATGGTATTAACTACCAGCTGTGATCTCTTGGGATAACAGTGATATGTCACAATTTAAGTAACTAAGTTAAATTTCCAAATGGCTATGATTCTTTCTTCTGTATAAATAGTACATCTATCCCTTTGCCATCCGTATTTGCAATAATGCTCTAATTGTGGTGTTACAGATATACAAAGTATACTGGATTTGGGAAGTACTTTGGCTTAGATAATTTTAAACATTTACTTCCCAAGTGCATAGGTTTCATCTTAACTAGCTTGCTCAAGAAAATAAAAAAATACCATGGCATTTTCAATCTCTTTTGGTCTTGTAACCTTTTCTCATTTGAAATATTGTTTAGTTCTCTTCCATGGACAATTTTTTCAAACAAAAAAAATCTGCCTTTTCCACTAGTGTTTACTTAATGGTAACTGTTTTTTCACCTTAGCTTTAGTCCCACATATGACATATTAAGCAATTCCCATTAGAGCTACTGTTTGAGACTCAGGAACACTTAATGGCCAACAGACTCTTCCCTGGTGGAGAATGAGGATTCAAAGGAAACATTTGAGATTATTTCACTTTCATTATTTTTGTTAAAAAAAGTTTGCACCTTGAGGTGTCATGAATACCCCTTCTTGATCTTCCTTTGCCTTGTCAGACTTGGCCAGCACAAGCAGCTGAGATCTTTGCTCTATTTTCCCTGCATCTCTGTGCAACACTTTTTTAAAAAGAGAATATACTATTGTATTTTTCTAAGCCTTTCAGACTGCTGTAACATGATCAGGATTCTCCTGAATCTCTATGCATTCGATCTCTTCTCGTTCCTTCCTTTTGGCCCGTTTCTTTTTCTTGTGGTGCTTTTTGGAAGGTGGGAAAAAGGTTAGAAAGACGGGCAAAATAACAAAACAGTGCAGAAGTGTGCAACTGCCGGCAAGCAGCAAGCATTTGAACAGTGTGAAGGTCAAGTTTGAAGGCACAAAGAGAAGGGGGACCAACCCGATAAGAAAGGAAGAAACGTTCTGCAAAATGGCTGTCCCATGCTCTTGGAGGGAGTTCTTTATACACTGAGTTCGGGTGTGCTCAGTAGCTAATACAAATGTATAAAGCAGGGGTGCACAGTGATCTATGGCAAAATTCAAAGTGTAGATAAGGCACAGTATAGAAATGCAATCCATGTCTACATTCCATAAGGTCATCAAGCCAAGGACACCCAGCTCTATTGAGGTGACACTGAGAATTAACCAGAAATTTCCCAGAGGGTGGATAACCAGGAAAAAGGTCAGTATTAACACCAGCAGGATGCCAAAACCAGAGATCAGGACAGGCATAGTTACTGATAAACCATAGTGGTCCATGAAAACAAAAGTAGGGTTGAACACAATGAACTTGATGCTCTGTATAAGAGAGAGTGGCCTCAGCTTCTCCAGCAATTCCACCGCTTCCCTCTGTGTGTTTTCACTAGTCCTGGCCACAAGGTACAAACGAGAAGCAATTATGTTGTTCTCATCTCCAGCTTTGGAGAAAATGATGTCATTTTTGAAGTGCTGGAATTCTGGCTTTTTTAAAAAGGAGCTCTGGAGGATGCTGATAAAGTCACTTTTGTTGGTTGCACTGATGTTACCCACTCGAAGGTATTGGTAATACTGTTCAATCCAGGACACGGTGTTGAACCCCTGGCTGAGTGTTTTTAGGTCTTCTTGCACAGTACCATTCCAGTACTCCAGAGGTTCATAGATGTAGAAGCCTATCACGGGGCTGTAGTTGCTGAAATACTTTTGCTGTATGAGGGCATAGGAGACGCTTGGGGACTCACTGGCAAGAAGGTTGATGATGTTGGCTCCGTCATTAATCTGTAAGCACCCCATAAAGGAGAAAGAGGCATAGATGAGATACAGTATCACCACAAATGGCTTGACGTAGATGTTGGTAATCCACTCATTGTAGTGCTCTCGGAGGAAATGCTGGATAAAGTGGTGCTGGTACGGGTTGGTCTCGTGGTGGGAAGTGTGCTGATGGCCATCGTTCATCATGGTCTGGAACCACACGGGTTTCCGGTCCAGGTACTCTGCAGAGGGGATTTTACAGCAGAAGATGCTGTGGTACCTGTTCTGCTCCAGCTGGCCAGCAAAGACCAGGCAGGAGCCAAAGAAAGAGAAGATGTAGAAGTAGTTCAACAGGATGGAGACACACATGTTCTGGCAGAAGACTTTTACAGCTTCGATGTTGGTGAAAGGGCTTGCCCCCATGCCAAAGGCTATGAAATACAAAGAGCTCGTCATCGTGTAGGAGACCATGACATCTGAGTAGGCATCTGCTACTCGGTCCTTGAATGGCAGATTCTCTCTGGTCCGACGCCATCCTGAAAGAAGTTCAAACACTCCTTTGGTTCCGTGACCTGAAATGAGAAAACAAGATTTATATGTGTGCATATACACAGGGGGTCCAATCATCCCCCAGGTGTTTTGTCCTCCAGCAGTAAAAAGATTTTGTCAGCTAAATTTTGTTATGCTTTTGTCACTGGTTAAACAAACGGAAAACCCTTAAATGTCTGTCTGAAGCTAAATGCCAGGTTCACCTGGAGGAGCTTAAATTAACAGCCCTGATATTCTAAGACTCTCCACACTCAGAAGAAAAAAGAAGACACTAATTGATTTTAATTGACATTGAATTAGTTCCCAAATGGACTGCAAATACAGGAGAGCATGAAGTTTGGTTCAAGTCTGGAGTCCATTCTAAAAATTCCTTTTGTCATCCTGCTACATCTCTTAAAGTTTAAGGGATTCAATTTGAAACACTTAAAAATACAAGCAATATTTTTTTCCAAAGAGTATAAATTAAAGGGATTATTTTAGAAATGAGTGGTTATGACCAAGAATGGGACACCTTGGTTCTTCATATATGATAAAGGCAAAATTGTACTGTAAGTACAAATAACCAGAGTAATTTGTATCATGATTCTCTGCCTAGTGAGTGAAATGGGAACCTCTCAATGACAGCATACTATGGAAATTGTCATACTGGTGGTGATAATGGAGAGTATATACTGGCTAAATGAGTATTGGTCCACATTAATTGTCTAGAAAATGTATGAGTTTATTTTCTGTGATTGTATCTGTGTCTCTTTCTGCTATCCAGAGCTCCTCCTGGTGACAAGGAGTTCTCTTAGCTCATGTGAGAGGACATTCAGAAAAGGCAGATGTGGTCAATATTCCATGACAAGTATTCCATTCCTGAATGTTTTAGGGTTATGTTATTTTAATAGACTAAAATTTAATACAGACTTATTTTCATGTTACTTGTAACTGCCACAATCTAGGAAGTCTACAGCTATTAAATTTTGTGACAGTGGCAAAGCTGAAGCTGATCTTACTGGAAAAATTTAACAAATAGAAATTATGTATCATATATTTGTATTCATATAATGTGTATGTTGAAAAGAATATATACACACATGCAATTTTTTTCTTACCATTAGAGTATTTCAACTTAAGGGAAAGTAGAAAAGCCAACATTCAAAAAACCCAAAATACCTTTAAGGACTTTCAAATAATAATTAAATTTAGCTTTCAAATAATAGTTAAGACAGGACTATTAAAAAAATTAAAGCTACAAATTTGAATTTGGATTAGAAAGTGGAAAGTTCTCTTCACTTTGGATTAGCCCTGAGAAAATTCTAGCCAATGTAAGGAGACACACTACTGAGCAGAAAAAGAAATAGGAGTAGATTGCAGATATTTCTGCCTCTGTTTCTAGACCTTCATTCTCTGTAGCAGAAGAATTGCATGAACCAAAGCAAGCACAAAGCAAATTATCTCGGATCCAACCCAGAAATATGACAACAGGAGATTTGCAAATAACCAAGTGTGTGCAACGAAAGGTCTCTTGAGTTTGTCTTTAGATTTAAATTGTTTGGATTCATACAGTTGTTTATGTTGCCCAAAGCAGACTCCTGACAGCCGTTCTAGACTGGGAAAATTACAGCATAAACTGTCAGGTTCTGTGAATTTTACCTGCTCTACTGCAGAGCTGTGTCCCCAGTGAAAGATAAACCTTCAGTAGTACAGACATCTTGCAGTTAGCAAAAAACCTGTGTGGAAATGCTGCTCTCTTATGAACCAGCATCTCAGTTCAGGAGGGACCTTGAATTCCCTGGTAAGTTTAGGGTAAGTTGTTTGAATTCTCATGGCACAGCTGTCTTGCACTCTGTCATTTTTGGGCCATCAAGCAGAAAGAATTGCCTCCGTCAGCTGAGTAAATCTGCAGAATCAAGTGACTTGAATGCAATCTTTATATTATTATAGCAAGTGTTTAATTCTCCTGCAGGGTGTGGACCAGGCTGGCTGGTCACCACTTCAAGGGTCCATGTCCTGGCATGGCTTAATTTCTTGGTACAGAAATCATAGAAGCATTTAGGCTGGAAAATACCTTTAAGATCATTGAGCCCAACCATTAATCCAGCACTGCTAAGGCCACCATTAAACCATGGCCCTCATCTGCACATCTTTTAAATGCCTTCAGGGATGGTGATTCCACCATTTCCCTGGGCAGTCTGTTCCAATGCTTGACAATAATTTCAATGAAGAAAATTTTCCTGATATTCAACCTAAACTTTCCTTAGAACAACTCCAGGTCATTTTCTCTGGTCCTATTGCTTGTCACCTGAGAGAGGAGACAAACTCTCACTTGGCTCAAGTCTCCTGTCAGGGAGTTGTGCAGAACCAGAATATTCCCCCTGAGCCTCCTTTTCTCCAGGCTGAACTCCCCCAGCTGCTCCCCACCAGAGCTGTGCTCCAGACCCTTCCCCAGCTCCATTCCCCTCTCTGGATGCACTTCAGCACTGGAATGGATGAAACAGTGCTCTATCAGCTCTATCAATAATTAACAGTAACATGGACTTTCCCTATTTCAAAATCTCACATATCTTCTCTCCTGCAAGTTTGTGTTTATAGTTGCATTTTTGCCATATTTTTATTGTTATATAGTGTTAATATATCACATTCTCAGGGATGTACCTGGGTGTATTTAACCTTGGGGTAGCCACACAATAACTAATAGAGAGGTGCTTTATTTTCAAATATATGTGTAAAGCGCTATGCAAGAGTATGCTCTAATATGTGTGCCCAAACTTGTGACAATATTCAAAATTAGAACACTGTAATTAAACTCTAGGCTTTTTTGCAAGTAGAACAAATATTATCTTAAGGAAAGAAAATACTGATATTTGTAGATTCCTTCAGTATCAAAATTGGCACTGATTTTCTCATGATTCTAATTATACAAAAGTTAAATTTCCGCTTATTCCCCTTTTACAAGTAAGTTCAGTTCTATCACACAAACACAGGTATTCAGGAATACAGTGCAGCATTCCCTTGCTGACACAAGAGGAAATCTTTGCCTGACTGATTTTCCCATGTCATTACTCTGA
The DNA here is from genome assembly GCA_013397245.1 of Thryothorus ludovicianus. Taxonomy (NCBI): domain Eukaryota; kingdom Metazoa; phylum Chordata; class Aves; order Passeriformes; family Certhiidae; genus Thryothorus; species Thryothorus ludovicianus. The sequence continues at coordinate 379,365 of VZTB01001861.1, forward strand.
TACCAAATTTTCCAGTCAGCCTCTCTTGCTCTGCCCAGATAAGCAGGTCTATTCCCTTCTCCCAACAAGGATACAAATCCATTTTTCCTGAATGTTTCCTGACAGTTCTCAGGATTCAGACAGCATAGTCACTCTATAAAATTCTGTTCCTTCAGCTTCATTCCAATTGCCACAACAACATTGACAGTGGAGTTAAGTTCACTGAGCAGTTCTAGGAAGGTTCAGAGGGTCTTTGGCTCTGGGTCAAAACTGCCAAGTTTCTCTGGTACTAACATGACATGAATGAAGTACAGCAATTTTTTATTTGCTGGACAGGCAATGGCCTATGACTACTTTAAAGGAAAGGAGACAAGAAATTTTTATTCTATTATTTGTGAGGGTAGGAGAGCAAGAAAAGGAGGCCACAGAGAAGATGAAAATAAATCATGAACTCTCTGTCTCAAATTAAAAAGCAAAAGATTAATTATGAGCAGATATTTAAGATAAGTTGGAAGTGGATAGGGATAGATTTTTGAAGAATGAAATGAGAGATTAAAGACCACTTGATTAAGTTAACTTCAATCTACCTGGAGAAATGACTCAATTAAAAGTTAAGCCAAAGCAATCTTTGAACAATTAGAAATCATCTCAGAGGATAAATGTAGATGGGGTGGTCTAAGAAGAATGGAAAGAAGAAGCAAAGTATCTTCAAAAAGGAGGACTGGAACACTGTTTCAAAATGAGGCATGATTTTTTTGATTGAACCATAGAAAGATTTGGTTTGGAAAGGACCTCTAAAATCACCTATTTCTAGACTTCTGCTGTGAATGATATTTAAAAAATTGTAAAAAAATTAGCTGACTTCCCTGGAGAATGAAAACAGGAAACAATAGCCTGTTATTGGTACATGAAAATCAAAGAGAAACTGAGTGAGTTAGATTTTTTTCCCCCTCATGCACTGGGATGCAAGTGAGGACCCAACAACATTCAACATAAAAAAGCTATAATAAGGATAACAATCAAATCTTTCTCATTTCTACTTGGAGAAGGAGAAGAAGTCATTGGTTTCATTTGGAAAAAAGAACCTCAAAATTCATTAAATGAGATATCAGAAAAAACAAAACTTTCTTTCTTTAAGCTTCATTCAACTTTGGAACTCACAGTCTAAGGAGGCTATAAAGTCTTCTTCATTGCAAGTCTAAAACTTAGATTAATAAATGTTAATGTAGGTGCTGGGTACAATCTGTCAGTGCTGGAAGGCAGATTGTGTTCACTGAGGTCTCTTCCTTTTGTACCATCATACCTGATTCTGCCTTGAGATGCTTAAGATTTTTTTAAGCAGGAAAAACAATCTCTCTTCAGTGTTTTCTTAACCAAAGCATTTCCACTCAGCATTTAGCTGCTGCTTCTGCCACAATCAGTCAGTTTCTTTGGACAGGAGGTTGATCTGTATTTATCACTCCTCGTAATAGCCACTGATACCCCAGTCTGAAGCCATGAGGCTCGGCTGGAAAGAGCTGCTGGCTGCTGCCAGCTTTTGTAAACTTTCTAGGAAGGAAGACCAGGATGACTCTGCACTTTTTTTTTTTTTTTTTTTTGCATCAAGGCATAAAGAAGATTATTTGCTGCAATAGGTGGTAGCAGTCAATGTGGCGATAACCTTGGTGTCTACATTATATTTCAAACAAACAAAAAAATGTCTTAGAAGTGCCATAGCACAGATTACTCAGCATTTCTGCACTGAGAAATCCAAATCTGTTTTACTCAGTTTTCATTAATAGCCACACATTAACTTGTAATGTATACAAAGGATGAGGAGGCAGCTTTCTTTTAAATCCTAATGGTGGGCAGGAAGTATATTTTAAAATTATAATTCTTTACTGTGAGACTAATGGAAATAAACTTTACATTATTTTATCTATGGGAAAAGGCCTTTTTATTTCTCTTTTTTTCCCCAGGGAATAGGCAATTCACGTCCTAGAAAAACTTGCCCAGTTTTATCTAATGCCCCATAATAACAGAGGTCAGGATCATTAGAAGCATGTTGAAGGACAGAATCATGGAGTCATAGAACAGCTTGGGTGAAAAGGGACATTAAAAAGACCATTTAATTCCAGCTCTATGCCATGGACAGAGACACCTTCCAGTATACCAGGTTTCTGCCCCTTTAGACTCCCTTATCCAGGTTTATTGATTTGAAAATACACCCCATTTTAGAGAGTTTATGTTCACATCATCATCTTTTTTTTTACAGAGGAACAACTTTGCATCTCAACACACTGCAGTGTTGGGATACATTTGTTCTGCTTCTAAATCATTAATATTAGTATCATTAATACTGGTATCCCCACTTACATTTAAAAACTAAAGCACAGAGATTAAGCAAATTAATCACAGTCACCCAGGACTCTCTGCATCTCAGGGAGGGAAAAAACAATAGAAAAAATTATTAAATTGCTTCTTTATGAACAGTCAGTAAATCCTTAGGGATTTTGATGTAGAAAGCAAAGAAAATTTGAAGCTTGGTCATACTTTAGTAGCAGTAGGAAATGTGTACCTTAATCTAGATCCCATTCCAGAAAGGTAAATCTCAGCACAATGCATCCAGCTAAGAAGTAGACCCTAACCACAACACCGAGCAAAATAATTCTCAGCTTGATTGAGGAGAAGGAAAAGATAGAGAACATTTTTTCAAACTAATCTAAAATGTACATAAGAGAAAAATGGTTTTAATTTTACATCTCTCTAGGTACTAGTGAAGTGATTGTATTGGAATTGTTCACGTAGTTGGGTTGTTGCCCATTTCTTTTCTTAGTTTTGCCTTGGCTGTTGTGCTGCTTTAGTGGTGACTGGGAGGGTCTGATGGGGCAGCTGAGGAACCAAACCACTCTCACTGTGGTTACTGGTTTACCCTTTCTCCAGAATCTCAGTACTAGGGGTGAGGCCAGACCTCATCCTGCCAGTAAAATGCCTGGGATGGTTCAGACTCTGGGGATAAAGAGTTTAACTGTGGCAGAGATGTATAATGAGTAGCATTGTCCAAAGGGAGGAGTGTCCTTGAGCCATAGGAATTTTCAGTGGTATCACAGTATTTACATCTTCAGAATATCACAGGGCTTACAGTAACTACAGCAAAAAATGAAGACTAGTCAAGATCTGCTGAAGCTCCTGCAGAAATTTTGTTTGCACTAAACCTATACTTCTTTATTTCATTTGGTACTTGGCATTTGATGATATTTAAAAGCATTTAACCAGAGAAATTAAATTTTTTCTAAATCCACTCTCCAGTGAGGTCACTACATGCACAATTTCTTCTCTAACCACATTATGTAGAAATGCTGACAGAGGGGTTTTACAACCTGCTGTGCCTTTCTGTCTGAAAAGTACTCAGAATAGAATTCTTCTTTTAAGTAACAGATCTCTATCATAATAAATTGTCTAATTAAAAAGGCTAGGTTTTATAGAAAGAGTATTTAACCAAGTGCAATGAAACCTCAGCCAGCTTAGCCATCATCTTTAGTGACAGGGACCTCAGGGAAATCTCCAGTGCTGCACAAGAGATTTCTTTATTGCTAGGTTTTAGCACTTCTGATAAACACAGAAAATGCACTTAAACCCATCACAAATATCATCAGCAAAGTCAGTTATATATAATAGATATAATATATAAAAATATATAAAAATTATAATATATATATTATATATAATATATATAATATATAGAAATATTTCTGCCAGATTATGGCCACTTTGCCATAGGCCTGAACACGTCATTATTTCCAGCTTCCAAGTTTTAGTGTATCCCCATTAAAATATGAACCTCATTTAAAGAGTAGCAGCACAGCATGGGGCACTCCTGTTAAATATACAGACTATTCCTTCATGTGTACTCTGAGTAATTGCATTTATTTCTGCTTGCATGAATTCAGAAATTTCTGAAAGCCTTTTAAATAATTCTGGGAATTTCCAATGAGACCAAAACATAAAAGTGTTGGTCTTCTCATGGGCACTTTGGTGGATCCTGGCAGACAGCAACCCCATGATTGTTTGAGGCTGAGGACCAGTGAGGAGAAAGGCAAACATTTGATTCTGTCTGGAGCTGGCTGTATAACTGCATTTCAGAAAAGCTCAGTATCAGCCTAACTCTGCTCCCATGAAATTCTGCCAACTTCTCAGCTGCAGCTATAGAGGCCTGTACAAGAAAATGATGTAAGGATGTCTCAGTCATAGCTGTAGTTCCTCCCTTGCCTTCCAGTCTCCTAAGAAACACCAGCCTACAAATTAGATTAACACCAATCTGTTGGAAACACAGATTAGGAGTGGTGGTTCATGCTCTTTTAGTCTCCTTTCTGATATGTTCCCTCTTCAGATAATTCGTTCTGCAGACCTTGACAGCCCCCTCATTCTACCCTTTCCTATCCAACTCAAAATAAATGTCCTAGACTACACACAAAAGCCCAAAAATAAGCAAGCAACTATGGAAACTGAGCTAAATCACATGGAGATCATTTACTTACACATCACATCCCCCTGGTGCATCCTTGATCTTTCACCAGTTTCTGTTTCTCATCGTGCAGGCTCCCAAGGCAAACACTGTTATCCCTGTTTACACAGAGACCACCATAGTGGGATCTTGATCTTGATTTAAATTAAGAATAATTAATGCTAACAAGAATTTGGCATCTCTGATTTTGAATCTTATCCAGTTTTGGATCTTTCCTATGGAAAAGACCTTTCCAGAGCTTCCCTATAAACATCCCTGGGTAGAAGCCCAGGATGAGCCTTGGAGATAAGCCAAAGACCTGCTAGTCCAGACACAAACATGTTTCTAACTGAACTGTAATGACAACTCTTTGTATTCAAGGTTCACTTGCTACAGTCCATTTGAAGGTAGAATATTACAATTTTTCATGCCTAGAAACTCTTCTTCTTTTATGAAGGAACTGAAATATTAAATAACACCCCCTTGCATTGAAATAGAGTTGAACATGGGGAATGCTCCAATAGATGTGATTAATAATCGGGCTGCACATCTCATTAAGGAAGATTTACGTTTGAGTTAATGTATACGGCTTGCAAATTGTACATAAAATTGGAATCCTGCTTAGTTTTCTGCTGTGCTTAGCAATGAATTAAAATGCTTTTTGCTGTTTCTCATTTAAGCCTTTTAATGAACATTGTAAAAAAGAACTGCACATATGGAAACTGCTATTTCTTGATGAGAGTTTAAGTGACATATAGAAGACAAGATAAAAAAATTAGATCAAATCTTAAATGAATTTATTATATACTCCTGCTAAAATAATAGGGTAGATTTGTGGCACTGATTGAAACATTTTATTACCTGGATTTGATAATCCAGTAACATCCAAAAGAATAAGGTACTAGTGTGACTCAAGAAAGGAAAAGGTTTCAATCAAGTGTAGATTCTGGCATCCAGCAAAAATAATCCGTATTTTAATCATTATAGAAACAGTATGTTTGGTCATTTTCTGCTTTCTGACAAAGACGGAGCAATACTAGATTCTTCAAAGAAAAATGGTTAAATAGTTGGAGAAGAAAATAGTTGTGAAAAAGTGCATGTCCAAAAAATGACTAGTACCTTTATAAATTTGAGTAAATGAAGAGAGTTAAGGACTGTTTGAAGGGAGTGGGACGAATTTCTGGAGTTTTATCCATGAGGCAGGTATATAATGTTATCAGTGGTGGGACCCAATTGTGAAAGGAGAAAACTTTTACATTTCAGTGACAAGATCCACATGTAAAATCTGATGTCTCTGAACTGCAAGATTCGAGATATAACAAGCTATGAGAAGAAAAAAGTTAATTCTTCACTTTTCCCAATAAAATTATTCAAACAACCAATGCCCCTTCCTGGAAAATCATCTGGGAAAAGCTTTGTGGGGATTTATCTCTCTTTGAAAGGGATATAGTCACTCTGATCATTAATATTTTTCATACATCTCCAAAGTCTAATGGAGCACCATCTTTTCACTGACTGTAGAGTTGGTGCTGGGGTTAACTTGGTTTGAAACACACTACAGAGTGAGTGCTGCATCTGGGCTGAACTAGCTCATTTTCAATTACTACCCCAGGGACAAGTTCCAGCTGAGTAAAGCAGGGCTAGCCTCCACCTCGATAGTTACCAGGTCAAATCCTGTCAAATTCCTACACTAATAATCCCTATTTGGAAATTACTCCAGCTGGTGACACCGTGGTGCGGAGCACAACGCCTCTGTTCCTCCCCTGGACACTGAGATTTCCACCCAGACTGCTCATCTCGATGTAGCAGCACACCTTTACTGCAGTGAGAGAGAGCTCAGAGCAAAGGGAACGAACCCGTCTGCTGACAGGGTGATATTTTTAACAGTGTTGTTAGTGCAGGATTTGCTGACATTTGTTTACTTCAGAAAAGGGACGGGAAGGCAGAGGGGGAGGCGACATTGGCCTTTCGCTTCTGTTAGCTGGGAGGGAAGGAAATACGGGGACTGACTCAGCAACTTGAAAATTAGGCGTTAAATCTCCCTTTCCTTTCCCAAAAAGCCCCATTCCTGCACTGCACAGGAACGTGGGGGAAGGCTGCTCCACTGCCCTTGCCAAGCATTTGGATCACTGCAGCACCAGGGCTCTGGCTCAGCCTGTCCCACCAGTGAGGCTGCTCAGGCTGGGAAGCATCCTGACATCCTGACATCCTCACATCTGGCTGCTCCAGATCACAGGCAGGCAGCTGCCCTGCTCTGTGAAACACAACCTGAGCTGCTCACACAGCAATGCTCCAGGGGAGCAGCAGCCCTTCCCCATATTCCCAGTTTCTCCCTATAAATTTAGCCTGGTTGCCAGTGTAAGAGGTGTAGGTCACATATATGCTATTTACTAGAGAGCAACCACAGGGAATGCTGTAGATGGAGGAATTCATTCAGACAAGCTACCAAATGATTATAAAGGTGCTCAGCATGCCTCTTCACAGCCAAAAACCTTTCCTTGGACCTAAGGGTTTCCTCTCATTAGACAAGAAGTTAAAAGCAAAATGAACCTAAGAGAGAAAAAATTGCTTATCTGATGACTGGAACAAAATCATTCTCCTTAAATTTCTTTAAGCACTTTTATTGAGAAATGAAAACTGCAAAACATATTGATGCTCTGCCTGGTGCTCCACAGCTTCCAGCTACACTTGTATCAAATTTGTTCAAAACCCTGTAACACTAATATGGACCATTCAGCAAGATAAAAGAACTTGAACACATTCATGGAGGAAAATTGCATGGAAAGGGTCATTAAAGTCAGGGATAGCATATTTGGAGGCACAAGTCAATGAGCCAAGAAGCAGCAGGAGCCTGGGGGAGTGTTTTGGGAGAGTATGACTTGATGCTTGACCTGTTGAAATCCTCATTTTTAAAACATTTGTCATTGGTTGCTATCAGAAATAGGATGCTGAGCTAGATAAACTCTTTGCTGAGTCAGTCTGAATACTTTTATGTTCCTTTGTGTTCATGGGGCTGACTGCATTTAAATCCAAATGCATGAGGAGCATGAATTAAAGTTATGCAGCACTTCAGGCCTTTAAATCTGGCATATAGATTTTTTTTTTTACTAATTTTAATATTGTAGCATTATAATTTAGAAACCTAGCTTTGAATTGATACAAATACTTGCATCTTTCTTTGCCTGGTTTTGGGCCCCCATTTACCCTTGGCACCTGTACACAGCAGTCATTAAAAAAATGATTATTTTGCCATGGGATGATATAGCAATGCATGCATTGATTCCCTCACGCACTATATATACATGAATAAATATCATGACCTCTGTGAGATTCTTGAGAGTATTACATCAATTTTATGGCAGGGAAATTGAGGCGAAAAGAAATCTAGTTTTAATCTATCTTGCTTTAAACTGTCTAGTGTTGAACTATCAGGAAGATCCATCAGTGAGCTCATGGCATTGACCAGCCTTGCTGTTTTCATGTAGCACAGGATTTTTATTGCTATTTATGTCCTTGAAGACTGATATCAATCAATCACTAAATCAATCAATATATGTATATGTCTTACTTTGGGAATTCATACCTTGGGTGTTGGAGCAAGACACAGCAGAAGTAAACCATGCAAACTCATGCTTTCTCAATTTTTAAGATAGCACATGACTGCTGCTTTTCCTGCAAGCCCTGGACTCCTTCCCTCACTATTTTTCAGCCATTCCAAGAGTCAGGGCTGTCACCAGTGAGAGACTCCTTCCCCACATAGCTCTGATTCACTCCCCAAATCACTGACCAGAGGACTCCATAACTAGAAGGAATTAGACCAAAAAGTTATTTCTCAGTTTTGTAGGGCATGGCCTCACCTTCAAGCTGCTTCTCATAAACTCTGCTGAAATGGTTGTAAATAAAGCACAAGAGGAGCTTTCCTTTCATGGCAAAACTCCCACAGCCATCTGATATGCTCAGTGTTGCCATCAAATGAGTGGGTTGGCTTGTGCAGGACTTAAAAAAAGCCTCTTCCAGTTAGCAGCATTTAGCAGCTCATTAATATACCTGAAACCTGACCTCTAGCAGCCCATCCCAGAGGAGGATCATTAAGCTTTTCTCTTAATTATTATCATGGCTAAACTCTGCCTGAAAATTTAAGGCTAAGCCATAGTCTTGGAACAGTATATGAGACACCTTTCTGTTCTGGGGTATTTGTTTTTCTTGGAATACTAGGAGCAGTGAGTCAGCTGGCTGCCCTCCCTTTCCCCATTATTATTTTGAATATCCATATTTTCAGATGGGAAAATTTTTGAACATGAAAATAGTTTGGACATGTGTTCTCCTAGCACATCAAGGAGTCTGGAGAAGAAATGTTTTCTGTGATGAATCTTTTGTTGTGCATGGATCCCTGTGGAGGTCATCAGAGATTCCTAATCTGCATCCATTCTAATAAATTAATTATTTCTAGGGTTAATTTTCTGTCACTGAGCCAGCTGGTGCAATCTAAGCATGTAAACTATGGTATGTTACTCCTTTAGCCTTTAGAACAGAGTGGCCATGCACAAACCTTAATTTGCACCTGGGAATTATTTGGGAAAGTGCCATGGACAGAGTAAAAGCATGCCAGGGAGCATGCAAGAAATTGAATATTGTATAGAAAGTTACAGCCCTGGCTCTGTTCTGTTTTCTAGGAAAGGCTGTGGCCAAAGGGTGATACTGTTCTGCCACTGCAAGTGCAAAAAATCACATTGACATTGAATTTCTGAGTTCTGTTGAGGTACCATGCTTATTTCTATAAACTTGAGTAGTCTGTAACCTTAACCTCTTTGTGGACATGACAGAAGTACCAGTGTGCTAATTCAGTTTATCATATTTTTATAGCAATGGCTTCACTTGTTGAAAGCACTTTCAGCTGGTGGGAGGGCCAAGGTTTTATATTTTTTTGCTTTGTTTTATAGGGTGACTGACACAACAGTGTGTCCCTACTGCTTTAGGACCAAACTCTCTGCTCTTTTGAGCCCACCACTCCCACTTGCCTTTATTGTGTGCATTCATTAATTTCTCTGATGTTTAAAACCAGCACGGTAGCAGGAACTGGGGGGATGATCTCTGCCTCTCGCAGGGTCTGGTACAGTGCTCCAGCTATCCTTCCTCTCTAAAAAGTCTGATTACCCCTTATAAGAAGCCCAACACTGTGAAAGAAAAAGGGGGGATGAGGAAACTGCTGGATCAAACCACTTTAAACCCTTAATCTTTAGTGTTTCTGATACACTTTAAAATGTTGCATTGTCAGTCATTGCAATGGGGCTAAGGCAGAGGTAACCCAAACCCAGACGACTGATCCCATTTAATAGCTTGGTACATGTAACTGAGAGATGTAAAAATCTGGAAAGAAGCTGCCTCCTAAGTCTGTTAGCAAAAGAAGGTTTTGCTTATGAAGCTCAGAAGAAAGTAAATTGTAATCTATGCCAGGAGCAAGGTGCTGACTGTTCCCAATGAATCACTGATTGTATAGAATGCTTCATTTTATTACTTTTATGTCAGCAAAGCTTTGTGAGAAGCACTTCACAATGTGCTCTCAGTACCCTGAATTTACTCAGAAAGGCAAATAACAATAAATATAAAATGAACTATATTTGTAAATCACAACAATTTAAGTGTGGGATGGAATGAAAAGTTATGCTTTGTTTTAGAAAGAGATTTTAAGATTGCCTGCCTCCTACAGGAACCTATATATCAGTTTATTTTAGTTGATTGCTTCTGAGAATGTTGCCCATTCATCCCAGCGATGACATAGCAAATTGCTCTTTCCCTTCAGCTTTAAAGAACTAAAAATGATTTTAGATATTGTCATGAGTTATCATTATAAGACTGAGCCAGAAATTTGTACCATTTCAGTCTATATCTCTCAAGCTGATAAATGGTTTTTATAATGGTATTTTCATTCATAAGGCTCCAACAGCACAGTATAAGCTTAAAAGATTGTTAAATACAAACCAGAATCCTGACAAATATAAAAATGTTTCAGCGAGGAATATTAAAATTCCTTTTCTTACAACAGTTTTATATGTGTTCTGTAAAATATCCCCCATGTGGAAAATGGAAGGTGCCCCTGCCCATGGCAGGGTGCTGGAACTAGGTGGTCTTCAAGGTCCCTTCCAACCCAAACCATTCTATGTTTCTATGATTTTGAAATGTATTTTTTCAAGAAAAGCAGTAATGAAAACAGAAAATGTTCCCACAAAATGTTCCCACTAAAAAATTGCTACACAATCTGCATATTTGTCACCTCATTTTAGATTTAACGTTGATATTTCATATGAAATGCTAATGATAAGTATCTTTTCATTTTATATAGGAAGATGAAGGCTTCCCATGGACATGGAGTTCTGCTGTTCTAGCACCAGATCACTGCAGTCCTGTGCTATTTTCTCAGGCAGAAATGTTGCTGAGCACCTCAGCCTTTTCCTGGCCTGGTGTTACAATTTGCCAGCAGTTTTTATCAAGGGTTATGACTTTTTTGACCTTCTTGTTCTGACCAACATGTCTGTAGAATCCCTTCCTGTTAGTCTTTGTGCTACTAGCCAAGTTCAGCTCTGGGTGTGCCTTGGTGAGGTGTCTTCCTTACCCCATCCTTACACAACCAAGTGTATCCTACAATATTTCCAGGATATTTGTCCCTCCTTCCACTGCCTGTACATTTTCTTCTTGCCTTTTAGGCATGCTGGTCTCTTGCCTTCCTCTCCTTATTTTTGCTCCTGGGGATTGTCAGGTCTTGTGCTGTATTGAAGATATCCTTCAAGAGCCTCTAGCTCTGTTCTGCTCCCTAAGCACAGTTCCTGTGGGGTTGTAGCTCCTTGGAGAGCTGGAATTTTATTTTCCTAAACTTCAGGGGCTTGACTCTTCACCTGACCCACATCTCCTCCATCTCTGCTTCCTCCCCTGTCTCTTCTGAACAGCCTTTAGCCATGCTCTGATCACGGAATTCTTCCCACTGAGTTTCAGGAATGGCTTCTAGGTCTCAGCTTTCTGACAGCATGGTGGCTTCCAATTTCTCATTTTGTTACTTATGCTGGGTGTAGAGGCATTCATGTAGAGACACTTCAGCTGGGTTTCCTAAAAGAACACTTCTTAATTCCTTAGAGATATTTCCCTGATTTTCCCTTTTGGTGTCTGTTACCTCAGCGTACTCTGGCTGATTTCTGTAAGATTTCAGATTTTCTGTAAGTGTTCTTCAGTGCACTCAGCTCATCCCAGACCAGCAAGATGAGAGTCCTGGGTAGCACTGAATCCTCCTAGCCCTGGCTTACCATCCTACAGCTTGTCATATGCAGGGCAGATATTATCCCCCTTGCCCTTCAAATTTCAGACAACCTATCTTGTCTGTCTGGAAATCTACAGGAGTCTGTCTCCTTCCATAGACCCAGAGGAAGCTCAAGGGGACAGAGCTTCAGATGCCAACAACTCAGTTATGCCAGGGGGGATCAATCCAGGTGTGTGTAAACAAAGAGCACAATTATCTCTGAGGAATTGGCTCCTTTGGTGAGGCAGGGATTTGTGCTGGATCCAAGGAGATGGCTGGCAAAGCTGAATTTCCACATCATGAAGTGATCAAGCAGATGGTCACATTTTGGCTGCAGTGTGTTGGGGTTGTCTCCATGGAGTACTCTGAGACAATATGTGCCCATATAGACGGAAAGATGTTGTGGAATTATTACAGTTACGAGGTCTGATTTCTGCATGCCAACACCAGCTACAAGAGATGCCCTTGCACAGTAAAGAGAGCAATATCTGATTAGCAGGGAATAAAACTGTGGCATCAGCAGATCATACAAATGTTATGGTTGCAAACTGCCAAGAAGCCTGCTGTCAATTAATTTTCTCACAAACAATTCTGCAGAAAATTCTTCCTTCCCTTTGTCACTAACAGAACAATGATGATGGCAGATTTTACTTCTTCTGGAACAGCAGACTGGGAGGTGATGTGTCCAGACAGACTTTTCAGCAGCCCAGATGAAGTCAGGATGGGTTCATATATCTCCCCTTTGCCTGTTTTATGAGCTCTCAGGTGTGAACTAAGTAGAACAAGACCCAAAATGCTCAGTCTCTTATACTGACCTTTTTTTCTCCTTTTTTCTTTTAGCATAGGTGGTTGACAGACCTTTCTCAATTTCTTTTTTTTGAATTGTTTGTTCAGGTTAATTTTCTACTTCTCCAGGGTCCAATCCCTACTTAAAGGGTGTCCCCTGGCACTTGGTGACTTTCCTTGATTCTTGCAGCTTGTCAGAAAACTCAATCTACCCTTGCTGTGAATGATCTCACTTCTTTCTGTGACCTCTGTTTGTCCCCAAGAGCAAAATAGTTAATGCTGGTCAGTTAGCACAGAGCTTGCCTTAAGCAGAAGGCAAACTTCTGATGGAAATCACAAGTTTTCATTCAAAGAAAGCAGAGATTTTAAGATCTTGTGCCACAAGTATTAAGAATCTAAACTAAAAAATGAGAGTATAGAAGATACTTAATTCAAGGATCCTGTTTAGTCCATTCTCTCAGGTTTCTTAGCCAGGGTACTTGTTCACACTTTCACACCACAAACACTATCCTTTGAAAAAGGACTTTGGGGAGACTCAAACCTGCACAGGCACAATTTGACTTGAATATTGACTTGAAGAAGCAGATAATCAAAATGATAGAACTGCAAACCTTTTTATTGTGGTTATATGCATCAATTTCTATCAGTGCTCTTTATGTCTCCTTCCCACCTACCTCTCTTTTTATATTAAAGTGAAGGAATTTCTTTAGCCTTGTTAGTAAGTATTCCACATTGAAAAGAGTGTCTTAGTCTTATTTGAGAGTAGATACAGAACAATGGGGAATCTTGGTGGAATTTTCTTTTATCTTTGTTCTTTCAGGACTGAATTATTGCCATTACATCTCACTTTAGAATAACAGAATTGTTAACGTTGGCAAAGACTTCTCAGATCATCCAACCATTAAATCAGCACTGCAATATCTACCACTAAACCATGTCTTTAACACTTCATCCACACACTTTTGTACAGTTCTGGGGATCATGACCCCCATCATTTCCCTTGGCAGCCTGTTCCAATGCCTGACCATCCCTTCAGTGAAGAAATTTTCCCTAATATCCAACCTAAACTTTCCCTGGTGAAACTTGAAACTGTTTTCTCTTGCCTTATTGCCAACTCCCACCTGGCTCCACTCTCCTCTCAGGGAGTTGTGCAGAGCCAGAAGGTCCCCCCTGAGCCTCCTTTGCCCCAGGCTGAGCTCCTTTCCCAGCTCCCTCAGCTGCTCCCCATCAGAGCTGTGCTCCAGACCCTTCCCCAGCTCCCTTGTCCTTCTCTGGACTTGCTCCAGCCCCTCAGTGTCAGTCTTGTCATGAGGAACCCAAAACTCAACACAGGATTTGAGGTGTGGCCTCACCAGTGCCCAGCACAGGGGACAGTCACTGCCCTGGTGCTGCTATTGCTGGTACAAGTTGCTGTCTTGCACCATGAAGTTTGGTTTTGGTTTGCAATAAGTTTACAGAGTCCAAATGTGATAGGTAATCTATTTTCTTTTTTTTTTTTTGGTAGAAACACGTAATTCTTTCCTTTCCTGTTCTCAGGAGTTGGCTTTAAAATTACTTTTAAATGCCCAAAGCAAGTGAGATGAGACAAAGCAAGAGAGCAGAGAATGTCTCATTTGAGGATTATGTCACTCATCTGGGACTAAATCCAGTGACATCACAAATCAGTCACTGATTTAAGGAATACGGCCAGGACAGAATAGCAGTGCCTGGATAGGCACTGCCTCCCCCAGAGTGCTTCTGCCTCATGGGGATGAAGAGTCTGTGCTGGGCTGTGAACAAAGTGGGCACTAATTCTCTGAGGTAGAGGGGGAATTAGCCCTGGAATGGGATCTAAGCAAGTGCTGGGGCTCTTTCCATTGATCTGCTGACAGGAAGGAGGTACTTTAAATTATTTGTTAATGTCAAAGACATTCTCTTTTTTTTCCTTGTCTTTCTCTGGCAAGAAAAGGATGGAGAGTTGGATGCAAGTTTTTCAAACTTGAGATGCTCCAACTTGAGCCTGAATTTTACAAATGCAAGATGAACTTCTATTAAAAAATCCCTAGGTGATTAAATGTAAGTTGGTGAACTTCAAAAACTGAAAAAAAATTTGAAGAAATATTTAGAGAAGGGTGAAAAGAGCCTAAACCTTTGTCTGTAAGAAAATAGCCTCAGTAAAGCCTTCCAAATGAATTCTAGGTACTTTAGTACACACACTCCTACTCCAACATCTGACATGCTCAGCTTGTTCAAGTTCATTTTTCAGTCCATAATTAAGTAAAACAGGAAGGAACCAGCTCGATGGCTCCTCAGTTCCTACCCCCAGCTGATTTCTTTGCAAGGCTGAACATGGTATGTCCTGATATTTGTTGTTTAGTCTTCAAAGGCACCTGAGCTTCCTCTCTAGACAAAGAAATGATTAATGTGATCTCAAAATAGGTGGGAAGGGTTGTTCTCTGGGGACACCCACTTCACATCACCGATGGCTGACAGAGTCTAGAAGTTTTATTTTCAGGCTGATAACTCTAGGTAAGATGACATTTTAGTCACTCTTAACATTAAAGGGATAATTAAAAATGTATGTAGACATCTAAATTGACTGATAGACATCTAAGTAATTTCTTCCATCTCAAAGACAATTTTGAAAATTTCACTATGTATGCCTGTGTAGACATATTGACATTTGACAGTTTTCCCTTAGAAACTTTTGAAAATTTATTACACTCAACCTCATAAATGTCACCTTAACAATTTTCTTGAGAATTTCTTTAAACTAAAACTGCTGAAGAAGCACTGACAGGCTATATGCAGAGAAAGATGAGTGCACCAAGCTAATTTAGTATTTAAATAACTTTTTATCTGCTTAAAAATTTACTGCAAGCTAACCTATAATTTGCTGCAGTTTTTATGTAATAGAATATGATTAGAAGCCTATACTGAAAAGTTCACCATGTTAATTCTGAGTTGGGAAAAAACATTGAACATTGAAGGTATTTATCTGGTTAAAAGCACTAAGAGTGAGGCTTTGGGCTTTCACAAACTCTAGTCAATAACTTCCGTATTAAATCCCCAGGATTTTTGGTTCCTCATAAGTAATTTTACTGAACAGTTCTTTTTGCTCTAAGTGGGGCTTTTGAATATTGCAGGGTTTTTCTGTAAATCAAGAAATTTTATGTTTTCTTCTGTACCTCTGACATCAGTGTAGTTTAATGACTACAGCATTCTGAATACCAGTGTAGGTATTGGGGAAACCAGGCTGTTAACATCAGTGATTGACTGCAGCAGTTTTTATTAGTGGGGAAATATTACCCATGATAGACACAGGTGTAGAACTGTGATTCAAGAATAGGGAATGCCTCAAGGACATGAACAATTTATCATGGTGGCAATACTTCCATCACAAGTTCTGATATAACTGTCTCATTTTGTTCCTGCCAAGGTATGGCAATTACTGCAGGGTGTCAATTAAAATATGACATTTTCCTGGGAAATGTGCCACACATTAAACAGAGGCATTTGACACATGCAAGACATAAAAAGCACATGAGGACGAACTAATGATCTGGCATACATCATTTATGGAAAATGAAAATATAAGAATCACTAAAATAAATCACCTTGTATGTCTTTACAGCCAACTTTGTGCTCCTTCATCAGGGAAATATATTGAATTTATTGGATGTAACCTGTTCTTGACAAATTCATATTAATTCTTTCTTATCACTTTATTATCCTGCCAGTGTTTGCAAACTGATTGGTCAACAACCTTCCTGTCTTTGTGACTTTCACAGTTAGGTTGGCCAGTCCATAAGTTTCTGGATCCTTCTGCTCATGTTGCTATTTAAAGGTAATATTACATTTCCTTAGTCCCATCCTCTGGGGCCTGCCTCCACAAGCTCTAAGGGAATAATTGTTAAAGTTTACAAGATTATTTGAGGTAGTCTCTGAAACCTTTGGAAATTAATTTTCAGCAGGATCTGCTGGGTTGGAGATATTTTCTTACTTGGCAACATATGGTTACACAAAATCAGCAGGGTCTCCACTCAGATGCCCAATCATCACTGTCTAGGACTGGAATATTCAAGGTACCCAAACATGACTTCTAGATTCATACTCCTAGAAAATTCATACTCTTGGAAAATTGTACTGAGTCCATTTGTGGAAAAGTGGAATAGAATTTGATCAACTGAAAAGCTGTGTTTGACTATGTTTGTTTACTAGTCATCTACACCAGTGGTAGAAATGCAGATGTTCACTAATATTTTAGATATTTTGGTACGTGTTTCTTCATGTTCTTTTCTTTTGGCAGCTGGAGGCCACACAGAATATATTCCAGGGCTTCTTCTTCTGCATTAAGCAGGTGAGTCCCAGCTGTGACCTCTGTTGATACAGTGGGAACTAAGACAACCTTATCTTGAATCAAGTTGTTTAAGCAGCTGAATCAAATTCTGTCACACAAGACATACACACATCTACAGCTGTCAAGTAAAATTAATTTTTACTGTTTTTTTCATTTTCAAATGTAATTTGTACTCTAATGCTATTCTTCTATAAAGAAAGCTTATGTTTTGCAATAATCCTACTGTATAATTAAAAATAAAGGTGATGTTAGGGAAAGACAGGTGGTAACAACGCAGTTCTTGTCCATTGTTCCCCAATCTGGATTTTTATCTACTTGTCACTCTCTTTGAAAGTCTGTTTTTACAGATTGAACAGGATATTTAGTTTATGTTATGGTTGGTGACATTCTTATTCCACTAATTCCCAGCAAGGCTGGGCTGAGTTGTCAGGACACACCCACTGCTAGTCTGGATCCCTCACTGCTCATCTACCAATGTGCAATACTGTAGAACTCCAGATTTATCCTCTTCTTGACTGAAAAATAAACCATAACTGTAGCTCTGTGTTGTTGTGATTGATTCATGTCTTATATAAAGAGATCAGAAATAAGTCATACAGTCATTTTCTGTTCTCCTGGCCTGCTTTGATTTCAGTTTTTTGACAGTGATCACTTTAATGCCCATTTCCCATTGATTGTATCTCCTATATTCATATATACTCAGGTTATCCAGCACATACTCCCCTTTATCAGCACCAGCTGTCAGTCATTCTCACTATATTATCACCTTCTTTTGTAGCTCCCAACTATCTTTGTATATTTTATTGAAAATCGAGACAAGATAACTCAGAGCTCAATCCAGCACGCACAGAGGTATTTTTTTGCCACTGTCTCTACTAAAATGTGCTGCAGATTGTTGTATCCCAGGTTTTCAAAGCTATGCTGTGCAGTGGGTACCCATTTTCAGTGGGTGCCTCTATATCTTTACATTAAAAAATGCCCTGGAAAAGGACACCCCAAAACAATTTGCCATATTTCTCATTGGCAGAGAGGTTTCATCTGGGCTAAGTAACATTCCCATAAATTGTTCCCAGGCACAATTGAGGATGTGTTATAGGCCAGGAACTGTTCCCAAAAGGAAATTTGGATATGGCCACTCTCTTTTGAAGGCTGGGAGAATTGAAACATATGGATGTTGTCAGATAACGCCAGCTGGCCTCCAGGATAAAGAATAAACAGTGGCACAGTCTAACTAACTGCTATGGATACAGGCATTGCTTCCAGAGATGGAAGAGAAATAAAACTGAGAGAATGGGAATACAAACTACAAATTATTAGGTTTTTTGCTTCCTTGCTACATATAGATTCTATAGGATTGAATCCACTACATTTTCTTCCCGGGAATTTCATGCATTTACAAAACATTTGGAGTGAGGTCATCTGAACACAGGTAACTGTGAACTGTTTGGACACATTATCCACAAAAGAAGAATGCTTTCATTTCAGTCTAGTAAGGCTTCTAAATCAGGCCAGATGAACTGTGACTCAACGGTGCATATTTCATCCCATTGACTACAGAGAGAACCCACAATGACCTGCTGAGGGTACCATCTCAGACTGCTCTACTGCATATAGCTCATCCTTTGCCTACTATTTCTCGTTTTTTTACAAAGCTTTTGCTGCTCAGCAAGAGCTTGTTGACATCATAATATTGAAACCAAGAGACTAAAAAAGAATCAAACAAGCTCAGGGTAAGTCTGTTGTCTTTCAGGTTTTCTGTGATAATAAATGATTTATGCTGTGTAATTATTTTTTAGTTTTCATTATAAAAAAAAGTTCCTTTATCCAGTTACCTTACTTCTTTCCTGTTTTCTCTAGTTTGTACTTTGTATAGGAATTATGATCAATGAATATTTTATCTATTCGCTTTCAGGAGCTTCCCACTAAGTTTTTACTACCTTAATGTTTTTATATTTCAGAGCCTGCCTAACAATTCTAAGGCATTCCCAAATTATTCTTTTCTGTAGATGAGAACCAAAGAGCTATAACATAAACTTCTCCTTGGAGTCATAAATTCAACCATGTATTAATAAATACTCACTCTCAATTCACTCCTTGCCTTTAATCTCTGGAATATTTCTCCCCTATTAGTCAACAGAGACACCCAAGCTATCTCAATTCAATTGCTTGTTCACACTGTCAGAATAAATAATTAATGCAATTCAGAAATCCTGTGCTTTTTTTTCTCCCAGTAAATGATTGGTAGAGATGTCCTATGAACAAAAAAGCCTCTGATTTTTCCTAATTTTTCTAAGGTGCAGAGAAACTTGACCCTCACCTATCAGTGGGCTAAGATATCCAAACACATTTGAGATTTTGTGATTTTGTTATATCCAATTACCTTTCCTGGGCTGAGAGTCATTTCCTCTCTGACTTGAAGGTCTAGAGAAGATGTTTGTTTTATTCATGGGTTTTGCTTTCATGTTGTTGGATAGGCAAGCCTGTTTATCTACACTACCTCTTGGCAGAATTTAAAAAAAGGAAAATGAACCCTTCTTCAGGGAGGCTGCAATATCCTGCAATGGGTGGAGTTGTCTGTTATCCTTTAAAATAGAGGGGGGAAGTGCAAATCTCATTTAATACCACACTTCCTTTCCTCTGGTTCATTAATCTGATTTTCTCATACTTTTCTCCTCCCTTGATGGTCATGATTCTCTTTCATTGCTTGCAAATGGACTTTGTCAATTGTTTCATGCAGATATCATGGTCTGGCAATGATGTCCTGTGTAACTCATTCATGGGGTGCCAGACAAGCCCTCAAATCCTCTCCAGCTCTCCAACATCAGGTACTCTTCTGGAGCAGAAATTCCATATGAAGTTCTCTCCCTGTCAGGAGAAATCTCCAACTTACACTCATGCATTCCAACACTTATCAGCTTGGTGTCAAAAGTCCTGGAATGTTTTCATTCCCAGACCTGGCACCAGGCTGAATAATTTTAAATTGTTGAACTGTTTGGATTGCTGAACCATTGGAAACTATTCACAGAAACAGAAGCTTTCTTCCTGGAAGAGCCAACTTGGAGATCGAGCTTCCTCATCAGGACTATCATGGCAGACTTGACAAAGGAGAGGGACTTAGGTGCTCTCTGTGTGTAGATTTACAACTTAGGAAGAGGAAAATATGCAAAATGAACATTTGACAATATCTAGGGAAAGTTCCAGGAGCAGAAGCAGATAAAGTAGATAAGAATATTGATAGCAATAGTTATCAAGTAGGAAATATAAGTAAGTGTGATTGTTTTTTTTCATATTGTTGTGCTCTCCTTTATGCCACATAAAGGAGTTGTGGAGGTAGGAATTGGATCTTCTGTTCCAGAAGACTGGAATGATCCAAAGGCTCACTGCTTTGTGGGACTACTTGAATATATTTGGAAGTCACTCTTAGCAGCATGAGAAGGCATCACATTCCACAAGAGATATTTCTTTAGCCTATCCACTCATGGGTGATGTTCTCCTCTGCTGCCTGCCTCTCTCCACTATTGCAGTTCAGAGAAAATATTTGGCCTTTTTCCTCAAAAAGCAAGAAACTTCTCCACTTCTTTCCCTTGCATTTTGCACATCATGTTGCCTAATTTATTTTCTTACTGCCACACATTCTTAGGAAGAACAAGCTGTCATTGCAAGAGACAATTTCTGTTTCAAGATGATAGGGCCCCAAAGTGAATATTTTTCTAAAGTAGTGTATGCCTTATAATAAGAGCAGCATCCATCTTAACTAAAGTCTCTGGAAGTCAAGTTTTCAATCAGTATTCAGCAAAGTATTTCTGTCAGGTCAGCAAACATTGGCAGAGACTTGTATATATCAGGAAGAACAAAAGAAGTATATATAAATTGAAAAGTTCAATTCAGAAAACGCAGACTTTGCTTGATTTGTAGCCATGAAAAGTAAGGGATCAAAGAATTTTTTTTCTCTTTTCAATCTCCCCAAAGATGAGGTGGACATGTGAAGGAACATACTTTTTCATATTTTCTGCCACTCTTGACTTTGATCTAAATCTGAATTTCTTCTTGGAGACAAATTTACAGCATCTTAGATTAGTTGTGTGCTTAAGATGAGTTCAAATCACAAAAGGTTGTACATTTACTAGAGGGGTTGGCCTCTGAGAGAATCAGAGGTGACAAAAGACATCCTGTTAATACCAAGGTACAAATCCTCCATGCCTGGTGTCACGTGAGGCAAGCAAACCTTTGTGGCCTCTCTTGTGCTTTTCCCTTTTCCCACTCTATTGGATCAGATTGCCAAGGTTTGCTTTTAAAAGAGGAGACAAAGAAACCCCAAAGGTTTTCTCTTTCAGATAGGATGCCAGTAAAACACATGGCAAATTTTAATAAAAATGAGTTTGGGAAGCATTCAGATTTAATCAACTTTTTGTTTCACTGTATGTTTCTCCTGCTAAACAGATCAAGCTATATTGGGAAAGAAGGTGTAAAATAGAAACTAGAGCAGGATACCATTCATAGCAATTCATTTTTCTTTCTGATGAGGTTATATTCTTGCATGGTGAAGTGTCCTAAATTCAAAGAGAACTCAAATTACCATGAAATACCATTTTTAACAACGGACCATTACCTTTGAAAAGCCATTTGACAGTAAATATATTTTACTAAAATATTATCCAAAGACATCTGTCAGGATTAGAAATACATTAGCATAGGTTCTTTATAGCTCAAAGACTATAATGTATGTTTTCTGAAGACATTCAAATGTGGGGGAAGGAAGAAATTCTCTTCTCTGACATTAAGCTAAACAAAAATCTAATTTGCAAAAATAGCCGGGAGTATTCAGCTGCAGTGTTGTGGTAGTGGCACCAGCAGTGCCATCAGTTTAGAAATGTGAGGGTGTAGAAGAGCCTGAAGCAGGAAGAAATATCATCCCACTTTCTTTTCTTACGCAACTTGTCTCCAAACACGTGTAGGTGAACTCAGTAGATGTGTTTCCACAAAATCAGCTGCACACCCACAGCAAATCTCATTCAGAATAAAACTGCACAGTATTTCAAGAAGCTGTGTTTAAAAATAACAGCTCAGACTATCAGAGTCAGTGGGAAAAAACTAGCTATTTTCCATCAGAAAATTCATATTTTGGTTAAGTTTTTCAAAGGAAGCCTTAAATTTTTTTTTGGTTTCCATTTTCAGGTAGCTGTAACTTTAAACTAATCTCAGATTGGTTAAAATTTCTGATGTCCAGCAATCAAAAGGGGATGTTTGTTTGTTTGTTTGTTTGTTTGTCTAAACAAGTGTTGCTGAAAAGCAGAGTCAATTGTTTTCTTTAGTTTTTGTCAAACAAGCATTACCCTTGGGGGGAAAAGCATGTGCACTCATGTAGAAATTCTTTAGCTGAGAATGTTTCAAACAAATTATTTTCTGGAATAATGAAAGAAAAAAGGCTTTTAAAAAAAAAAGTGAGGGAATATAAATGCAAATCCCCCAAATTGCCTTGCATAAATGTTATTATAAAGCCTGATTTCATGTCACACTTTCCCAGTTTGTGGTCTCAGGGCATCTGAAGTGCCTGGAAATGGAGATTTCTCCACTGCAGTAATGCATCAGTCCATAGTAATGAGAATATCAGGGGTAGTTGGGAGATATTTTCCCTATCTTCAGTCAAGGAAAGAGGAACCTAGTTCCAAATGATCACCTCTTCTCTCTGGGCACTGAAGGAAAGAGGAGACTGTCCAAATTGCTGATATAAGGACATCTATTTATTGAGAATTATTAGGAAGTGATTTTATAATTATTATGGCTTAGTTACTTCAAAATAATATCCAAAGCCTTAATCATGTTAGACAGTACACAGGGTATAGATTATATTTCCACATTGTTTTCCCTGTATAATGGGTGATCTTCTTAAAGAGCTTAACCTCTTAAAAGAGTTTTTGTGGAGACTGATGTGTAGACAAGATCTGAAATTTAAAAGTATCACAAATCTTGTGGTTGAGAGTCTGAGAAAAAATAAATTGACAGTTTGTGTTTCAAGAGAGAGCTTTGTAAATGCTTGGATGTGGAACAAAAGTGGTTAATCTCAATAGCCAACACTTTGGTCTTGACAAGGTATTCCAGCAGAGCTTTGAATTTCCATGTACACTGTTTGCCATGCAGCATCATTTGGGTTGGATTTGACCTTTTCTAATCCACCCCCTGGCATGAGCAGGGACATCTTCAACTCCATCAAGTTGTTCAGAGCCCTGTCCAACCTGAATGTTTGCAGGAATGGAACATCCATCACTTCTCTGTGCAACCAGTTCTAGTGTTTTACCACCCTCTCTGTAAAAAACTTCTTAGTTATACTTAATTTAAATCTGCCTTCTTTCAGTTCAAAGCCATTACTCCAATCATAAAATATCTGTCCCCATCTCTTTTACAGGCCCTGATTTTCCCCACCATCTTTCATGATGCTGTCCAGACCTACTGACTTAAGAATTCAAGACACAGTGGTGAAGTAACTGAAGCTATCTGAGACAAAATAAGGAATTTGAATTATATTTTTTGCAGAAAAGTTAAAATGGTCTTAATCACAGAGACACAAGCCAAGTCAGCATAATAAACAGGAAAGTTGTTCTAAAATAACATTAATCAGTTTAAGTTTCCAATTCTGAATGCTTGTGAAGTGTGACACTACTTAAATATACTGCACATCATAAACTGTGAACACTCACATCTTCAGAGCCTAGGATGTGATTCAAGAAAGAATCCTGTAGGGAAATATTTAAGCATGTATTTAAGTGATTGGATTTTAATGCATGTTTAAAGCTAAGCATGAACGGAGATGGAGTTATGTCTGTGCTTAAATACTTTTCTCAATTGCCATTTCAATTATACTGTCTTAAACCCAAGTACATCTGCTACAATTTCTTAAATTACTTTGGATTCGCTCCTGTGCAAAAGACCTCCATTGGTTCAGCTTCATTTTATTCAAAGTTGGTCTCTAGTCATATAAGAAGTTGCACCAAGGATGAGCCTGTCCTGATGGAAATTAGGGAAGGGGTGATTTTCTTCTGTCACATCCCTTAGGAAATATAAATACACTATCATTTTTAGCAATTCTGAACAGAACTCTTTGAGCATGTCTATGGTGGAAACCAGAAGTAAAAACATTGGTGAAAAACAACATAGAGGAGAGCAAAAAGATTTTCAAGCACATGTAAAATGGTTGGGGTTTGTTTTGTTTTAAAAACTCCCGAGAATAAAAGCATTCAGTATATAGGTTAGCTACTGAAAAAAGTCTTCCTTTGTTTTAAAATATATTGAATTTAGCTTCCTTATGAAATGTTTGTTATGTTCTCAGATCTTCTTTTGAGCCCATGGGGATTTTTCAACCTTGTTAAAATGTGCCATCTGCCAGAGACATCCGTTACAAAATTACAACAGCAAAAATTTATGTGCCTGCTTCATTCTTAGGAGAAACAGCAACACCTTGCAGTTAAAAGAAAATAGCAAGACTTTACAGACCAGCTTTCTTAAATTAGGTTTCCTCAATTAGCACAATAAAATCAAATAAGGCAAGTTCTCACTAACACTATATAGAGAGAAGTTAATTTCCCTTGTGAGGCCAGCTAAGATTATGTGATTACTCCCATCACAATTTTCGGCTCAAAAAAAAATTTGCTTGGCCCCTCAAAGTATGGCATAAATAAAAAAAAAGAAAAAAAAATAAAAGTCGGATATAAATATCACCAACTACGTAAAGTATTGTACCTTTGCTAATATTGTTATTTGACTATATAGCAGTCAAAAACTAGTATTGTTTTGCAAGACCACATATGTCTTGAGGTATTTTTTAGTCCATTGTATTTACACATTCTTTCATGAGAGATAAATAGCACAAGATGCCCCACAGGATATTAGAGAACTGAACCCTACAAAGTTAACTAGAAGTATTCCTGTTTAAGACAGTCTAGTAGATAATCCACAGATTTTTTTTTTCTCTTTTGGCAAAAATGATCAACAAAGAAATAGATCGAAGTTATAAATTATGGAGTATTCCCTGGTTGTGATGAATGATGCTGAATGCAATTATCACAGAATTCTATAGAAAAGCTTAGATGAGACTTTTCTCTCATATTTTAGTCTCCCAGGTTCCAGCTTCATTGTTCAGAATTGTATGCAATTCATTAATTCAAAAGTAGAGGAAAAAACATTTTAGAGAGACCAAAGAATAAGAGATCACCTTCAGTTTGCCAGGAGTGGAAGGGGCTCTGTCTCACTGTGAAGGAGATCATCTCTTTTCTGCCTGTTTTCTCCTAGCCTGAGCTGTCTCTCAAAAATACCACCAGCAAAACTCGACAGAATTATTTTCACGGACAGAAGAAATCACAGTGGAAATTGTTATGAAAATAGCAGTCCAATAGCAAAAAGGAAGAAAAGATCCAGATACCTGTGTGACTAGTGATGGAGCAACAAGTGATAGTTCATGCTAAAAGAGACCAGATCTAGAGGAGGATTATTGAGTTTCATGGTTTCAAAGAAAGGCTCATCCAGTTTAGGTCAGCACTAGCCCAGAGATGGCAGGGTACAATATCTATGTAACCTCTGCATGGAGTGTGACATTCAGTTTACGTGCTGCTTCCTGGCTTCACCCCACCCAATTTTCGGCAATTAAAAGGTACCTATATTCATATTTTTTGCATTGGTCTTCCTCATAATCACTGGGAAGAGTGGTCACTGAGATCAGGAACACCTGCTGGGGGTCCCTCTGCTTTAGGCTGTAGAGAGCCTTGGGCAAGCAGGAATCTCAGGTGAGGGTCTGAAGGTAGGAGAGAGCAGATGGAGCCTCAGGATGCACCAGGGGAAGGTGGTGAACACATATGATACATTTCCATCTCATGGAAACCAGCCATGAGCTGAAAAATGGGGTCTGACTGCTAGGCTGTCCTGATGACTTTTTGTCTTCAAAACCCAGTGAAGGAGGAAGTTTCTATGTCATGCTCTGAGGAAAATAAAAAATAAGGCAAAGGGAATACAATATCAAATATCAGAAGAGTATGTGCATCAGGGAAGGAACATTATTTGGTCACACCAAGCTTATCCTCTTTTTTTTTTCCCCTGTGCAGGGATGGAGTACTTAAGAGTTGCCTTTCTGTTTGAGTAAGGACTGTGTAAACATTAGAGGAATGGGGCATAATGCTGTACAAGTAGGAATGAATGAGAAATGAACTCAGCAAAAGAAGAAATGCATTTCCTAGCAATGACAGGGATGTCCTGCAGCCTCAGCCATGCTCTGCAGCCCAAGATCTGCAGGGGCAATGGTTGTACCAACAAGTGCTGGAAGTGATTTTGTTTTGAGGCAGTGATGACAACGGTGGGATTTTGGCTTTCAGCATGTGCCTGTTGATTGTCAGTGTTATGGGCTCCGAGGTGCTGAGAAGCCTGGAATGTGTTTTCCTCGTTGTCATCACCTCCACCTCTATCTGTTCAAGCATCATAGCCTGTTCTTAAATAAACTCACTCTTCCTTTCCCTTTGGCTTAGTCCTTTTCCTCTTTATGCAAGTTCCTTCTTTATTTTGTTTTGCTTTGGATTTTCTCCCTCTTTGCAAGAGCTAAGTTTCCTTTGTAATGTCATTTGTGATAAACTCACAGGAGCTCTACCTGCTGCCAGGGCTTCTCCTCGCTCCCATCCCCTCCTCATGAGTGTGTTTATTCCTCATGGTCACATTCCTTCCCAGCTACTATCTCCCTATTTACTGTTTTCCTTCTCTGGGACCCAATGCAGTGTCGTTAGAGAATAATAAGATTGCAGCCTAAATTTTCAGGTGTTTTCACTTAGTTTTGGGTATCATCTTGAAAAAAATCTTTGCATTTTTGGAAAGGGGCGTGAAGCAACGGCTCACATCAAATTCAATGGAGTTAAGGTAAGAAATGGCACAAGGGGGATAAGAATATTCTATCTTTCATTCTTTTCCTGCTTTATTCACTTGGTTCCAGGAATGCAAGAATTTCTATTGTCAGTCCTTGTAGGGAGGTCACATCAGAAAAACACAGCAGTGCTTTTGTTATTCTGCTCTACAAAGAGCTTTGCTTGAAAACTGCCAGTGTCAGCTGCTTTTCCTCATGGAGGAAGGAGCTCTCAGCACACAACAATGCAATGTAGCATTAAAAACCTCCATAAAACACCCGGCCTCCAGCAAACCTGAAATAATACCCTTCCACCTCTTGGGAGTGGAGCAAGCACCATTACTGCATCAGGAGACCTTCAGCCCCACTCTGCCAATGGTGCAAAATTTGCTGAGTTTAATCAGCCCAGAGAGCAGGCTCCTACTTTGCCAGAGCTTGGATTCAGCTGCAGAAAAAGTATTCAGATCTTATACAAATGAAACAAAATTCTTTAATTCTATCCTCAGAAACACAAATATGTATTTAGATAGTTCTATTTTAAGATGGTTTTCCCACCTCATTGGGTGAAGTAATTAAATGCTAGTCTGATTAGGGAATTTAAAATTTTGACATCTAGTTCCACTAAGGGTGCTGTTTATGGCAATTAAAGATGAATCCCAGCATTTTGCTCTCAAGCAGAGCTTAAGTTCTGGAATGTCTGGACCATTATTCCTGGAGGTGATTTTTACAGTGATCTCTAAGACAACAGAGAAAGATGTTTGAGACAAAAATAAGAGAGAGGAGACTCGAGGAGAAGAGACTCGAAAAGAGGAGAGTTAAGGGATTAATTTCTGTTCTTATACATCTGTTTCCTTAAAGAAGGTTCCTTAATCACCAGCTAATTCTTTATTAAATTCTAGAACAGTCAGTTTTTCTATGACCTCTTTTTTTCAGAGTAATCTCCGGCATTGTGGTTTGAAAATTGAGCCCACCATCACTTGGTAGTGATGTTGCAGATATGGACAGTGCTGATATACGTGATTGGATCCATGAGCTTGTGCTTTGTGAGGCGATGGGCTCCATCAGAGCATCACCCAGGGCTGAAAATAATGTCCAGGGAAAAATACTTGGGTAAAACAGCAAAGATGAATTCATGGTAAACTTCATCAAACCAAGAGTTATTGATGCTAACTCCCCCACACATTTCTGTGCTACTTTGAGCTGGAAATTCCAGCCTAATAGGACTGGAAATTTTTGTGTTGCTCCTCAAGAGCATCAGAATTTAAAATAAGAAGGACAGTATGGAAGCATTGCTGAAGAATTTTGTGTCTCTATGTTGTGTTATTCATTCTATGTTATTATAATAGTAGTTAAGCTGATAGTGAAATCCTTTGGATTACATTTTCCTTTTTGTCATGATCTAACCCTGCTTCATTGTCTGTCTGGCAACTAGGAAATTTGGATCAAAATATCAAAAGCGCCGACAGGCAATAATTGGACTAAGCTCAGGAAAGCATTTAGAAAATAGAGAAAGTTTGCAATTACTCTTAGAATTGAGTTGAGACTTTTATCATCTTGTTTTCTTCCTTTGTTATCAGCTGGCATTTGTCCTCCCTTGCAAACTGCAAGGGAGACCAAGGCTGCCAGGACATTTTTCAATGCAGCCAAGATCTATTTAAAGCCTGTATTTGGAAGTATCTTTATCTCTTAAAATGTTTACATGGCATGGCTTGAGAGGATTGTATAATGAGCATGAAAGCTACACAGAGCTCACATTATTCTCAGAGAAGTTGCAGAAGAACAATGACCCTGTACAAACCAGGTTATTCAGACCACACAGTGCTGGCAATAACACCCAGAAAAGTTGCTCAGGTAGAAGTATTGAGGGAGGATCTCTCCATCCAAACAGGAAAGTGAGGCCAGATGTTTTTGATAGGGATGTTAGCACAAACCCTTGCTGGTGGCGGTGGCACTCTGTCCTCCCAGGTACCCCTGGGTGNCCTCTGGTGTTGTCCAAAACACCTTAATTCAGCATGACCATTAAATATGTGCTGAGCCCATTTTTCTTCAGGAGACTTTTGTCATATTTAGCATGAGTATTAAAGACTTTCATTAAGGGAGGCATTTGATTGAACTGTGGGTGTCCTGATGTAACTACTAATTGAAGTTAATAGGTTTTCTGCTTGCTTCCACTGGTATTAGACAACACCATTTGCAAGATTTTTCAGGCAGGTGTTATCTTTAAATGACATTCATGTTTAATGTCAACAAGCTAGAAATGTCAATGTCTTGCCAACCTGCGATTTCAAAACTCCTCCTCCACAATATTTCAAACAAATCACCCCTTCCCTTTACCCCTCAGCTTTGAATGGAGTGCTTTAGAATATTGGAGTGGAAATATATCCTTTGCCTTCTCTAAACACAATGTAGTTTTAAATTTAGAACGTGTAGAAATTTATCTACTGTATCAGTCTGGGTGGGATTAATTTGGCTGATTTTAGAGATCTGAAAGTTGTGCATCTGATCAAGATCAGTTGTCAGAGTCAAGCTATGGTCAGTTTATAGAGACAGGCATCACACCATAAGGCTAGATATGTAAAATACATGGGATTTATCACTTTCTAGGGCAACTGCTTGTCACTAGCAATTATAAAAAGAGTTAAGACAATTAATTGGCCTATAAAACTAACTTTTGAATAGCTAAGATGAACTTTTATGAAGGCATTTACCACTCTCCACTGGGTCTAAAATCTTTCTGCCCTTGATAATAATGAGTTTAAATTGCTCTTTGAGCTTCAGTCCTCATGTTAGTTGTTAAAATTCATCTTAGACACAAAGGTAAAAAAATCTGAATCAAACTCCAAGGGTATTTTAAAAATGGTGGATTAAAATCAAGCAAAATTGCATAGATTAGATCAAAAGCCAATGTGTTTTTATTTATCTTATTCCCAATGATGCCTTAAAAACCAGAAAACACAGACTTCACAATTTTTTTTGTAGTAAAAACTTTTTTTTCCTCAATAGTCTTGGTGACTCAGCACTCAAATTACCATATTTCGATATACGACCCAGTGTAATTAGGACAATATTTTTTTTTAGCTGGTTGTAACTTTTATGCTTTAGCTGAGTCTCCAGAATGAGCAATTTATCTCATAGAGCATGTGAGAGTATTTCAGAAACCCTGAGGATAAAATTAATCTCTCTCAAGATTAGCCATGCAGAGTTCAGTATATACACAAAACTTGTTGTCCTTAGATCCCTCTCTTGTCCAAAACAGAGAGATGAGAACATCAGTGGAGACTCAAAACTATTTCCAGCTGTCACCTGGGTGAGAAGCCCTCCCTGGGGGTACTGCTCTGCCTGGCCATGGCAGGCTCAGCCTGGACAGTCAGCTGGTTTAGAACCAAAGGCTTTGGTTTTAAGTAGTTAATGTCAGAGAAGATGCATCCTTATACAAATCTGCTTTTCATGGCAAGTCAGACCCTCTGCTGCACAGGGCTTGGGAAGGCCTCAGGGAAAATTGTGTAAGTCTCTTTTTGCTTGAGGCAGCAGCTCCTGACGAACAGGATGCAGCAACAGCAAGCAAATGATCATGGGGGGACAGATTGGTTAGAAAAGAGTAGGGACAGACAAAGAGTGGGGAGAAAAACCCCAGAGCATGAAGGTGGGGAGG
Source organism: Thryothorus ludovicianus (assembly GCA_013397245.1). Taxonomy (NCBI): domain Eukaryota; kingdom Metazoa; phylum Chordata; class Aves; order Passeriformes; family Certhiidae; genus Thryothorus; species Thryothorus ludovicianus. Next base: position 409,760 of record VZTB01001861.1, read on the forward strand.
CAGAAAAGGTGCAAAAGCAGCAGTAGACCTGCCACTTCCTACCGTGATTTGAGTGACTCTGGCTGATGGTTTTCAGGGTCCTGTCCTGCCTCAGAGCAAAGGGGCTGAGGAGCAGGCAGGGAGGAAGGAGAGAGACAGGAATCTACAACCTGCAATATCCTCCTCACTCGAGGCCGTGGGACAAGAGTGTGGGACACCAAACAGGTTCCTCATTCACAGATCCAGTGCACTCACAGGATCTTGGCAGTGGAGGAGGAAAGGTCTTGCCTTCCTCAGCTCACAAGCTCGTTTGGTCTCCACCTTGATCACAAATTCTCAGTCCAGCAGGTGAAAAACATCCAGTGATTTGATCTACAGTGTCAGCCCAGCCAACTTCATTAACTTATTAGAAATGGATTGATGCAAAACCTCTCCCCAGTGCTCATCTCAGCATATATGTGGATACAAAATATCATGCAAATTAGGTAATTAACTGGGTTTTGCTTCATTAATAGATAAATCAGAGCAATAAGAGTCTTCCTAAATACTAGCTATGCATTTTTCCAAAAATAGGACATCTAATGCAATTATTTATATTAGATCTTTTGTATGTGATCACAGAGCATAAAAAGAAATTAAAGTTCCATGTTTATTGTTATTAAGGGATCCCCCTAGCCTCTTTATTTCATTTGGCTTAAAATAGACAGCAATTTTTCTCTTGTAATTCATTAATTATCAGACTCACATTTGAAATCATAAGTCAAAGATTCCTACTTTCAGCTTATTCCTTTTTATACTGGAGTTAAGGGTATGTTAGAAGGACAGAAAGCTAAAGCTGAAATTATAATAAACCCTCAAATGAGCAAAGCAGTAAGATGCTATGTACTAATCTGTATTTTTGAATATTTTATTTAGAATAAATAGGAATGAGTGAACTGCAGCTTTTGAGACAGGCCCTTCCATGGAGCCAAAATTCCTTCTGAAGGAAGACCCACTAATATTTAAGACATCTGGCTTTGGTTTCCCACCAGATCTGTCAGTATATGTGACCACTTCATAATGATCACTTCCAAAGTTTCCAAATATACATTCATGGCTGTACACTTCATTATATAAAAATGCTTGTAGACGGTAATAGCTCAATTATGTTGTAATTTTTAAGATGTTTCCATATATTTGTTTTTTTGATTAAAATGCTTTTTTTTCTTCTTCCATACCACAAACTGGGCTTATTAAGCAAGAAATTAATAATAAAAAATGTGATAACTCCATAATCTAAGTGAACTGCCAGTTATGTGAAAAATGGGCATGAAAATTGTTTCAAAGTTAACTGTAATGTTATTGTTTCGTCATAACTACAATGTCATCATAGTAGCTACTCCTGAGAATATATCACTTTTGTCTTTTCTTCTGTCAGAGTAGGAATTTATTTCCATAGAAGGATATTTAAAATATTTTATCTAACAAAAGAAGAAATTTAAGACATTAAAACATCATCAGAATAGATAAAAGTTTCAAGTTGTCTCTTTCGAGGTGCTCTGTTCTCCATTATTTTTTTTTCCTATCCACAGCTTCATCTTCAGTATCTTCACCCATTCAAGGACACCCTTTAAACTTAACTGATTCTCACTACACTTTCTCCCTATTATGTAGATGCTTCATTTTATTACAAGGAGGTGTTACTGGCAGAGGAGCATAAAAAACCTCATAGTTTCTTGCTCTGCGTCTCAGGCTCAATTCTCAGATCAAAAGCCCAGAAGTTTTAACCTCCTTATCTACTCAAAAAAACATGCTCAAAGGAGCAAATCTGGATTTAATCCATATTTAAGTGGTAACTTTGGAGGTTTTCTTACTTAAATACATTGCAATGCTGGAGGATGAAACAGGATAAAGCTTTATCAATAGTCTTGCAATGACGGCTTCTCTTCGCCCGTCCCAGATGTGCTGGCAGCTACTAAGCCAAAAAATGAGAGTCTCTTCATAAAATCACGCCATGAGGCAGGAACAGCTGTGCAAAACTGCCTGCTGGTGTTTCCTGGGGGAGCAGTGCCTTGCCTGGTTTGAAGGCACATGGCAGTGGAACTGTGTATTTTAAGGTAAAATACAATAAATCCACGGTACATGGGTAGACCTAGTTCCATAGTGTGCTACTCCCTTGGGGACCTCATCCCACTGGTGACTCTGGATGAACTTTTTACCTATCCCTGAGATGAAAAAGAGAGCTCTTCTACAAAGGCTCAGCCCTTATATCTCACCTTTAGCATATTCCATTCCTATAAATACTCATTTATCTGTGAAATGCCATATATCAGCTTTCTAGTAAGAATTTGATGTGATTTTCCTGCCCACATGTGTGACAGTAAATATTCTTTCAGTGCAAGTCTCTTCAGGACATTGCTGATCTTATAACCCAGCCAAGGTTAATTATTCGGTGACTTCAGTTAGAGACTTGAACAGAAGGATGCTGATATCAGCTAGGGATTATTAAACTATTTGCCACTGCTGTTGATACTTTTCTGGTGAAGCTGGCCCCTGTAGCAGTTCTGCTGGCACAAGGGCTGATCTCTTGATTATTTACCTTTCATTGAGCAAAAGAATTTTCCTCTGCTCCCCTTTATCAGTCTAGTGTGTCTGAGGTATTTCCAGCAAGACTCTGACCTTCCCAATATCATTATGGCTCTCCAAAGTGGATATGGTTATTCTTCCTTGCTTGTAGCTCTTTAGGTGAGCGTGCCTGGGTGTAGACCAGCAGAGGAGCCAGCTGCTACCCTTCGTTATCCTCTTTAAATGCTAATCTGCCCTTGAATGGAGGTCCCAGAGTGCACAGCATAGACATATATAGCATTAGAGCAGCTGTCTCAGTCCTCCTGACAGAGTTCTGGTGGTGGCTTACAGCCAGGCATGAAGGAAACAACTTTACCTCAGTGGTGCAATGCACCTCCACCTCTGCAGCAGCACCCTCCTCAGCCAAGTAACCCATGGCCTCATTACAGCCCAATTCAGCTACACCTAGTGCAAGCAAATGCTTTGTAGTGAAAGAAAATATTTCAACCACAAGTAAATCATATTGGAAAGCAGTTTTAGTGGCTTCTTCTCTCATTTTATGCAGTGGGGGAAGGCCCTGGGCACCTTCCCAAGCAGACATCTGGCCTCCTCTGTGGTTACTCCCACCTGGGTTCTGTAACATTTGGGTGTCATGGTCCCAAACCAGAGCATGCAAGGGGGCCACAGGGGACACATTAAATGTCTAAATCCTGGTCTCCTCTGAGGCATTGATCATTCCAGTCTCTGGAATGATTTTGTGTTGCAGGGTTCTCAGAGCCTGGAAAGGATCTCACACAATTGGGCCATGGTATGAGTGCAGCAATTACAAAAGCAGAAGCCAACAGCACATCTGCTGCAAGATATCCCAGACAAATTAATTTCTGAGGCAATTCCATTGACTTTGATGGACTTATCCTGTGAGTTCAACCATAACAATGAGAAGTCAGAGTGAAAAGGGCATGATTTGTGCCATTTCCACACTGATTTATGGAGAAGGGCTTTGGGAAGGTGGAAGATTGATGAAGGGTGAAGTAGAGGAGCCCCTTCTCTGGTACACCACATATATATTTTGCCTGACTACAAAGCCAGCAATATAGATTTTTTTTCTAACACAAAAAATACATATACATTTTAATCAAGTATTTTGAAGTTTCTTGTACAAGGAGCTCTCCTATTTAATGATGGTCCCATTTTTCTGCTCTTACCAGGACCAAACTAACAAGTCCTTCCTGACACAGGCATCATGGGGCTCTTCAGAGCTCAGTCCAGCCATCGAAGTACCTTCCTGCAGACAATTGTTTACCTGTGATCAGATGAGATAGGGGTCAGAGACAGGTAAAACCTGTGAGCTGGACTTTGCCTCAAGGAGCAGGAACAGACTCCACTTGGGCAATCAGGAATACAACTACTGCAGCCCATGGCAGGTTTTCACCCCTCAAGACTCAAAGGCTAAAGTGCAGGCTCATTTTACCAATTACATCATCTGAAGAGCAATGAAGAAATTTCAAAATATGTGGGAAACAGAGTCAGGATGTTGAGAGCCAAGTGCCTTCCAGCCAGTCAGGTCCTTTAGTGCTCCTCACAATGGTCCTACTCTCACTCCTCACATGAAATCGAGTTTTCTCAGATCCTGGGAACTGGTGTGGGCAGACATCACAAACCAACCCCTGGGTGAGCAAGCTGCACATATCCCAGGATTGTTGGGATGGGACTGGAAGCAAATTCCCCTTCTAGCCTCAGTGACTGCTAGGATCCTCTGCTGCTCCACACAGATAAGCTGAGGCCTTAGTTGTCATTTGGAAGATTATTGTGTTTGACTATTAAAAGAACAGTGTTTGCAAATAGGAAGAGGCAACAAGGAGACTGTGGATTATGGTTTGACAATGTCACCTCGTGTGGGGATTACCAGTGCAGGCAGCAGGCATCTGGCACAGAGGGATTTACAAGGATGCTGTCTGTAAGAAGAAGTGGGGAAACACTCTTATACTGAATTCCTTGGGAACCAAAGAAGAGATTTGCAGAGTAGTTTGAGGAGGCTCATTGTCACATGCCATATGCTTGATGCAAATAAGAATCAAGTGCTGTTACTGAAAACAGAGAAAAAAGACCACAGTTCCATTCTGAAGAGCCAAGGGCATATAAGGTTGTGGGAGGAAAGGATAAAGGAAGAATATTTGATGAATTACATTGAGCAGGGGAAGCCTGGAGTACAGAAGGCAAAGTGTGGAAAAAAAGGATGACTAGAGGAATCTGTGGAAGAAGGAAAATAATGTGACCATATTTCTAGGAAGTGATCAGCAGCAAGTAAAATTGCCATAACAGGGACAAAAAATTTTTAAAAAAGCAGTATAACTGCTTTATTTTCCTTTCCCTTTAAAATTGCTCCCTGCTGCTAGTAGTTCTAAAGATAGACTGCACTAAGAAGCAGTTTCTGATTTCTAGAAAGTGCTAGGTTCCCAAATGGTTTGGATACTGACTTAAGCTTTTATACTGTAAATCCAGTACCCAGCATTGATCTGAGGAATGCAGCCTGTGTTAGAATCTGAGTCTCTTTATATCAGCTCTAATCTGTTGTGAAATCCAGGTTGTGATGCTGATAGAACCAGCAAATGTGTTAAGAAGTAAGTGATACAATTCCAATGAAGAAGGATTTGAATTTGAATTTTTACTGAGACTTATTCCTTCACTGTGTTTCATAAATCCAAAATATTCAGCCTTCTCATGTACCCTACCAGTGTGAAGGGAATGTTCTGATCACTGAATCACTGCCAGTTTGTACTGGAAAGACATAAAAAGAGTGTCAAAGAAGTGAAGATGTGAAGAACTAATCCTGCTGCTGACCCTAAGAGGTAAAGTGCAGCACTTACTAACCACAAAAAAAAAAGCTTTAATGTCTAGGAAAAAGCAAATATTAGTATTTAAGAGCAATATCATTAACAAGGTACCAGTTAAGGGAAGTAGCTGAAATTAATCTCCGTTCAGAGGCAATACATGGTTTATTAGACATGTGAGCATTGACTAGTTCTCTGTTGGGACAGACACAAGGTAGAAACATTGGAGGGTTTATGGAAGAATCAAGATTTTAGTGTGTAGCAGAAAGTGATATGAAAACAAACCAACAAGAGATGCAGTATGCCTTAATTAGAGAAAATCCTTGTGATGCAACCTTTCACAGAGCCCTACTGTTGTATGAGTTTGGGCAAAATGTGATCAAAAACCAGTGAGCCATATGAATGACAATAGCTTTCCAGTATTTTCTGCACATGTTGAATTCATAGGAGCAAAAAACACATGTAGGCCTGGAAGAGTCTGTTGTTTGAGCCACAGTGTCTGTAAAGAGCCTAAAAGCTAGACATTTTTGAGAGCAAATGAAGCAAAACACCAAAACATTATATCAAGTGGTCAGATGATCTTGTACACTTACCAAAATTTTCTAAGAAGAAAGGTTTTGGAAGTTAATTTGGATTTTGGTTGTAAAGTGACAGTCTTATAAAATACCATTAAATAGCAGAATGGTTTTTATATCTGTCTTGCAAAATAGTGGATATGCCACAGAGATATGAGCATAAGATTATTCTGAAGGAATATTTGTAGGAGTTTGATGAGTAAAGACATTTATCCAAAGTTCCCTAAAGGCGGGCATAAAATGGGAATAGTGTGATAAAGTTGAGAAGCTGAAAATTTAGGTTGAGTATAAGCAAATCTGATTTGTTACACTGACAGAAGACAAAATTTATGTTCTTTCATAACAGAAACTTCATGGATTTTGAGACTACAGAAAACTATTTCTATCATATGCCAAATCACTGCAACCATTCCTTTCTGCTTCAAAATCACAGTTCTGAGGTTTAACCTGTACACTACAAAATGAAGTCTTAGTCTGAATTTTTTCAATCATCAGGTCCATCAAGTCCTGGGGAACTTGCCCAGTGATAAATTGCTTTCCATGTAAATGAATTGTGACTTTAATCTCATATCAAGAGGTTTTCCTGCAGATTCCAGATATGGGGGTCCTGTTATCCCATCTCCACCTGCCTTGCACAGCTCTTGACCACCCCATTCTGCCCAGTGGACTCCAGTTTTCCAGTGTGTTCTGAAATGTGCTCTAGGAATGGCTCAGCAGTGCCACAGAGGTGCTGCATACAGGATAATCTGTATTTTACTGGGCAAGTCCACCCAATATGCCAACCAACATCCTCCTAAAGTTGCTCTGCTAAGTGATGTCATCTCCCCATTCTCTCCCCAACAGACTTTTCCCATTTCTTCCTCCCGTGTTAACAGCAGCAGCACACTGGGAATTCATATTCATTGTGCTATCTACTGTGATCTCACTGTTTTTTGTTCTGGGGATGCAATTGCTCATCTTGCAAATGTGAATACATTCTTTGTTTCTGGATGCATAATCCAGCACTTAACTGTGATGGAGCACATGTTGACAAAATGAGCTGCTTAACGATGTGCTTGGGCTGCATTTTCATTATTTTTTATCTGCCAAACCTTGCATTATCCAAGAAGTTTACTACTATTGATTTCTTTTTCATTCCAGAACATGGGGAAAGATGTTGAATACCATAGAATTTTTTTCCCAGTTATTTATGTCTTTCCAGCAGGAAGAGTGTGCATTTACAATTTAATATTTCATTATTATATTTAATATAAACAACAATGATTTAACGTAGTACAAATACGTTCATGTATCAAAATGTTGTGCAAGAGTGAATCAAATTGCCATTATTTAAATAGACTATACCAGCATAAGTAAGTGTCTAGATTAATTTTTAAAAATCAGATTTATCTAAAAAGATATATTTTCCATAATATCATGCACATTTAAAATTCATTTTATGGCATAAAATATACTGATTGTTTTTGAGATAGATGTTTGATTTATGGTGTTAAAACATCTGTTGCCATCAAATTTTACATTGTTTTTTGAAAATAAAGTTGTTGGAACTTTTGAGCTTAAATCTTTTATCTAACAAAAAGTTGGTTTTTTTTTGTGTTTACAATTTAAAAAGTGAAGGGAACTACTAGATGTTTCTCTTTATTTATTTCCCTCACACTTTGATTTTTTTCTTGCTCTTTTTTCTCTGTTTCCTTTTTTTTTCTCCAGAAGAAAAGTAAAATGAGGTTTTAGGTTGGAAAATAAATAATTTGAAAATTATGAAAACGAGGAAGTTATTACTTTTTTTTAAATCAGGAAGTAAATGTTTCCTACCTGTGAACTACTGACATAATTCTTGACCATTTCTTTTCAGTGGAATTTGTGAGAAATAGCTGTCTAATTTTGCTGGAACTTGTTGATATTTGAACTGAAAACTTTAAAGTACTTGAATTCAGAGGAGATGGTGGAAAAGGCTCATTGAAAAGCTGGGAGGCATCTCTTTTGAGGAGTACCTGAGGGTTGTTTTCCAAAATGAGCAGTGTACTCCACTTTCCTGTTTAAGCCAATAGGGGGTCAGTTCACAGTTCCACACACTATCGAGGGAAAAGTGAAAGAATCTGATCTGCAGGTTAAAATCAGTCTCTATTTTTCAACAATTTCCATGATGCTTTCACTTTTCCTTACTCATGTCAGGTAAAAAAATCCTCTCTGGGTATTAAAAACCTTGCAATGTGCCCCAGGAAAAGACACTGAAAGTGATGTTTGTGTCACTGTTTGAAGAAATTAAAAGTATGTTCATCTTTTCAAATAAACTTTAAGTGAAGTCTGTGGAGAGTTTCTCAATAGCTAAAATATAACATTTCCTAAGGAAGGCATTATTTGCTGTGCATTTGGCAAACCAGTGGCAGGTGCCAGGGAAGTGGAATGCAAACGTGACAGGATCAGGTAAAGGTGGTCACAAAAGACAAGGAAAGGTCTCCTGGAGCACTGACTATGTCCTAGAAATTTAAGAGCTGACAAGTGTCTTTTTCAGCTTGGGAACAAAACTCCCAGGTGGTTATCAATTTCATTGCTATAAAACTGAACCACATACACAGTTTTTAAATTTTTTTTAAAAAAACATTAAATTAATTGATTGACATTTTTGCCTTTTTTTGCCCGGTTTATGCATTTGGTCTTGATTGTCTGTCTTTGACCTCCAACTACTTTAACACCTCCTGACCAATTTTAAAATCATCATAAATTTCTACGCTTTTTTTTAATAGTCCATAAATGGATTCTATTACCTTTCCTTCATGAACGGAATCAGTATATTAGAGGTCAAAATCCATGTAAGAGAGCTCTTTTGAAACCTGCTTCATTAACTGAGTTGTCTGACTCCAAATAACCAAAGAAAGCATTAGACTATCTCAATCTATGATTAGTAAAGCCTTCCCTGCTTCAATATCCTACCATGGTTATTATTTAAAAGCAGGCTAACTGCACAAGAAGGTTCTTACTGTCCCTCAGCTGTGATGGGAGAGACATTGAAAGTCCAAACTAAAGACACTGAGCTGCTTAGAGGGACTGTGACAAGGACATGCAGTGACAGGACAAGGGGGAATGGCTTTAAACTGGGTGGGGGTGAGGTTAGATTAGATGGGAGAAAGAAATTCTCCCCTGTGAGGGTGGGGAGGCCCTGGCACAGGTTGCCCAGGGAAGCTGTGCATGTCACATCCCTGGAAGTGTTAAGGCTGGGTTGGACAGGGCTTGATGCAGCCTGCTCTAGTGGAAGGTGTCCCTGCCCATGGCAGAGGAATTTGAACTGGATAGTGCTTAAGGTTTCTTCCAATCCAAACCATTGTATGAATCTATGGTTCTGTTTTTGCAGCAGAAGATGAGGTGTGCTCAGCCGTTCCCGCTCCAAAAAATGGTGTGTTGAAGTTGACTGGGAGTGTGATGGGAGGGATATTTGCACTGGTGGGTTGTTTTCAAAAATACTCAGATTTTATACAGCTCCAACATGGCACTTTCTGATGATGCTCTCAGGAGAGCAGCCAGCATCTCTCTTTTGGAGCCTTCTCTTTCAGCTGCTCCTGTAAGAAGATCGTGCTTTAGATGGGTTTGGGTTTTGCTCTTTGCAGAGTTTCCTTTTCCAGTGATATCTCCTCTAAGCACAAACAGGCTTTTGGTTCCCTAGTCTGCCAGTCTAGTTTTAGAAGGTTTAAATTGCGCTAGCAGAGAGCTTTGTGTTAAACAGTTTCCAGTCACAGTAGAAGGACAGAAGGTTTCAGTGCTCTGCACTCAGTATGCAGAGCACCTCCCCACCTTCAGCTTCTTGCAACTATGTCCTCCCTGCAGGATAATAATTTCTCAAGAGTAACAGCAAAAATATCAGCTGGAAACTTAAAGAAATACAGAATTTTTCACCCTCTAGGGTATCACCAGGTGCACTAACCTGCCATTAGGACCCCATATATAAAACAATGCAAGAGCTGCCTCTAGTAGGTTGTACCTTCAGTTTCTGAGTTTCTGCAAAGTTTGCAAAATGCTACAGTACTGAATGGTTTCATGGCAATGCTAGTACAATAATTTTCTTTAAAAGTAGGATAGAAATAGCAATGGAGTTCATAACACCAGGAAAAGCTATGGCATTTAACAATTCCAGGGCAAATTTGCATTTGAATATAGATTGGGATATGTGGATAGGGCAGGTCTAAGTGTCATATCAGACTGTAAAGGAATGCTTTTCCTCCTTGGACTTTAGGAATATAGAATATGAACAAAAAATTTCCTAGTGCTGAAATGCCAGGGATGACTGCAGAAAAATGCAAGGACAAGATGCTGAGGCATAGCTACGTGTTCTCAGGGAACAGAATGATTTTAGCGGCTGCTGAGCTACATAATGTGGCCGTTGCATTCACCACTGAAATTCAGCCATGTCTGGGTAAAAACCAGCATCTGCTTCCCAGAGCAGCACCTGCACAGCTCTTGGAGCCAGGCAGTGCTCACCAGCACTGCATCTGACCTGCACAGCAGGGGGAATCGGAGGAAGAGACAAATGCAATTATCCTCACTGAAAACCAGCCAAGACAGTGAGGACAGTGTGCTCACTCTTGCAGAACAAAAACTAAAGAGCATTTTTAGTGATCCACAACTGCAAAGGCCTGAGGTTTTCACCACGTCAGCCCTGTGCCTGCATCTTCAGCTGCTGCAGCTCTCCCTGCTACTTTGGGCACCCAAAATAGAACCTCCTTCCTCATCTCACTGTCAGACGAGTGTGGGTGAAACATGACCTGTTAGTACACATCCAGCAGGATTAACACATGGAAAGTCAGCTGTCATACCTGGGAGTACCTTTCCCTGAAGGCCAGGAATGCAGGCACATGATGGTGGCATGAATAACACGGGCTGCTGCTGTCATTTGTTGCTGCTCATGGAGCAGTGAGCCCTGAGCCAGTGTGGGTTCTGCATCCTGGATGTGACTGCAGGCAGTTATCCCACCAGAGAGGAGAAGTCACTTCACAGGAAGGAAATGGAGTGAAAAAGGACCAGGAATGGAAAGATAAAACTGAATTATTAAAAGCTCAACTAGCTAGTGGCTGCACAAAGGACATATAAATGATACAATACAGAGTAAAGTCTTTTTAGTTCATTTGGTATTTGCAATAGACTCCTTAAGCCTTTGATTCTATGCAAAGTTTTTAACATTGCAGATGAATGTAGCAGATAAATATTGATTTAGAACATTTGGCAAATGGTCTATTGAGTTCTGTATCCTTTTTCAAACTCTTCAGGGGAAAATTATCAGACTGAAAGAAGGTAGCTATGGGAAAATTTCTTCACAAATGAAATTTCTTTGTACCAATTTTTGAACCAGGTTTTTAGCATGGTCATTAATTTTTATGTTTTTTCCTTATGGTTATGGTTTAGTGTTGCAATATTATTCAAAATAATGAAGATATTTTAGCTAGCTGTGTAAAAACCCAATCTTATCTTCATCATGCTGGATTTTGAACCACAAGCATATCTCACAACAGTGAATTCCAGAGATGATTTGCACACAAAATGTATACCAGGATAAAAACAAATACATTTGCTGGCTTTAGTTTTTGCCTAAAACCCAGAGGTACAATTTTGGATTTCCCTGCAGAGGATCACGGTATCTAAGGGAAGCTGACAGCCTGCTTGATGGAGCATAGAACATTCATTCTGTGCTTCCTTGAGTAACAGAGCCCACCTTTCCTTCCCAGCAGGGCAGGGCTGAATATTTCCACAACACATCAAAGAACACAGGACACATCCTCAGCCTACCCCACATCTGCTCTTTCCTGCAGATCCACCGTGCTCCTGCAGAGACCAGAAGCCACCATCAATCTTCCTGCGTGTTTGGAGCTCACAGGAAAGTGTGAATTAATAGTAAAATATCTGTGAGAAAAAGATCTGTCAGGAAATTATATCCAAACTGGAAAAAGCACAGCCCTACATATAGAATATCATAAAAGTATTTGCATACACAAAAATACCGTGAAAAATTACACTCCACAGTTGAGCCAGACAGACCCTGGAGTTTATAGGTGCAAACTGCAGCAGTGGAAATGTTAAGAAATATCTTTATAAATGTATGGCTTCTTAAGCCCTGGAACAAGCTGTCAGGGCAGGTTGTGGAATTGCTATTGGTGCTATTTGAGTCTGGATTTGTTAGTGCTCTATTAAGGATGATATACATGCAGTTAAATAATTTTTGCCATAAGGCACCTCCTTTCCAGCCCAAATTAGCCAAAGGTAAATGTGATGTGCATTGATACATACTAAGCACAAGGAATGAAACTCCTGCTTTAATGAGATCAACACACAGAAAATGTGCATCCAATAAAGAACCTTAAATAACCCAGTTGCAGGAATGAGCATTACCATGAAAAGGTAAGAAAATGAAAGCAAGAGGTGTTCAGACAAATGTGTGAAGTATCTCAAGAAGAAATATCCTTTTCTATCTGAACTGAGCTGGTGTATTGATTGAGTAGTAATCATACATTTGAAGTGCAAAAGCAAATAATTCTTTTTAGCCTTTGACTTTTTAGCTTTAATTGTGGTCTCTTCTCTTATCAATTAATTTTTTCCAAAGGATTTTAGAAATGCTTGCAGCAAATTAGAAGCGGTTCCAATGTCAGCTACCAGCCTGTTAGCTGCAGGTGAAGAGCCAAGGAAGATGTTTTAATAATGCTAACAAAAGTAACAGACAACACTCTTTGGAGACTTCTCTTGGGACAAATGGGTTGAATTCCAGCTAGAGACAGAAGAAGCCTTTTACCCTCATTTTCTCAAGCAACAAACACACGGAATGTATTTTGTATTTGCTCTGTCATTACAGATCTGGCAGTGACGGACTGTGCTTGGGCAGTGGTCCACTGATGAATGCTTCAACTCGTGCTGAGCCTCAGAGACCTTGACCTCCAGCCCTGCATCCCTTCATCCCTGCATCCCTGCATCCCTGCATCCCTGCAACCCTGCAGCCCTACCATCCCTGGAGGATGACATTTGGGTTGATAAGAGACATTCTGAAGAGTATCTACAGGAGAAGAAGGGCTAGAACTCCATCTCTAAGGGATTCAAGGCAGTCTGTGCATATCTGCTGTGTATGCATCCATGTGTCTATGTCTTAGAACTCATGTGTATCACAGAATCACAGAACACAATTAGGTTGGAAAAGACCTCTGAGATTATTGAGTCCAGCCTGTGACTCAACACCACCATGTCAAGCAGACCTGAGTGCCTCATCCAGTTGTTCCTTAAACGCCTCCAGGATGGTGACTCTACCACCTCCTTGTGCAGCCTGTTCCAATGTTTAATCACCCTTTCTGTGAAGAAATTCTTTCTCATGTCCAAACTAAATGTCCAACCTAAATGAGATTAACACACAGAAAAAGTGCATCCAATAAAGAACCTTGAATAACCCAGTCTAGGAATGAGCCTAGAAATTTTACCACCTGAAAACAACAAAACCTCAGTTGTTAAAGTCTAAGAAGTCACCCTTTTTCAGAGATGGACAAAACTTTCCAGACACTAACACAGCTCATCCCAAATGTCTACTAAGCGATTTTCCAAATAGCTCTGGACTTCCCTATTTCTCTCTCTTGCCTGCAAACGAAATTGAGATTGTGGGGGGAATATTTGGGACACCTGGACTGGGTGCTGCTGGGACTGAGGCTGGCTGGGCTGTTTCGTGCATCCCTTCCTGCTGGGAGTGAGAAGGCCCAAAGAACTTGCTCAGAGATAATCTCCCCTCAGCTGTGTTTGATGAGAGGACAGTCCCAGTCCAGGTGCTGTCCTCCTGATTTTTCAAGCTTTTCTGATGCACTTTCTAACTTGATGTTTTTTTATAGCTCATAGCTCTTTCTCACACACGGGTGCTATAATTAGAAATATGTTTTTGTTAAGACAATGTTGTTTACAAACTTTTTCTTGGTGTGAAGAACAACTGATAGACTGTTGTCTTGACCAACGGGATGGGAGAGGTGTCAGCCTTCTGCTCCAATCCCTGGTCTGTGTGGAAATGCTATAAATTTGGAGTGAGATGTTTTAATAAATAGTTTTTAGCCTTCTTCACCAAGAGTGCCCATGTGTGTCTTTGTGTGTCCAACAGCAACAAAGGTGCCTCTCCCCAACCATCACCACTTCAGCACACAGTTGCAGGACCAGCCTGCATGGTGCAAGTGCAGCAGATTGTCCCAGAAAGGCTTTAGTGTTCTACTCAAATTCCAGGAAAGATTGTTCTTGGGTGAAATTTCTTTCCTATAGAAATTAAAGAATCCCGCCTACTGCAACAGGAAATAGACTTGTCAGGAAATATGCCATATTATGGGAAAATCAACTTTACAAATATAAAAATACAGCAAATTTCTAAACCCATTCATATGAATTATTTGTGTTAGATGCCCATCCAAATAAATAATTGTAAACATTTTAAAATCTTCTCATTTCTTTCCCTATTGGCTTTTTTTTTTTTAATTCACGTTTTCTTCTGTAAAAGTCAATAACAGAAATTTTATAATTAAGGATATTTCCAAGCCTTTAGAGATCTCCTGAATGAGTGGAGACATGAACTTCTATTACATCTAAACAGCAGATGCAGTGCGTTTCTAAGGTATGGAAGGGTGGGGGGTTATGTCAGGAGGTCTCTTTTCTCTAAAGGGTCATTCTCTTGCTCCTCATCCAGATAGGTGATGGTGCAACATGAGATTCAAATAGGATTTGTTTTACTGCTGCATCAAAAGGACAAACCCAAAGTCTGAGTCATTCATGAAATGTTTCTGTCACATTTGTAATCAGAAAGTCCATTGCTTGAAGCAAAGGTTAGAATATTGTGATACTTCAGGTACTAGTGACAGCCTGTACTTTGGCTCTCACATTTGTATTTTGAGGTTTGAAAAAAACCAATTTCTCATCTGAACTAGGACTTTTTTCCTGCAATTTTCCAAGACTCTGCTGCTAATATAATACTGTGACATCTCAAATTTACGGAAAGGTGATCACCAGTCATTATTTCAACAACTGCCATCTGAAAGAGGTAAAATGGCTTCTATCTGAAATGCTAATAACTGCCTGGAGTCTTGTCTGCTATTGCCTTGATTCCTCCTTCCATTTGAACAACTGTGGGGAATGAGTAATGGGAAATTTTCACAGAAAAGTTTGCACTGAAAGTACAATCTCTGCCATCCATCTTGAGTATTTATATCAGGCATGGGGCTACTGCTGGATACAGGCAACCTATTGGTTCTTGAAGTTTTTGTGTCTCTTACTACATCTCTACCAGCAGTGTAACCACTGACAGAAGTGGCAGCAATATTGCTAGGTGTGGTAGGCACTCAGTGAGATTAATGTTCTCTAAAGGGTCAGTCACAAAGAGCTGTTCCCACAATTATCTTATGGACTTCATGGTCTGGCCTTACAAATGACAGGAAATATTTCTCACATCCGCTGTGAATCCAGCCTTCGAAGAAACGTACCATTTATAGTACAAAAATCATAATTATACTATAATTATATTGTAGGTGGATTTTTACCATAAGATTTCCACTAACTTATATAATGAAGTACTTCATGAACTGGCCAAAAATAATTGAAATGTAAAATGATGTAACTGGTACACCTGCACTTAAAAATACACAGTCGAGACCTCAGCTGAGTTAAATCATTATCTCCCTGATGATATCAGTCTGGTTCCTGTGCATTAAAAAACAGATCATGAGAGCAATAATATCTCAATTATGTAGTTAACCTTCTGGTTATATTAATTAGTGATGATTAGGCATGGGAAACCATAATTATGTCATGTACATAACACCCTTTTGAAATTGCGTATGAATCTAAACACAAAAGGCAGATGTGAACATCTAACCAGGGCTAGGACAAATCTGAAACTTAATTATATGACTCTCTATCCTCTCTCTGAAACATAGCCAGTCATGACACCTCTGCTGATGCTAAATTTGTTGAAGAAACTGCAAGTTTTACTTGTCCCAAAAGAGAAATGCAAGGTAGAACAGTCTCATATTCTGATTTCACATGCAGATTATTAAATTCTGACTAAAAAATGACAAAACATTTAGGCCCAATTCAGTTAATAAACAAGGAAGTTCTGAAACTAAAGAAACACCTTTGCATTAACTCACAACATTTATCCATTTGTCTGGGGTATGAACAGCTAAAAATCAGCCTCCCTTGCTCCTGTTTGCAGGAGCTCCTGGCAGCCAGAGAATTGTTCTCAGGAGACCTTCCTGGAGAGTTTCTCCTGAAAGGCTGCAAAAATGCAGTGGTACTGAGAAACCTTCCAAGGCAGCTGTCTGAGGAAATTGTGGTTGGGAAGAGGGAGTCAGAACAAGCAGGATTTCCACCACTGTCCTCATGCTTGACTTAAGACTGAAATTTTTCACCTTCAAGGATAAAGAAAAGCCAGCCTGAGCTAACACTCTTCCCTGAGTACAGCAGAGATGTGCTTTATCCCAGCAGACCATTCCCTCACAGCAGGACTACAGGAAATAATTACAGTGGAGGTCACTCAATGTAAATCTAGAAAAATATTAAACATCCCACTTTTCTGCAGGCTTCTGTCACCTACTGAAACCTACAGAAACTCTGTATTTCAAGAGGAATTGTGGATCTAAACATCCAGGGTTATTTATGTCATTCAGATGGCAGCATTCTGCCACCCTTATAGGGAAAAAGGTCAAGCCCAGAATATTGCAAAATTTCCATTAAAATTAATCCTTTGAAAAGTGAATGCTAGAAGAAACTGCATATTTTTGACCAAACAAATGTATTTTAAATGGATAGCTTGCAAATGTCAGGTTGAATGTTCCAAAGTTGGGAGCTGCTAGAATTAATGCTGCTTGTGTAGTCTGTATTGGGCTTGCCTGGTTTAATTTTTTTTTTTTTCATCTAAGTAACTTGACTTTGAAAGTTTGACTTGCAAATCTGGTATTTGCAGTTCAGGGAAACCCCACCTTGCACACTTTTTCATCTATGTTCTCTCAATTTTTATATGTTTTGCTGTTTGCCTTTTGCTGTGCCAGCAGCAAGGGGCACTGGTACAGCATGGGCCAGGGTTATTTATTGACCCACAGACTCAACAGTCTTGAGGTCTTCACTGTTTCTACTCTGGGCTGTTGGACCAGTCCATGGCAGCCAGGTCCAGCAGAAAACTCTGCCCAGAAAGGGCCCCCGTGGATGAGGCCCTGGGTGTATTCTGGGCAGAGAAAAGTCTCATTAGGTGGCAGTGTCCCTTAAGGGACCAAAGGTGCCCAGCACTTTGCAGAATGTAACCCAGTTAGACTTTGGTAAGACATTCTGCCTGTCTTTTCTTCCACTATACTGTAAAAGTGTTGCCTAATATTTATAAGCAGCAGTTCCCAAGCATTGCAAGCTGTTCTCTAACGATATTTTCAATTCAGTCTGAGACTCCTGAATGAAATTTCAGAAGAAGTTACATAAATGCTTTCTTTTTCAACCTGAATTGCATTCAATATAATATTATAGAAACAATCCTTGCAAACATCTCACTTCAAGAGAGGTTTTTTCCTTTCCTTTTGCTCTTGGCAGTGGCTGTGACAAGAATGACAGAGCAAAACATAACAGAAAGTTATAAACATTACTTTTCCTAAGACAGCAAAGTCATGGACTACTGAGATGGGAAACTGAGGCACTCTGCTTTCAGAAATTCTGACCTGTGTCTCACCCTGGGGCTGCAGAGAAGGTTTAAATTGAGGAGCATCTTGAGAATGACAAGTCTGGGACCTGTCAAGCAAAGAGAATATTCTACCCATCTCTCCAGGCTCCTAAAAAGAGACACCAACAGAGAAATTCACAATTTAAGGAAGATGCTTTTCAGCACTTCAGGGTTTTTTCACCTTTAATTCAACTTGCTGCACAAGCAAGCCTTTTGGATCCTCTGATATGCACCTCCTGACACACAAGGAAAAGGTTGCCAAAATCTGATAACAAGCACGACCCCCTCTTCACTTCATCGCTTTCTCCATTCTTTGTTTCCCTCTCACAGTCAGGATCCATCTGTCCCCACCTGTCATGTCCTCTGCTGGCTTTCCTCCCTTTCCCCATCTCAGCACTTTCTTTCCATCACCACAGAGCCATGCACAACATCTGAAGAGCTGGCACAGGGCAGAAAATGTCAGGGCCCATTGTCACAATTTAACAGTGCAGATGACTGAACTGGGCTTTGGCACAGCCTTGTTTATCACTATTGATGAGGCTGAACCAGACAGGCAATTTCTTGGGGTCTTTTGCCTCACTCCTCTCTTTCCCTTCTGGAATATTGACCAATCCCCCCATTCCACTCTTGCCCACCTCAAGCAGCTGCTCCAGAGATTCTGAGAGCAGGACTGATGAGGCCACAGCTCAGCCCATTTGTTTAGTGACACAGATGCATTACTAGGGGCTAGATTAAATAGGAGGTTGGGACTGGAGATACATAAACCCACAGGAGTTTTCTTAGGGGAAGATAAGAAAATATGGTCTTTTGGGAGGTTGAGGTTTTAAAGAAATTATTTGACTTTTCTTCAAATCTTGACTCTGGCTTTTGACTTTGCATATTTAGTTGACTCTTACCATAACACAGTACTTGGTTTTGAGGACTAGAAACATGAATGGCACTTAAGAAATTAGCTGTAAAAATGCAGAGCTCTGGCTGCAGGCAAGATTCTCTGCCATCAGAAATCCAGCATGAAAATATTTAGTTCTGGGCTGCCACCACTGAGATTTTGCACAGAGTCATCTCTGGGGTTCAGACTCATGGTATGGCAAAACTCCGACAAACTTGGATGTGAGGGCACAGAACAACTCTGCCTCCATAACTGAACTGGGAGCCTTTCCCTCTGCCTTTCCAATGAAATTTCTCAGCAAATTCATCAGGCACATTGATGCACTGGAAGTGCTTGGAACCAGACAGTAACAGGAGGATGGAAAGCAATTCTTCCTCCTAAAGATCTGGGTTTTAAATTTGTTCTTATTCCACATCTTCCCCTGTCTGAGTGCAATGTAAAGGAAATCTGTGCAGCTGATCTGGGGTTTCACAAACCAAGGGATTATGTGCCACAGATGCTGACAGGCCTCTGTGCTCACAGCCTGGAAAACACCACAACTGTAATCTCCTCTCTCAGATAAAGTCCATCAATCTTATTTCTACACCAACCTGTCCCACTCTGCCCTTCAGGCAGAGCTCTAAGAAAAGCCCTTCTTGGGAAGGACGTTAAAATCTGCCCTTCCTTGGTACCCTCCTTGTTTAACTTACTCTTTTGGCTGGCCTCCCATCAAAGTTGGGTCAACACATATCCATTTTGTCTGTTAAGCTGACTAGTTTCCAATAACAATTTCTCCTTCATTCTGTAACAGAGATCAATAAAACTACCCCTCTCTCATGTTGGCTGAGATTCTAGGAATGTCATTTGCTTTTTATTGTTGCTACTGCTTTGTTTTGTTTCCATTTTTTTCTCTCTCTTTTTTTTCTTTTTTTGGCAAGGCACAGATCAATTTCGAAAGATGAAAATGGTTTAGACTTTCACTCAAAGTAAAATCTGCACTTTATAACCCAGGATGCAATTTACAATTCTGTCATTAAACTCTGTTAATCCTATTATTATGAAGATAAATAATTACCCATAGCGAAGAAAGGGATTCCCAACAGAGTAGAATTATATTTTCCATCAGTAATGAAAAATATCCCTGCCGCAGTGACACTGGAAATACAGATAGTGAGCACTCCCAGGAGTCCCAGGAAAGGTTTGCTACGCAGGCAGTCCTTCATGGAGCTCGAGAGGGTAGCAGTCAGGAGAATCAGCATCAGGCTCACCAAAATCTTGCCCCTGGCCAAGAGACTGGTCTGGTGGAAGTCCTTCCAGAGGCTAAAGGACGCTAGAGAGTAGAGCTGCAGATCCTGGTGATCCAGCTGCATCTTGTGCATCAGTTTACAGAATTCGCTCTCCCACTTCTCCCCAATGAGGTCCTGGGTGACAGAGCCATATGTTTGGAGGTAGTAAGTGATTTGGATGGCTCTGGCTGATTTGACTCTCTGGTCCTTGCTGTTTGGCACTTCCATGACCCCTCCGAGCTGGTGGCCAATGAAACTGCTCCTTCCATCCTGGGAGAGAAAGCAGAAAACACGAGCATGTGGTTATCATGATGCAGTGATAGACTCTGTCTCCTCTCACAGACATGCCAAGAGCTCTGCTCAAACACCACTGCACTCAACAGGAGCCTTGCCTTTCACCTGGCTGGGCTTTGGGATCTGTCCCTGCTCCCTGCCACAACTCTGTCTTATTCATTAGAGGCTCATTTGTATTTCTGTGCTGCAGTTCAGGGCTGCTCAGATGCTCATTGCAGTCTCTGGCATTCCCAGATATACTGGACCAAAATGTTGCATGCGAGCTCCTCACCCTATGGGAGAGGAGGATCTTCCACATTTAACTGATGGACAAAGACAGATCTCCAATTACTACAGAAATTTGAGATGACGATTAATTTCTGGAAGATTTGTGATTTCTTGACACTTTGGAAATGATTTTTAGAAGTGTACAGAAAATGAAACCTGATTCCTCAGGATACAGACAAATCCACAAAGTTTAATAGCTACTCTGTCTCCAGAAAAATATAATTAAAATTAGACTTTTTGAATTGTTAATTTGAGATTTCATGGATTTGTATCAATGGCAGAGAGAAGAGAATCTACTTTATGCTTAAATTTAACTAGGATTTGGGTTTTTTTTATACTTTTCAAGAGTATAAGCCTTACTCTGGTCTCACTTATTTTGGTAAATTCTAAAACATATAAAACCCCATGAAAATCAGTAAAGGACTCATCAAGTCCACCCAACTTCTGTCTGTTAACAAGACCAAGCCTTTTTTTTATGTAAAGTTATCTGGCTTCATTTAAATATTTTAGTTTTTTGTTTGTTTTTTTAATTTTTTTTTTTTTATTGTTAGAAGGATTTAATGAGACAGATCCTGTAAGAAAGGTTCTCACTCATTAGCCACTGGTTGTAGGATGATTGTATGTGGCGCTTCCAAGACAGGGGAAGCCTGTGTGGGTTTAGAAGATCAAATCCAGTAGCAAACTTGGCAATAAGACTCAGTGATAAAATTTTCCCAACACAAGTAATCTCTTTGGTCAAAAAAGTCAAAATCCAGGGATTGTCTTTTGCACACCAAATAATAATTTGCTTTCTCCCCAACATAAATTGGATTATAAGTTTTCAAATTTATTCCTCTCATATTTAATAACATAAAAACATAAAATTATCAGGGCTGTTGAAGTCTAAACTACCTTGCAGAGGAGTTCACATGAGATGACATTCTTTGCCTAGCCACAATACTGGAATGAGCTGACAGCTTGAATTTGGGAAAGGCTCTGCCCTCCACACACACACACACATGGAAGGAGATATCTTCAAATGGCCAGAACCATCTGGGGCAGACACTTGAACATGTATTGCAACCAGCATTACCCATTTCTAGAAGCACCTGTGCTGCATGCAGGTCATTATCTGAAATTGCCAGACCTGCTCATAGCAATGATTCCCATCCTAAGGAAAAATCAGTGAAATGAGGCTTTATAAAACTTAGATGCCTTCCAAGATGTTGACTCAGAGAGCAAATAAATATCAGAAACTGGGAGACAGTGTTGAAAATGTTTTATGTACTCACCTTGCCTTCAATCAAGTATGTAAAGGAGGTAATCCTCCCACTGAGAAATTTCTGCCTATGCCTACTTTCATGGCAGGAGCTCACACTGTTCCCAGCATTTACCTGCCACAGCCCAGGGAACGTGACAAAGTGCTTTTCAGAAGTTCATTTTTTTCTCTATTCCCAGTTGTTATTTCCCACCAAAATAGTGGCTTCTGGCAAGGGTATCCTGGCACGAGCTGACACAAAAGGTGAACTGCAGTCTAGTGCCAGCTTCCCAAATCACCTGGAGCCTCATTGCAAATGTCACATAAGCAGAGACAGCTGTCACAGAGGGGCAGCTGCTGCTGTTCAGTCTCCAAAAAATCCTCGTCCCCAGCATTTCATGCTCGAATCTTGTTTGGATATTTTATTTCTATTCTTTCTAAGGAGAGGTCACACCTAACACTCAAAGGCTCACAAAAAGTGCATTTCCAAGCTGATAATTAAGGCTTGAGCAATGCAGTCCTGGCTCACATTGGATGCAAGTTTGCAGCTAAAAATCCTCACTTGGCACCACTTTGCAATTTTAGAGAGAAATTTCACATTTCCTCAGTGTCTGGGCAGTGCTGACATTCAGAGGCTTGCAGGAGCTGCAGGATTCTGTAGCAGCACAATTCCCAGCCCAGGCAGAGCACTGTAATTCAGGTTTCATTGATTCACTATGCAGCAGGCACGGCAAGGTTATGGGAAACTTTGTGATGACCATCTGCCTTCCCCTGCGAAGGGTGCAGCGAGCGACAGCAACATTTCAAAGGAGGCAGCAGAGCAGGCACAAATAAATCATGTTCTGCCATATCTCCCATGAAACAGCAGATAACTGCTATTTTTTACACTGATGTACAATAGGGCACCCAGCTCATATGTCAGCAAAATAGAGAGTAAGCTTTCAGATGGAATTGAGGAAATCACAGGCGCTGGATTGCTGCGAGGACATTTTGTCTGTTCCCTTCTTTCTGGAGGCAAACTGTTTCTTATCTAAGCAAGGGTTTTGCCTTTGCTGCAGTTAGCATGCAAACATGAATGTGGCCCACAGCATTTGAGAAAATGGGGCTTTTCCCTGATACAGCTCCTGGAGAATAATAGAATCATAGAACAGCTTGGATTGGAAGGAACCTTAAAGCTCATCTCATTCCAAAGCCCCTGCCATGGACAGGGACACCTTCCACTAGTCCAGATTGCTAGAGACCCTGTCCAACCTGTCCTTGAACATGTCCAGGATTGGGGCAGCCACAGCTCCTCTGCAGTGGTTACAATCTCAGCAAGGAAAACAGAAGAAATATGGGGGAAAACAATCTTTTGTTCATCCCATTTTATAGATGACAACTGATGTGTAGGAAAATGGAAACCCGGTGCTGCCAACATGACTTTCAGCACCTCCGAGAGTGCAAGACAGGGACCTGCTTATTTTTGGAGTCTCATAGGAGCTTCAGGGGAGTTATTCACTGCCCCAAGTTCTCTGTTATCCTCCAGGACCAACTTAGTGAAAGAACAAGGCATGAGGAGCTAAACTCCTGAACTAAGCCTAAGGTCAGGGAAACAAAATGTGGCCACAATGACTTGTATAAGTGATGCTTTAAGGGCCAGGCAGGTTTTGAAAAAGATTCCACATAGTCCTTCATAAAAAAAAGTGCTTTTTGCTGACAATTAGTGTGTTCTTCCTGGTATATGTCTACATGTTGCTATTTTTAATTTCATAACATAGTTTGATGTTTCAGACTACAGACCCCTTACACTTTTTACCTACATCTGCTGCTTTTCTCTGATACTATATACAGAAAAGCAAACTCCCAAAAACAGCTAGTAATAGTAATAGTAATAGTAATAGTAATAGTAATAGTAATAGTAATAGTAATAGTAATAGTAATAGTAATAGTAATAGTAATAGTAATAATATTTACTGGTTATATATGATTTTATACCCATGTATCTCCAGAGGATCTACAACAGAAGACGTTAATTGACTTTAGCAAGGTCAATTTCATGGTTGGAATCTTGTTTCAGATTCCCAGGCTGTGTCTATGTGTCTTTCTCTTTTCTAATTTTTTTAAAATCTCTGATGAAATCTTAACAGTGTCTGTTCTTCCAGATTCTGATGGCAGATAGTTCTCTCCAGATCTGAGCATCTTTAAAGATGCAATGAAATATAGATCACCTGCTGGGACATGTGATATTTCATCTAAAACAGGGGGCAAGCAAAATTCTTTGCTTCAATGGACATTATTAAATTGGTTTTTTTGTTCTCCCTTCTCTTTTCCTAGTTGCCCCAAAGCCATTTGATATATTTAGACTCGGAAAGGGAGATGACAAGCTCAAACAGCTTCACCTTCCTTTTCCCCCAGCATGATGGGCTTTGCCACCTGTGTCTATGCATATGTGACCTTGCTTGTGGTTGAAAATCCAAACTCCTTGTTTGTTCAGCAGCAAGATTCACTAGTTGTGAATGGATGGGTACAGAATAAACCCCTACCATGTTTCAGGCTGGAAACCTGTCTGTAAAGGATGCTTGGACCCTTAATTCCTAAGAAGATATGTAAGTGGCATGGGAAGTTTGACTTGCTCCAGAGCTGGGGGCCTCTCAGGTTAAAGGAAGCTAGCTGCTCCTACTGAGCTAAATATCTTTTGCTAGTGATAATAGTAGTAGGCACAGATCCTCTCAGCATGCAGCCCAGAGGGACACTAGAAATAGTCCCTCACTACTGAAATTACTGGTGGCCTTTTTTTTGTTTCCTTAATGTTTTCAGCACAGGTGCTGCAGGCCCGGCTCCCACCCGGGGGTTCCGTGTGGTCACGGCAGCACCAGCCCTGGGCAGGGCTTTATCCTCTCATGGGTGTTTTTGTCCAAGATCACACAAAGTCAGAAAGAAAGTAGGATTGTAGTCAGTGCAGAAAATGGTGGGGATTGGCACTGAGGGATGGGGTTTAGTGGTGGGCCTGGTTGGACTCGATCTTAGAGGTCTTTTCCAACATAAATTATTCTATCACTCATCTCTGCTCCGAATGGCATCCACCTCCACTGGCTTTCCTCTCACAGGCAAAAGGAAGGGTTTGAGGTATTTTTGAGAGGGCATGGCTCCTGCCTTCTTAGCATCCCACTCATCAGAGGTTGGGATGGTGAGGGTTTTAAAATCCCTGGCAATGAGGAAAGGAGCCATTGTTCCCTACTGCTTGATCACTCTGATTTGAGTACACTTACAGGACTTTAGCCAGAAAAATTTATCTGTATTTTTATTTTTCGTTAACTGCTACCTCTCATCAGTTGGAGTGATAGATCATTATCAAGCTGCATTATAGAAATGTTAGGATAAAGCATGCCATCCTGCTTGCATGCTATTTTATCTTAAAAGCTTAAACTGTTCAACAGAGGGCAACCCAGAATGTCTGCTGAAATACATTGTGTGATAAACATCCTAATGAAATCAATGCAGTTGTTTCTCCCTCTGATAAGGACATTCCTACTCCACTGTAGGTCACAGAAAATATTATGCTAAAAACCACAGAAGTTAGGCTGAAGCAAGTTGCTTTCCAGCTGCCAGTTTTCAAGGTAAAAAAAATAAAAATTTAAATCACCTTTCATTTAAGGTTTAACATATTGGGCTGCTCATGCTCCCTTCAGCCTCACTGTAAAATTTTTGAGGAAGGTTTTTGCTCCTCAATCAAACTGATTTTTCTGTACCTATCCCCAGTTATGCATGGAGATCTTGTAGCAGTGATCCCTGTTACACAGCCATTCATTACCAAAAATTCTTGCAGCATTCCTTTCCAGAACAAAGCACGCAATGCTGATTCATGTCAGCATTTTCCCACACTTTTTTATGTAGCAGTTTTCCTGCCCTTGCAGCTGTGTAGGTGCTCCTGCACTGTTTGCTGTGCAGCTGTTCTGTGTGGATGAAGGATGGAGGGAGCATCCAGAGCAGCTGAACACTGAAGGATGCACATTTGAGGTAGAGCTGCACCTTGGCTGGCTGGGAACAGGGACAGAGCAATGGTCAAGGAGTCTGTTCACACAGCAAAAGTGAATTGTATGAAAGTGGCCATGAGAAGTTATGCAGGAAATAATTGTCTAACTCTCTGCTGCAATAAAGAAGAATTCAGTTATTTCTGGCTGCCCAGCAATGATGATGCTCAGCTCACCAGCTGGCTGAGCAAATTTGGTTTATAGTCACTGTGAAGAGTCAGGCACATCCAAAGGATGATCTGCTCCATCCTGAGGTACAGGTCAAAAGCAGATTTGTTCTCCGCAGTTGCCTGTCTCTCTCCACTTAAAGCAGAGGCATGAGATTACTTAAGACTTGACCCCAGATTTTATCATGCTAAATACTGCCTGACCTGCCTTGTCATTCCTGGCTCCTCTGGCTCCTTCACAGACATGTCCTACTGGTTAGCAAAACCACAGCCCTTCAGCCCCTTCCCAGGGAAATCATGGACTTCCAGGGTGATTTTTAAGTGAAAGAGACAACTACACAGAGCACCCAGAAGGAGATGAGAACTATTTGGCACCTCTTTCTGATGAGTCTGTGCCCCTACCTTTACAACTTTGGGTTTCTAGTTTTTGATAAAAGAAACAAGAACAGATGAAAAGTGTTTTAAGAGAATTTTATATTGTAGTATTAATAACAGAGAATTAGAGAAATGTCCCTAGAAGTAAATCAAATTATGGAAGAATTCATAAGGGTGCAGAAGCAAATTGTGACTGCTGTTAGAGAGCTTTTCTCTTTGGAGGAGCTCCTGGCAGTGCCCAGGATGTTTCTGAGTGGTGCTCCTCACTTTGTCCCTGTCAGGTTTTGAGTATCACGGTGTGGTCAGGGTTGGAAGGGACCCTTGAAGGTCACCTGGTCCAACTCTCTGCAGTGAGCAGGAACATCTTCAGCTACATCAGGCTGCTCAGCCATGTCTAACCCAGACATGAATATTTCCAGGGGTGGGGCATCCACCATCTCTTTGGACACGCTGTCCCTGTGTCCCACCACCCCCAATGGGCATCTCTGTCAAGACAAGGGAAGAATAGAAGGGAAGGAAAAAAGGCTC
Source organism: Thryothorus ludovicianus (assembly GCA_013397245.1). Taxonomy (NCBI): domain Eukaryota; kingdom Metazoa; phylum Chordata; class Aves; order Passeriformes; family Certhiidae; genus Thryothorus; species Thryothorus ludovicianus. Next base: position 436,404 of record VZTB01001861.1, read on the forward strand.
TAACTTCACCTTCTGCTTCCCTTGCACATCCTTCTGGGAAGGAAATTGAAGAAGATAAGCCCTCTCCCTCCTACACCAGCTTCACTCCACTTCCCTCCTAGACTATATTTCATCTTTACATCCTTCTCAGCCCTCCTTCATTCTTTGTCTTCTCTTCAAGCTCTTCGTTGTTTAACTGATCCCTTCACTCACAAGGTCAGATTCTCATTCAGTTCATCTCAGATCCTGTCCCAGTTCCTTTTGGAAAAGAGGAATAGATTAACTGCCCAGCAGAGCTTTGTCCCCAGCTGTCTTGAACAACACCCGTGCACCCAAGGACAGAGTGGTGTCCTTGAAGCTCAGGAGCAATACCCACGTGGGCTGTGATCACTCATCTCCCTAGGTGGGAAGGGTGCTGGAAGATGGAGGGTCACAGAAAGAACAAAGAGAACTGCAAGCACTGGGGGATAATTTGGAGGTACAGCTGCTCTATGCCTTTTTTTTCTCTGCTCTCCATCAAGGCACAGACACAGCAGTGAAACAGCTTTGGCACAGATTGTTCAGGCAGGTGAGCTGGTGTCTGCACCCCAGCCCCACGAGATGGGTGCAGGGGTGAAGAGCACAGCTTTCTTTGGATGCCCAGCAGCCTGGGGACACAGGGATGGCTGGCTCAGGAGGAAGGTGGGTGGCTCAGCACAGTTTGTTGTAGGTGAAACAAGTTCACCTTCCACAGGAGATCCATGTCATCAGGATCTCTGAAGTCGTAGGTTTCCCTGGGTCTGTAAATCTACCAGAACAGGTATTAAAACATGACTGCCCTCTTGTTTTCAGCAGGCACAGAGCCCCTGCTCCCTCCTCACCATTCATTGTCCTTGGAGTTTGTGCTCTGCCCTGCCCAGGATCACAAGCCCTTGAGGCAGCACCTTGGGAGCAACCCCTGCTTTTCTCAGCCTGTCCCTACAAGTGGAGCAATCACAGAGCAAAAGAAGTGCCTGCATTTGGCCCCTAAATCCTCCAGGATGAGGGATGATGGTAAAAGTAACCAGTGCAGATCAGAACTTTTGGAAGGAGATGCCAGGTGGGGGGAAATCCAAGCTCCTGCATTACATGGTAGAGCTGCGACTCTCCACCTATGCAAACTGGGAAAACATTGAAGCCTCTGCCAGTTCCTAAGCCTTGAAAACTGCCCAGGTACAATTAAAAAAAGTCTCTGTGGTCTTGCCCACAGCTACTCTTCATACCAAATGATTTTGTTTGTGCCAAGGAGAAACACAGGAATGAATCAGTGACAGCAATGCCTCGAGGGATTTGCATAAAACGCCAATATTTGGACATATACAGTCAAACACTCTCGCTGATGTATGCAGGAATGTGTTTGAAGAATGCATTTACTGTCTCTCATGTCTGGCAGTCTCTATGAATCTATATCAAGACTTTTAATCAATGAATGCTCTATATTAATTCTGATGTGCTCCACAGCTTAAGCATAATATTTAAAATGTTCAAAGGAAGGGAAGAAAATTGAAACGAACTTTAAAAAAATAAGTGTTTTTTTCAGTGCAGACCAGTGGTCTATCTAGCACAATTTTCAGTCTCTGTCCATTTTTAAACTATGATACACCAAGACTGTCTTCTATGACACCGATGGAAGATGCCTTTGGAAGACTCAGAGTATTGTTGAAATTCCATTTCTTCAACAAAAAAAACCCCAAAAAATGAAATGAGCTTCTTGGATGGAGGCAGAAGAATGAAACTGTTCAATTATTTTTAATAGATAAATCCTTCTCCTAAATGCAGTGATTTGAATTATATTAGCAACAAAAAGTAAATGAATTAATGAATTAAAGCTATCTTTGTACCCCAGTGAAATACAACAGTTTTGTTATCTCAAGAGTGTCATAGATTTCTCCAAACGGAGTAAACAGGACAATATTTGACCAAAATTCTTTCTATCTGTTGAGAATATTTAATCTTTAGATTTCTTGAGGTCCATGGAGGTATAGTTTAAACAAGATCCTAATTACTAAATTAAAAAAGAAAACAGAATATACCAACATCATAGAAGGCCTTCTTTCTTGTCTTCTTTCTATATCAACAAAAGCAAAAGACATAAAACTGCTTGAAAAACCTCATCCTGTACTCCATAAGCTCACGCTAAAGAGGTTTGAGTGGATGGGAATGGAATCCAGTGACTGTCCCTAACAGAATATTCTAGAGAGGACACAGGTTTTCACTGACGTGTTTGTGGGCTCTCTTGCTTTGTGAGCATCCCACTGTGTGCCTCTTCTAATTGCTTTCCCTACACCACTTGAAGACCAATACACAGAAGAAATAGGAAGAAACCTGCCAGAAAGTGAAAGGGATTGGATTTGTGTGATTTTATTACTTCATTTAAAGGAAATGTTAAAAAACAAACAGTAGAGAATAAAAAGTGAGCAGTAAAGAAGATCCACAAGAATCATTTAAGCTCTTACAATCTGAAGGTTCAATAATGACACAGAAAAGTGTGCTTTTTTTTGTTTCAAATTATATTTTATGTTGGCAAACATCTCTTTAATTTTATCTATCTCTGCTCATCCTGTTTTCTCCAGGGACCGGCAGTCAAAGTACTGAAACATTGCAAAAATGTTCTATCAAAGGCAGGAAGAAAAGAGGTAACTGAGAATCAGACAGAGCCAAGTGTGATGTGGCAAGATTTTGAGGCTAGAATGGTTTTGAGGTTAATTTACAGGTAACTGGATTAGCTAAGCCCAGCCTTTGAATACAGGATGCTGCTGTGCTCTTATCCAAGTCCTAACAGGGACTTCGACTCTCACAATGCTCAGTAAGATATAACAAGGCACTGCACAAAGCAGATACAGTTGAGGACACTTAACACATGCAGTTGGAAATTCTTCTTTTCTAAGAGATAATTAATCAGTTTTCTCTTTTTTTTATTATTCTCAAATTTGGCATTGTGAGGCAATTTCTCTACTGTGAAGCATCCCTCCCTCTCTCCAGCACACTCTGGTTTTTAATGAGTTTGGCCATTTGTTAGCTGGAGAGAGCCAAAAAAATGTCTAGTTTCAGAAGTTTTCCTTTTTTATTCTTTTTTCTTTTCTTTTTCATGGTGTTGGACGAGGATCTGGGAAGGGGAAGTGGGAATGAGGCATTTAAGTAGGACTGTGTGTATGCATTAAAATCTAACTAAAGCTGGGGCTCTGCTGACTCCCACCCAGGGTACTTTTGAGTTCAATACATTCATAGAGATTTTTGACACCCATGTTTGAACATCAGCAGGTGGCTTTTTATTTTTTGTTATTTTTTGTTTATGCTTTATTTTTTTATCTGTAAATTCTGTCTCTAGATAACCTTATAATGTGTTCCTTTCACGTTAAAATCTTATGGTCTTAGTAGCCCATAGAGATAAAGGTGTTTTCATGTGGGATCCTCTAACAGGTCTGCTTTAATTCTTATCCCAGTTAAAAAAGTAAAGCCCATGGCATCACTATTCAAGAACATGTAGGTGTGGTGCCTGGGGACCTGGTTTAGTGGTGGACTTGGCAGCGTTGGGTTAATTGTTGGACTTGATGTAAAAAACAGCATAAATGCTTCTAGGATTCTCCACTTTGGGCTTCCCATTGCCTCTCACCCCTGCAGAGCTCTTAACTGGAAGTTCACTGACACTGTGAGGGTTGGATTTCTGTATTTTCTCAGTTATACTCTGTGGGAGAGGGTGTCTTGCACTGTCTCAGCACAGGGCACATGGCAGTGATATACAAGTGTCACACAACAGTGTGAGACAACCAGCAAATTCTACATTATCCCAAACCCTGCTCCTAGAGATTGCAGGGGATGCCACTGAACAAGGTCTGCATGCCTGGAAAATTATCTCCATGCAGCCTCTGTGCTGTAGAGGACTGGGAAGACACAAACAAGGCCCAGCAGATGCTGAGGTCTGGGTTCAGACCATAATCACTGATCACCAGTGAGGTTCTGGCAGGGCCCAGGACCCTGCTGTGCAAGGTGCTGTGCAAAATACATAGCTGGAGAAGCTGCTCATGCTCCACAAACCTTCCCATTCTGCTGCTGGACTTTCTTTAGTCGCTGTATTTCTCAGTGTGAGCTGCTGATGCTGCCAAAGGAGAGGTCCCTTTCCTCTCTGTCTTAAGCTTGCATCTCCTCCTTGCCAAGCTTGGGAACAGCTGCTCATGTGGTGTGTGGTGAAATGGACTGGAGAAATAATCCAGGTTTATGCAAACTGAACAGGAAGGGGAAAAGTAAAAAAAAAAAAAAAAAAAAAAACAAAGGTTTAAATCCCTCATCCCCTTGCTGCCATTTGGCAGAAGGTTTCTTTAATTTTCCCTGCTCAGACCCTCTAGTCTGGTGGTGATATCAGCTGTGCCACACCTGAACAGCTCCATCCTAACTGTGGCTGTATTTCACAGCTGAGTATTTGTCCTTACTCTGGGTGCACAGTCCCTGTTATCTTCAAGGAGAGTTGTTGATTTGGATGTGCCTCTTCAGCCAGAACAAAGCTCAGAACATGAGAAGCCACGATTGAGGCTCTGAGGTCCTGAATCAGGCTGCCTAACCAAGGTGTCAGGTTGGAAATGTCAGGACTACTGTGAAAATGCCAGGACTTTCTCTGTGCCTGCTACAGGAAGAGAGGAAAATAGGGCTCCTCTGGAGGGCAGTTTTTATCTTAAATGGACTGAATCTCATTCTTAGGGATTTTAGTCATCCTAAAGCCTACAATGCCCCAAAGCCTAGTTTATGTACCTTCATAAAATGCTTAAAGTTAGGTTTTATGTCTTCCTAGATGTATTCGTTAATGTAGTGCTGCTTTTAAGAATGAGCTCAAGATACCCAGAAAGATGAATATTTAATTACTTATATAAGGAATAAGCACTTCTGGAGAAATGCAAAAATTCTCTGTAAATAATATTAGTATAAACAACCACCTTTTCAACTTGTTTCAGATGTTTCCTTACAATACATTAAAGCTTTTCTCCCCAAATATACATTTTACAATTACTGTAATACAATAGGTGTTAAAAAATAAAGAAAGCTTTTTCAAAATCACCTGCTGTACAAAGTCATTTTTCAGTTCCATATTAATATAAACTATTTGGAAAGGTTTTGATTCTGGCAGAACTGGAAGGATTGGACTTTTAATTCTAAAACAAAAGTGTTGCAGATGGTGGGACCTTGAGGTCTCTAGCCACCTTTGGATTTCAAGCAAATATTTAGGGAAAAATTCTGATAGAGTAAGCCAAAGAGTAATCAGCTGGTAAAGCATTTCCAGATGATGGAATTTCAGCATTTGTCTTCTGAGCACTCTGCAAAATCTCTGTCCTCCTGCTGCAATAAACTGCCAATATCTGGCAATCTATTTTGGACGAGGATGGCATTTAATTCCAGTTCCTTCAGTGGGAGCTAATTCCTTATTCAGATTAATGTATTTTAGTTCTTTTGCAACTGTCTAATAATAATTTCCAAAAAGAGTTTTTCAAAGCCTTGTCAGAGATTTGGAGTGAGAAGAAGTTGCAATGGACTTGAGAAGGAGCCTAGATTTTTCCTATGAAATTATTGTGGGAGGTTTTTTCTCATGTCAGTGCAAACAAAGGTTATTCCCTAAGATTTTTGGAAAAACTTTACCTGATATGAGACTTTTCTATAAAGATCTCTAGATTTGGCATATCCTCATGCTTACAGAAATTTCATGGAACTTTCTTTTGGGTGATTTGAAATAAAAGTATAGTGGCATTCATCTCACCTAATTTTAACCATCTGATAGTTAATGAATAATATGAATATTATTTCTCTGGTCCATAATGTCTCTGAATGGAGCCACTCTTTTCTCCTAATGTAGATGTTTAGAAAAACTGAAATTAATTACTCCTGGAGGTTCACCTTCTATCCTCTGGTTGGACATTGAGGCCACTTTAGTTTAGATGCTGTGTAGAAAAGGGCTCCTATTAGAGGAAACAGATATGTTGCTCTCATGACTCTGCATGAGCATCCACAACTTTCTCCACCAAAGACCCTCACTGGAAGGGTCACAGCATGACTCTGAAGACCAGACCAGGTCCCTTCCACTGCAGCAAAGGCCCTGATGTTGTGGACAAACTGAGGAGAAGGAATGATCTGTCTCCACAATTCTTTTCACAAACATCACCAGCCATTTCCTACACAATAGGTCTGCAAACATGCTCCAGTTGGACAAGAAATAGTAGGTTATGATCCTGCTGAATATTTCATAACTATCCTGTTCAACTAAGTTTTAGAACTGAGTGCTACCATAATTTTTCCCTGGCACGACCAGAATACAATTAAGAAATGACAAAATTCAACAGGGACAAAATGGAGCCAATTTGCGATATTAAGGGTATGAGGATTTTCAAATTTGAAGTGCTAGGGAGCAATCAAACAATGCAGAACATGGCAAAAGGACTTTTACAAGTCATCCAAATCCAAATCCAATCACCCATCAAAAATCCACAGTCAGCACAAACTCCAGAAGAAGACTTGTTTCGTTCTAGAAAGATAACAAAAGGAACAAAGGGAAGCAACATTCCATCAGGGCTTCCCTGACATTTTAACATGTTCTCTGTAGCCTCCAAAGCACTGCCCAAGCTCTACACAGGGAACTCTGTGTGTCCTGCTGAGCCTGATCTGCAAGAAGGTGAAGGAGGAAGGAGAACACTGAGTGCTGAAATATCCATACTTGCAAAGCAGTGTCAGAGTCAAGGTAAAAGTAAGTGTCCTTTCTCTGAGCGCTGCAAAAGTCCACCTTCAGCATCAACTTTGTCTTTGACCTTGATCTTGTCCTTTAAGTGCTGCACTTTCACTTTGAGGTTGGCAGAACTCAACTAACAGGAATGAGTTCCAAGGGAGGACCCTACGTTGCCCTTTGGGAACAGAATCCAAACAAAGCCCATCAGAAAATGGTATTATTTTCTGCTCAGCTTTCTAACTGCTCTGGATTTGTCTGTGTAAATTTTGTGACTCAGCTGCTACTGACATGTCCTCCTTGCTTAATATTATCTGTGAACTTCACTCCTGTGCAATTCAATTCCATTTCCTGATAATTAATAGAGATGTTAGATGAGACCAGACCTAACACAAATTCTCCAGGTACCCTGCAAGAGTCCTTCCATAAACTTGTTACATTATCATTTATCATGATTCCTCGTTTACAATCTTTCAGCCAGTTTCCAACCCACATGACTGATTTCCCATCCAAGCCAATCTGAATTAATTTCTCTATTAGAGTTTCCTCATAGTCCTGGACAGGCTAGGAAATGGGTTAGACTGACCTTATAAACTTTTTATGTGTTTGACCTCTTGATGTTATACGGAAGAGGCTCATAAAACTCCAAAAACCCTTTGAATTTCTCCAGAAGCACCACAGCCCTCATTTATGATAGGAAAAATCAATGTAAAGGGAAAGTCACAGCAGAATATGAATTCTTGAATGCATAGCCCTGCACCAAAACCATCCCATACCCCAAACTGCTCCTTTTCCAAACATCTGGAATGTTGTCCTTTGTGCCCACTGTATCCTCATTGAAGAGGCTGTGGGAAAAGCCAATTCAAATTGTTTAGGCGTGAACCTGAATTTTTAGAGCTCCATCCTTCACTATTCTCTATCCCAGTTATTTTTTTTTTTTAGTTGCTCTAAAGGAAATGAAAACACATCCCATTCTGCCTTATTTCACTTTGTTATTTTTACTACTTTAAAATGTAATTGGGTTTTCCACAACAAAAGTATCAGAATAGTTCCTAAAGGAGCTTTGTTCAGATCTGTTGAGTAGTGACAAATGATCTGTTTTGACTTGCCTTTTGAGGTGAATGTTGTGATGAAAAGACCATGGATCACATGCAATTATAGCATATAAATTTGACATTTATATAAGACAAATCTCCCTTCAAGGATGTCCTCTTTCTCCCATTTCTAAAATCTGATAATTGAGGCAAGAAGATGATAAAAGTTGCAAGGATACAAGCTTCGTTCTTTTAGGTGTTTAAAAAAAAAAAAGCCACTCTTTTCTTTAAAATTGAATTCCCAAAACCAAAAATGAAATGTTTTATGAGAGCAGGGGAGCTCTTAAGCTTGTCAAGCTTGTGAAATTTATTTTCGGGTATATACCTAAAGCCTAATGCTTGTGCTAATCTTGAAGCCTGGGGAAAGAAAAGAATAGAGACATTTGTAAATCTTCAGAAATGTTCACATTTCTCTGCTGGTGTCCTAAATTTCTATGCCATTTACAATGACAAATCTGTTGTGCACCAACTGGGTGACCAGTGTTTTCTACATACAACAGGGAAATAAGTTATGGACAGGAGAATTAAGGTGAGTTAACAAAAAATACCACTGTTAGGATATTTATTACCACATATTCCAGCCACTCCTGAAGAGAAGTGGGTTTGTTATCTGGATGCAAATGTCTAGAGTGAAATCCCTTTTGGGGGATGTTTTGTGCTTATCTGTGTATAAAACCTCACTCAAAGAGTCAAGAACACGAACAAACTGAACTGTGAATTTCAGGAGAAAAATACACATGAATTTTTCCACGTTGCATCTACTCGGCACTGAATTTGTTAATGTATTTGTTTAATGTATTAAAATCTGCACTAAGAAATCATCCTGGAAAATGGTTAGAAAAAAGATGATTTATATTTAAGTCACAGATTCTGTCAAAGAGATGGAATTGCATAATGAAATACTGCTAACAACATCTTTCTTCTTAATGAACTGCACAATTTTTTATAAACTAAACTGGCTTGGAAAACTGGAAGACAGGATCACTTGTCCCATCAATACAGTGCCTTGGTCTTCAGTGTAAAACTGTATTAATGAGAGCTAGAGCACCCTCCTGGTGGGTAAATTCATGTGCAGGGGCATGGGGCTGTGTCCTCAGCCAGCTGAGTGTTTATTTTGCTGTGATTTTCCTTCCCTGAAGTTTGAACATGAGAAAAATTTTCCTCTTAAAGTGACTTTGATTTTTTTCTTCCTTTATTTTCTAATCTAAAGAATAACGTGAGAGAAAAATATTTTTGGAATCTTTTTGAAAGACTATCTGGAACCACTTTAATACAAAAAAACAGGAACATCTTGTTAGGGGCATGTCAAAATGAAACTGCAGGAACGTGCCCTTATCCTTCCATCCTCCAACATGAAATTAAGGGCAGGGTGGACAGTGTTTCTAGAATGCTTTTGGTTTCAAGAGTACTGTAACTTCAGATAGAAAAAGATGCAGCTGAAGATTTTTGTGCCAGCCAGGTCATGCATGATTTAGTCCAGGTAATTCAGCATTCAGAAGAGAAGCAGCAAAACCCTCCATGGCCGCTGACAAATTGTAGCACCCTTTAGGAAGCTGTTAACCCGTGTGCAAAAATGCACCATGCATGTGGTAAGAACAGCACCTGCCCATCAGGCTGACTAAACTCCTGTAACACTGGTGGAAAAAATTACACAGAGTGGGAGAGAAGCAAGACCCTGTCTACACAAGGGCAGCTTTTCTCTCTTATTTCAGTGCCACGAGGGTTATGCCCCAGAGCTGGCCCTGTAGGTGCAGTTTGTCCTTAATGTGTTGTGAGAGGATACCTGTCAGGTGTTTGGGCTTCCCTGTGGAAATATTTATTGGGGCCTCCCAGGTCTCCCATCATCAGCACAAGAAAATAACTGGGGCAGACTGGAGATGGATCTTTAATCCCCCTTGTATACCCTTGCTTGCACTGCACTAGGAGTCTCAGTGGTGTGTGTTGCCTCAAATGGTGTGGGGCAGGAAGGCAGGACTGCCCTTCACCTTCTCAGGTGCCCTCAGCACAGACAAGCAGGGTTTAGGTCCTGTGTAATTCTTAAAGAAGAATTGTTCTGCAAGACACTGAAATATGTGCCATCATATGTACTCAGGAAATATCACACACACGTAGTGCCAACTAATTTTTTAGCTATAGACCATTATCAGACCAAAACTTTCTGCAAATTTGTCAGCTAGTGACATGCCAGTCTCACAACCTAAGATCACGCAGCAGTTCCCTGGCTGTGATGCGAGTTTGTTGGCAAGAGTGGACGGAAGGAGCGTGTGTTTGGTGGCAAAACATAAAACTGAGGAGAAAGGCTGATCTGGCCAACTCACAGCTGTGAAGGCTGTCTGGTGTCTTGCAGAGCTGTTGCTGGGTGAGCAGGAATGCTGTCGTGTAGGAATTACCTACCAATGTATGAGTGGTGCTAAGGAGAAGAAAAAAATCTTTAGCAAAATTTCATACCAGAGCTGCCACCAAAAAAATGATTGCCAGTTTGCCCTTGAGCTGATTCCACAGTAAATCTTTTTAGATGGAAATCTTACTGCTGCCACCAGCTCACCCTTGTTAGAGTCATCAGAGATCTGCAGCACTTCACCTTAAGCTCCTGCTCTCATGTGGCCTGACCAGTGTAAAAGTGAGGCCAATTCACACCCAGTGAGTCCAGGGCTAGGGCAATGACATGTGCCACTGCATGTGATCATCTCTGCAATGCTCAGGAGCTCAGTCACTGCTCTCTCCCTTTGTAGGATGCTTCACAGCCTCACTTCCAAGAACTTCCTTTACTGCCTCTTCCCCACATGAGCCCCTTGTCCCTTGGTAGGCAGGAAAACAGAGAACAGCACAAATGCAGTGAGAAAAAGAGGAATAAAAGACTTCATAGCTTGCTCCTTTGGCCTCTCATTGTCTTCCCCTCTCCTTTCCTTCACACACAGTATCTGCTTTTCTACATTGTTGAAGACTTTCATTTGTATTTAAAGCTGTTTTACAACTCAAGTCCCAGCCACGTCTCATTGTTTGCAGCATGAAGGGGCAGTGGATGTGGGGCCTGCATAAATTAAAACCTCTCAATACAAATGCAAGGTCACGGTTTCCCCAATTCAATTCACTCCTGGAAAACGACTCAGTGAGTTTTTTTGATTGTGACTTCGGTAACAACCACTGCATAGAGGTCTTTTATGTCAATGCCTGAAGAGGTTTAAATATAGGTTTTGCTCTTAGATTACTATTTTCCAAATACCTACCACAACCTTACCTACATCATTGTTTACCAGCTAAGACATGCATGTAAATGCATACTCACAGATGCATAAAGGATGCTAAATAATTTAAGAACTTCTTTTTTGCCATATTTATCAATCTAATTTTGTCCTTAGGAGCTTCCTCTCCTCTCCTCTCCTCTCCTCTCCTCTCCTCTCCTCT
>VZTB01001861.1:455187-514962 GCA_013397245.1 Thryothorus ludovicianus
CTCCATCCCCCGGTCCCGCGGCTGCTGCATCTCCTGCATCTCCTGGCCGCGCTCCGCTCGCATCCCGCTGTCCCACTGCATTCCCCCGCCGCGCTCCTCTCTCGGGCCCCTGTCCCACCGCATCCCCCCGCACTCGGCTCTGCCCCATCCGCGCTGTGGCTCTCGAGGGGAAAGGGGACACGCGACACACGGTACACGCTGCTTCAGGCAAAGCTCCCAGCCCAAATTTCCCCTTTCCCCCATTTGCTGCCCGGGGTCGCCCAGACGAAGCTGCCCCGTGCTCCTCTGAGAAGGAGGGCGGCCCCGGGAAATGCTGGACACAAGGGGAGGAAGGGGAGAGGAGCTGCTCCCTTCTGCTGTCCCACACCCTGGCACATCTCCCTCGGCCAGCTGCTCTCTCAGCAGTGACCCAAGAGAGGTAGGACGCAGCTCCTGACACCCTCCAGCTGAAAAAGAGGTTTTCCAAGCAAAGACACCAGCAGACCATTACATAAGAGGAGGAAAATTCTGCAGCTTCTTCGGACCAAAGGAGAGCAGCAGAGAAATGCATTTGCAGCAGGCAAGCTGCCCACCAACTCTCCAGACAGCAAGCTCTGCTCCTCTGGGAGCCTAAGCCAGGACTGCCTGGGACAGCAGGTCCAGCCCCAGAACAGCTGACAATCCCTAGCAGGAAAGGCAGGAGGAAAGGCAGGCTGCTTTTGCAGGAGCTTTGTACTTAACTTGTAATTCTAAATCACAAAAGTGCAATTAAAAAGCAAAACTCAAAAAATGCAGCTCTCTGCTTGGTGTCTCCCCTTTCTCCAAATTTTTGCTATGTTTTAGCGAGTTTTGTCAAGCAGAAATTATTTCTTCTGAGATAGGACCAAGGACACTGCAAAGTCTGAAAGAATAAGGCTCTTTCATAATAAACCCCTATGGAAACAAGAGGGCGAATGGAAACTGGGGAGCTCAAAAATGTCAGTTAGCAGCCTCTGATTCAGTACTAGATGAACAGCAGGCTGCACTCAGCTTGCAGCATTTATCAGTGTTTTGGAGAAGAAACAGCATATTCAGCAATCCCTTTCATGCTGAAAACCCCTGCTACACATGCTTCTACTACTACTAGTAGTTGGACTTGATGACCTGTGATGTCTTTTCCAACTTAATCATCCTATGACTCTATGACCCAGTGTGGATGAACAGGACTGGTGCAGAAGGAGCCAAACAGCGATGGCTTTGGAGGGCTTGTGTTAGGTTGAAGAGGCACTGATTCAGGCTGGAGCCTGAAGCCTTTCAGAACTGTGAAAACAACTGCATTGGTAAAACTGACTTAATGTTTAGGTATTTGATTGGGTGCTGCAAGCACATAATTTTCTTTCAAATTCAGGCTGTTTTTGTTTAGTGGCCTAGATGGAATTGATCTGTAAAGGCGGATTGAAGTTCTTTCAGGCACCAAGGAGAGGTCTAAGGTGGGAAGTTCTGCAGAAGGGACCCTGTCAGCCATCTATCTACACATCTTAAGCAACTGCCTTCCTCAATAACCCCAGGTAATGCTAAGCTCCATTGGTACATATTACAGCTCTTTGTCTATTTTATGATGTACTTATGCCAATGGTTGAGTGCTCCCAGAGAATAAAGTCTAAACGCAAAGGCTTTATTGAGCCTTTGTACTTACACGCAGAAGTGAGACCTTGAGTGGGAGGCCAGAGCCAGATTCTTAATTTTTACATGTACAGGCTTGTAACAGTCCTTGACAAAATATTGTGACCATGTCTAAGCTGTGGGTGGTGGAGATACCAGGGTGCTGTGGGCCTGGAGCCTTTGGATCCTTGGCACTTTTTGCTTCTGTGACTGAGATTGTGTTGGGATCTGGTCTGGCAGGGAGAAACCTGGAATCACTTCTCTTGGTTTCTGTGGCCTTGCTCAGTGGGTGTTTCACTGAGCTGAGGAGCTCAAGAGCTCAGCCAGATGGTAAAATGACTGAATGGTTTGGATTCTAAAGGACCTTAAAGAACAACCGGTTCCAGCTCCTTGCTTTGGGCATGGACACCTGCCTCTAGACCAGGTTGCTCAAAGTCCCATCCAGCCTGGCCTTGAACACTTCCAGGGATGGGGATCCACAACATCTCTGAACAACTTGATCCTGTGACTCATCACCCTCACCCTAATATCCAATCTAAATCTACACCTTGTAAGCTTAAAGCCATTCCCCACTGACCTGTTAGGTTGCAGACAGTAATTGAGATGATTCATTACAGCCAGTGACCACAGGAACAGTTCAGGAACACAGCACAAATTGGCTGCACCACCCTGGGACAGGCACGTCCCTCTAGTGCCTGAATAAGATATGGCAAAGGAAGATTTTTTTTTTCTGCAGCTTCTTGAAGTCTTGGACCACACCAGGGCAACACCAGGACTGCAACTGCCAGGATAAACTGCTGCAGTGGAGCATTGCTACACAGCATGGCTGAAACACAGACCAGACCAAAAGGGGGCAAAGAAAGCCGTGCAGTGAAAGGTGTGACCCAGTATGTGCTGCCTCCTTCCTGAGCAGGAAGATAAAGAATAGAGCCAAAGGGCACTGCCAGCTGGTCTTGCCTGTCCCTGGGAGTACACAGTAACAACGTGTAATCCAGCATTAGTGCCCGTAAAACTGGCTTAATTTTTAGGTACTTGAATGGGTGCTGCAAGCACACTGTGCCTTTCAAATTCAGGCTGGTTTTGTGTAGTGGCCCAGATATTGCTGATCTGAAGGTGCCTGTAACTGTTACCCCGCAGGTAATGTGGATGATAAAATGAGCAGTGCATTATATTGGTCATCCCAAATGGCAAAATCCATGGAGGATCTAAAAGTCAGCTTGAAGTACGTCGCAGGAACAAGCAGGGCATCAGCACCTTTTCTGAGAACAGTGCTGGGATATGCTGATATTTATATCCTCTCTGGTGTCATCCAATGAATCCTCTTTAAAGTGGAATAACAGACATGTCAGGGATGTTAGCTGGGGGACCTGAGTGATGGTTCACAGAGTCTGGAGCTCAGAGAAATAACAAACCACAGAAAGAAACTAAAAATACTCCAAAATATTTGAGACGATTCAACTTGGAAAAAGTGCAGATCTGCCTGAAGAAAATAATTGAAGTTGCCTATTCCCAGAAAGGAGACAACTTTGGAAACAAATGATTCAGCACAAAGAAAATAATGAGATTACATCACAGGGCAAAGTAGACATGGTTATGGAAAGGGCTTTGGAAAAGAGTAGAAAGTCAAAGCAAACCAAATTTACTTGCAGGGTAACCTAAAGCAAGGAGGACTGGAACAGTCTCTCTGATTCTCTGATGAGGCTTCACTGGTGGACTGTGTTCAGCTCAAAGACCTACTGAGACACCATAGTTTAAACAAGAATTATCAACAGGCTTGAGGGGTTGGCATGGGTGCACTGATTGGGTACTGAAAAAAAGTATATTGAGTGCTCAGGAGCCAGATTGCCATATGGAGATTCAAAAACAAGTAAAGGCACAAATGGTCCCATTGACATAGTGATTTTAAGTTGATATGGTTTAATAGCTGGGTGGATATAGTAAAAATTAATGCTATAAAAAGACATTAAATGGTGAATAAACAATGCAGAGAGATAATTCAGAATAGCAATAAAGGCTGTGTACATTAGAGCAAGCAAAACAAACTTCAGACCAAATAGCAGTTCATGTTAATATGCTTTTATGATTTTCTACCTCAAACTGGGAAAGAAAAACTCTAATGTACTATAGAGTTTAGTTTTAGAAATGTGGATCATAAGAAAATATCCCTTAGGAATCCTCATTTCAGTTCTGAACTTCATTGGGCAGCAGGGCCAGCACTGGATGGGGAGAGCTGGGATGGGAAGGAGGAGACAGAAGAGGTTTGTTTTTCCTACTGGGGGATGAGAACAGTGGAGAAAGGATATAAGAACTGGGGTGACCCTTCAGGTAAAAAAACAGAAACCAAAATCTGTTGTTACTGTGGCTGAATCGGCTGTTTTGTTCCTGTGCTATGTGGTGATCTTGAAAATAGTTGGGAAAACCCTTCCAGCTGAAGAAGGGGAGGGAATGAAACACTGAGGTGCCTTTTAGGGAGAATGTCAGACCCTGCAGGACCAGAGACCCACACCCATCAGCACTGGAGATTTTATATGGAAACATCTGACACTGCTGAAAAGTCTGGACAGCCAGGCTGTCAGAAGAGACACAGGAGGCTGTATTAGAAATAGGAAAAGAGAAAAAGTTAAGAGCCTTTGAATCTCTGGTAAGGGAGGAAACAACTATTGGATTGATACATTTTCAAATATTCAGCTTTATTGTGAGAGGTTTTTATCCCCAGTTGGGTTTTATTTCCTTAAGCTGCTGCAGAGCAAGTTGCCAAAATACTGCTCACAAAAGTAAAGAATGCCCAGACAGGGTTTTCAAAGGGTTAATATTTGCTGGATAAGCTTGGCCAATTCTTTCACATATGAAAAGCAGATTTTAAAATATATTGTGTGCAAACACAATGCTTTATTCTACATTGAGAGGATTGTTTTGTCTCTTCTACAACAAGTTTAGTTTTGAAATGAAAAACTTGTCAATCTAGCTTTTGGGAACATGTAAGCAATTTTTTTCCCATGATTAATTCTGAAAATCTTATTAAATTTGAGGGTTTTAAACCAAAATTTCAAAGCTTTCTTGGAAATTTATTAGAATGACATAGACAGGTATTTCTCCTGTTTAGGTTTTTTTGGCTGCAAATCCATCCTTGCCATTTTCGGAGCTTTTACAGCCAATTCACACTGATAAAAGCTGCCAGTGTTAGAAAAGAACTGCAAGATCTGTAACAATTAAGAGCATCATAAAATGCATATGTTAATGTTATTATATTTCTTGAGAGGACTGAAAAATTAAAATGCTGCAAGAACACAGCTTGTGAAGATAGCTGGGAGCAGCAGGCAGTTAAGTAATATGTTCTGTGTGGGTGGGAAGGTTAAGTTGTGGTTTTGTTTTCTTTTGTTAGAGAGAAAATATTGATTCATCTGGAGAAAATGGAAATGACTGAGGAAGCTACCTCATATGAGTGAAAAAAATCAAACAAATGCATTCCCACATGTGTTCCTTATCACTTCTGCAACAATTAAACCCCATCTTTTCAGCTCTTGCTGCTGTGCTTCCTACTGTCATAAAAGGCAAACAATGAATATTCATTTCTCCTGTCACCATATGACTTGATTCTCATGTCTGTGCCTATTCAGAAAAGTACTTTGAAAACAAAGGTGTCTGCTACAAGCCATCCCTAGACAGAGATCTGTGGCACTGTCAATTATACCTGCTCCCCACATCCTCCATGAGGGCTTTACACAGACACCAAATCTGTGCTGTGAGTTTTCAAACTCGCTGGGGAAAGCACTGCAATGTATTTTTAATATTACAGTTCCAGAGGAAGGCAGAAATCCTCTCCTAAGCACAGGAATCCCAGTAAGAAAATAGATGGTATCAGCTCTTGGTCTGACAACATCTTGGATGCTTGCCTTGTGCTATTTCACCTCCTCTTGGAGGATGGAGGGCAGTGTTGTCCTTTAGCCCAGACCAGAGGGTGATGCCACACAGCAATGTTATTATCCATTTACAGCAGTGGGTTCAGGACTGAAAGACAATACTGTAGATCTTGTAGAAAAGACCACCTGCACAAAGCATCCTCCTGAGAGGCTTCTTGCTTCTCCTTTATTGCAGCTGCCTCTGCTAATTCTGTCCCCCTTAGTCTGCTGTTTTGGAGGTGGCCTGAGGTGGCCTTTGCAGTGGATCCTGTGGGGGCAGAGATGGGTGTGGTGAGAGAAACTCCTACAGAAACTGATTAGGAGAAGCAAAGAGCAGCCAGATCTTTACTCCTTTAGACTGACACGAGATCAAGAGATATGCAACGACTCTCCTAGTGATATTGCTGGCTGTTAAACATCATGAGGGCATGGTGGTTTCAATAAGAGGTAAAAAAGGAATATGAAAACTAATTAATTTATTACCTAGGAAAGGAGGCTGAAGGTAAAGTACTTTATTACTCCTAAAAGCTGCATTGCTTTAAGATATTTATTACAGGGAGTCAGAGAACTTGTTTCGTGAATAGCAAGCCTACATGGTCATGAGTCCATGCAAAATGTATCAGAACAGACTCTTTCTTTCTTTTACAGAGTAATGCAAAACTTGATAAAAACCCAGATCAACAAACCCATACCAAAACCAAAAATACAAAACCAAACCAAAACTAACAAAGAACAAACAAATAAACAATCTTAAAGTAGCAACAACAAACAAAATCCTGGGAACACAAACAGGGAAAATAATCAAAAAAACAAACCAAACCCAGTGTGACTGTGGTTGCAGGAGCATGAAATATTTGAAAGCTGCCTGCAGGGAATATGGTCTTGTTCCTGCCTTTACCACATTGTTCCCATGGAGTGGTACTGAAAAGGCTCTGATCCATCAGGGGCTGTAAATGTTCTGTCAGCTTGGGACATCAGGATGCATTTTTGTGAACCACTGAATGTTCCCAGTCACAGTTGTGATGGGTGTCGAGCTGTGGGTATGACCCTCCTGATAGCTCTGGGTTCAGCTGGCACAGCCTGTCAGTGTCTATAGCCATGAAATATCCCTGTCTCTGGAACAGGGCAGCTGCATTCAAACCAACCATTCAGAATGGTCCCTGGCTGGTGCTGGATCCTGAGCCACTCTCAGGAGTGCTTTGGGAAAGTGCTGGTTATTTCAGGCCAGAATAATTCCAGGCACCATTCTAAAACTGAAGAATACAGATGATTGCATTCCAGTGCTTGGGAATGTTCCCTGGCAATGTTCAATCAGGTAATTATAGGATGGGGTTTGCCTAATCAAATGTAGATGCCAACATCTGGGACAGTTGTCTGGGTCTGACCCAGACAATGTACAGTCATAATTTGTACTTGGACATAATTTGTCTCATCATATGGGATCTACTTGTCACTAAGTGAATGTCTAACCATGAGGATTGCTTCATAAAAGCTGTATTAGATTACACTGACTGAAAGAGGAGCCCAGAAAGACCAGGTCACTACACAAACCACTATAGACAACACAATGTAATAATATTCCAAAAGCAGGTATTGAAGACAGTGCTAGGAGCAAAATGGAGCAAAAATCTGTGGCAGAACAGTGATTCAGTCTTGAACTCATAAACAATCCCTGAATGACCTTTTCCTATATTTTATTAAACTTCTGTTATGCTTCCTCAGTATCATCTGGCTGCTTTCACGAGATGTGACTTAGTCTGTGAATATCTGAATATATGGGGACCTGATTCTGTTTGCAGGTCCCTTGACAGCAATGTAAGAGTAATCATAACAATTTGCATTTATACACTACCCTCCACCTGATAGCCTCAAAGTGCTTTACAAATACTGATTGGTTATATTTCACATTACTCCTGTGGGATGGCTATAAAATAGAAAAATGGAAGAGAAGATTATGAATGACTGGAACTTAGACACAGGCAAAGAGAAAAGAAAAACAGTGTGTTAGAAAAAGGAAAGACTGTTATTTCTTCATAAAACCAGGAACTCAGTGATTTTGTCTTCACTTACACCAGCTGGAAATTAAATTTTCATGCCCTAAATTCCCAGCAAAGCAAGAATTTAATTCAAGTCATATTTTGTCCTTAATGAAAACTCTGGATGCTCCAAACTCTTGACGCAGCACATGCACTACAGAGAGTAAAGGTGATTCCCATGTGTGGTATCAGGTTTTTGTTGCACTAGACTAATTTAATGAATTTA
The DNA here is from genome assembly GCA_013397245.1 of Thryothorus ludovicianus. NCBI lineage: Eukaryota > Metazoa > Chordata > Aves > Passeriformes > Certhiidae > Thryothorus > Thryothorus ludovicianus. The sequence continues at coordinate 462,969 of VZTB01001861.1, forward strand.
AAAGCAAGAAAGGCTGAGTGAATGACACACATTTCCCTATCAGCTAAGACTGTAGATTTATATAGGCCAAGTGATCCAAGGGGATGTGATCCAGTTTATCTGACTCAGTGTCAAGTTCCTCCCAAAAGAAAAGCTGAAATTCCTGACATGGTCATTGGAAATAGACAGGGTGCTCTGGAGGCCTCCAAGGAGATATCTTGCCTGCCTAAATTCAATCACCTAAATTAGATAAAGTAGATCTTTACAGGGGTTTCAAGTCACCTGTCATAACTACTTGCCTGGGAACTTGGGTGCTTACTGTAGGACTGTTCTGATAGGAGCCAAAAATACAGGCGCTGGTTAGAGAGGCAACCCAGGAAACCTGGATCCCTCCTAAGGAAAAGATATGTAAGAACAATCAGAGAATCATTAAGATTGACAAAAAACCACTAAGATCATTGAGCCCAACCAATGGCAATTGCAACCAACCTTCCAGAAACATGGGATAGCACCAGACCTAGCAACAGTCTGTGCAGAATCTACCAAAAATATCTTCTCTCCATCATAGTTTCCCATCTTGACAAACCCTCTTACAGGTTTGTGCATTACCCTCCTCTTAATCTCCTATGATTTTCCTTATTAATATGATGTGAAGCCAATTTTTTAATCAAAATGTTATGCAGCAAAATTCAAACACCAGACTGAACTCTAAATAGATCATAGCTTTGTTATTACCTTAATTAGCCACCCTTGGAAAATCATCAAAAATTTAAATTGCATTTGTTTTATGAGATGTTTTCTGTAAAATTTTGGTGACTAGTATTAATTAAATTCCCTCTTACTTATTTAGTCTTCATTAATTTTGCTTTGCCCCCACCCCCCACCCCTAATCAGTTCAGATGCTGCAGAGGCTTTTCCAGGAAATATAATTTTTTTTTTACTATTGACACATATTATTGACAAGGCTTCCTACCCTTTGGAATGTCCTCTGGATTCTGTTTTTTTGGAAAACATTCCTCTAGAAACTCTTGGGCATGCAAGGTACTTTGGCCTGCATGTAAATTTTCCTGTGTTTCAGAGAGCCTCTCTTTTTTTTTTTGTCATTTTGTTCAGTAACTCAGGGGTGCCATTTCAGACAGCTTTGATGGGAGGAATACAGAGGAAAGGAGACAGGTTGAAACTGCAGAATAAAAAAGCCCAGTCATGAATGAATGTGTTAATTTTGAAATGTCAGAATTAGTACCGGACAGGGAGGTCAACAGGCAATTCTGACCTGACACAAACCTCATCTGCTCATTGAAAGTTTGACACTGTCACTACAGCCTCCCTCATTACACAAAAACATCCCCCTCTGCTTTCCCCCCTCCTTCTCCATTTACCTTTAGTGGTTCTCTAAAATTGTCTCCTTTAAGAAATTTCTTCTGCCTTTGATGGATTCTAATCCCAGCCAAAGACCTCAGGTGTGTCATGGTTTAGATCATTCCGAGAGGGAATGGACACTATGGTACATCACAGTAATTAACATTTTCTTAGACTGGATCCTCTTGACTTTTCATCAAGGTGTTATAAATATTTGATAACATTTTTGCTTCTATTTTCAACAAGAGGGTGAGGTGTGATCAAATCAGATGGCGAAAAAAGTGACGTCAGAAATGGAGGAATACAAATTAAAGAAGAAAAAAGTAGGAGAGGTTTTGAGAACACTTTGATGAATTTAAACTGTGTTCTCAAACTGAAAATATCGTGGAATTTTTGTCTGATATCTGTGAACTCCTAAACATCAGGTAAGGTCCCATAAGATAGGATAAAGCAAATAAAGTGGAAGTTTTTAAAAAGAAAGAGGAGGAATAGTAAGCCAAAGGCTACTGATCAGTGAACCAGAGGTAATGAAACAATAACTATCTGAAAGCTTATGGAAGGAAATGAGCAGAAACGTGGTTTTGTAAAGAAAAAACAGTGTCAGTTTCTTCTACAGCAGGCTTCAGGATAGCTAAAAGCAGCAGCTAAATGTTAGACTGTAGGATGTCTGCTAATATTGTTTAATGTTATTTTATCACAAATAACAAACTGGAGGAAGATGGTCATGCTAATTCTAAAGTAAAATGGGTGGAAAACTGGTTAGAAAATGACTGCCTGAAAGTACAATGCATGGGTTCATTTCCCAAATGGATGTACTGTGGCAGTTTTGTCAAGACTCTTTCTTTGGTCTAGTATTGTCAAGTAGTTTGAATTATGATGATGATCAAATATGGAGAATGAATTTTAACTTCATCATAACCTGAGCATGTTTCAAAAAACAAAAAAAAGGGTATTTTCCAAAATAATCCAACATCACATGGAATGTGTCTCTAAGTCATGTTACTTAATTCTGCTGCTTTCACCTTAAGGCCTGATGTGGTTTAACATCAGTGTTGCAGAAAGTTATAAAGAGATGAGCCAGAAATAGACTTGATTTGGGCAACTGCAGTCCAGAGTTGAAATTTTCATTCTGAGAGAACAGCTCAAGGATAAGTTGCTGTTTGAAAGATCCTGTCTCAATGCTGTGTTATAGTGTACTCTAAACTTTGATTTCTACTTTTTGGAATAAAAAAGATCACCTTGCTTCATTTGTTGAAGGACCATTTCCATTGCTTATACATGAGAAACCACAAGGAGATAAGATAAATCAGGGTTGATATAGTGTGACTGTCCCATCCCAAAGGGGGCATAAATCATCACTGCCTCTACACCTTCCCCAAGCTGTAGAGAACTCTGTCATTGCTGTCCTCTTCCTATCTCAATTGAAAATTCATATCTTCCTGACAGCAAGTTTCAGGAATCAGTACCCACTTCTCTCACACCATTTATCCAAGAAACGGCCTCAAAATATAAAAAAAGGACTTCATTACATGCAGGTTCCACTGCATAGCATGAGATATCATACCTCAACAAACCATGAATTGATGCCTCAGTAAATAATTTTCCCTTGATGTTCTTTGATGAGTTTAATTATTGGATTTGACTTCAAGATTCTGTTATCATCAACACGAAAACTATTGCCCGAGCAACTTGCTGCAGCAGAAGCCTCATCATTTGCTATCAATGGCTTTTAATTAAATTATAATAAAAGATAAACAAACTTTTCAAAAGCAAATTTACATCTGTTCAAATATTTCTGTTTCTATCTCCCACAAAGTTAAGTTGCCCTGCTGAATTGGTTATGAAACCCATGAAGAACCTCTTTCATCTTGCTGAGCTGATTTCAGTGACACACTCTCCCATGAGGAGGGATTATGAAGTAGAATTTCAGTAAACTAATTGCACAGAGCTCTGCTATAAGTCAACCTGATTGCCCTGTCTTTTTTTGTGAATGGCTCTGTCTTGCCAAAAGGAGATGAATTAATTTGTCTTTGAGGAATGCCATGCCAAGATCATGAAGCACTTTGCATATTAGGACCAGCTTACTGAATTTGATGTGATACTCTGAGAATCACGGAATCATCACAGGACCATGGAATGGTTTAGGTTGGAAACGACCTTAAAGATCCAGTTTCACCTTCCTGCCAAGGGCAGGGACATCTTCCACTATCCCAGGTTGCTCCAAGCCCTGTTCAGCCTGGCCTTGATGAGGCATCCCCAGCTCCTCTGGGCATCCTGTGCCAGTGTGTCACCACCAATATCACACTCCTTCCCCTTCCCAAGGGTTTATGAGATGTGTCCCTAATCCAAAACCATCTCCCCTCTGCAAACTTCTCAGTTCTTCATGCTTTGCCTGTTTTCCATTCTCTTGGGACAGCACTGGGGATATTCCTTGCAGAATGTTCATGCAAAGGCAAAGAATAAGGGGACACAGTGGTCTTTTTCAAATATATGGAAAAGTAGCTATAAAAGAAGAAAGAATTAGTGCGTTTTGCATGGCCTTGGCTACTGGGATAACTTGAAGCTACTTTAAGTATGTTGTTGGATATTGCACAAAGACCTAACACAGAACAGGCAAGTGCTGGCACCAACCACCTGGAGAAGGGGCCCAACCTCCACCATCAGAAGGTTTTAGGAGTCTACTCTGACTTTCCTAATATTCCTTGTCTTGAACTGTGGGTGCAAAACTCATCAGCTTTAGAGCAGATCAAATTTCTCCAACCTAACCCTCCCCAGGGATGTAAAAAAGTGAAAACATGGATGGAAATGGATGGTAGGGTTTTATTCATAACGCACAAAGAGAAAGGAAAAAATATTTTTAGCATATATATATATATATATATATATCTGTTCTTATGTTCACCTTCAGTGGTAGACAGAATCTGGGGCACAGTTTTGCAAATATTGGATATTTTTTATTTATATGCATTTACATAAAAAATACACAGAATAACACAGAATTTCCTTATTTGAGTTCTTTTTTTTTCCTATCTGTTTTGCTGAAAAAGTGTGAATGACAAATTTCTTATTTTCTAAAGATGTAATTAACTTCCCCTCCCCCTGCATAGTAAGTGCCAAATGACTTTCACATGCATCCAGGAATTTAATTAAAGTACAGAAACCAAGGGTTTTAAAAATAATTTTTATTAGTTAAATAAAATTATCTTAACTGTCCTAGATGCATAAGCAGGTTTGGAGAGCTTTTAATGATGTGATTTGCATCTGTGATTGAAGCTAAACTATAATATGTACAAATAAATTGAACAGATCGTTTCAGAACTCCATAAGATTTTATCACAGCATAATCATCATCATCTTTCCAGACAGTAATAAAGAATTTGCCCACCTTTTTGGTTCCTAAATTCCAACTTCCTGCGACTTGCTCAGTACTTTCCACAGTTTAAATGATTTCACATTTTTATAACTTTGGTTAAAACCCTAAACTCCTTGAAATTAGTTTAAATTATTTATATAAATGGAAGTAATATCTCAGTCCCAGCTTATTCTAAGTAGATTAACATAGATGTCAGAATTTAAAATTAAATATTAAGGACAGTTAATATTGAAATAAAAACTTAATTGAAAATGCCATAATTTAATCTGATATAACTAACTTTCATTATTTTATCACCTACCCATTTATCCTCTGATTTCAGTTTGCAGAGCATATTTTGTATTGCAATATTGAAAGAATATGCAATAAGAAGTAATGAAATTAATATATGGAATGGGCTACAGCTCACACAAATTTGGCTATTAAAAATAACATACATAGTTTTATCAGTTTAGGTAAGTCCCTTAATAAACATCAAAAAGACTTCTTCACCAGGGGGTTCATCTTAGATGTTTTACTCTCTTTAGATGGGGATGAAACAGCCTTTGGATGTGACTGTCAGCCTCCAGGGACTGCTGATGGCTCCTTGATGGTTTGTTTAGACCAGACCACTGGCCTTCAGGTCAGAGAATCACAGAATGGTTTGGGCTGGCAAGGACCTTAGAGCTCATCCCATTCCACCTCCTGCCATGGGCAGGGACACCTTCCACTATCCCAGGTTGCTCCAAGCCTCATCCAACCTGGCCTTGGACACTGCCAGGGATGGGGCAGCCACAGCTTCTCTGGGCAACCTGTGCCAGGGCCTCACCATCCCCTACAGTAAAAAGTTTTTTTCTAAAATCTATTCTAAATCTGCCCTCTTAGTTTAAAACTATTCCCTCTTGTCCTGCCACTACATGCCTGTGTAAAGGTGGTTGAATCAGGTGAGATGTTTGCACTCCTAGAGGGTGTCACTTGTGCTGCCAGGTGCCATCATTCATCCAAGTTGTTTTCCAAAAATATCACTCCCTGCAACTGGGAAGAAAAACCCAATCAGGAAGGGCATGGAAGGATCCCTATGGGTAGAAATTGTGGAGTGTTTCTGTAAATCTGTTCCACTTCTGTATTGATGTTAGTTATTAAGGGTATATGAGTAGATGCAACTAAGAGCCACAGCAAGCACAAAGAGTTGCATCCATCTACCATGAGATAATCCTGAAACAGCCTTATCATGATACTCTGGCCTTTCCCTTGGTGCCCAGATCCATCTTCCTCCTGGAAGTGTTGTTTTCAAAAGCTGATCCTCAGCTGCTCAGTCTTTCCTAGGCAATACATGTCTAATGACCAGACTCATGGCCAGATCACTTCTCTTTGGAGGAGTTTTGTCTTGGATGTTTTTCTTTCAGCCATGAAGAAAAAAAGAGAGTAAAAAAATCTTGATGCAGTGCCATTCTCCCAAAAGATGGTGGAGTAATCTCTGGAATACCAGGGGAGAGAAAGGGACCAAGTGAAGTCTGAAGGTTAATATTGTGCCCTTGGTATTCTCTGCACAGGAAAGCTGCCAAGAGTTCCCTTAGTCATGCTGCTTTTTTTCTGGAGGCCTTTTGACTTTACTTAGATGGTGAATGGAAAGCTGCACAAAGAATAAATAGTGTTTGTGAGATCAAAGGTCACCACAGCATTCTTCTCACATGATGGTCTTTACTTCAGTGTATTTTCCATTGGAAACACCCTTTTCAGCCCATTTCAGATACTCCTGCTTGCTTCCCTTTATATCCACTCTCCAGACCCATCCTGGCATGTCCTGTTCATGACATCCTGCCCACTACAGCAGCTCTGAGTACTGTTATATGCTGCAGCAAATAAAAGCACAACCAGCTCCTCTTCTACTTCCTTCTTTTGTTCAGCAACAGATTGTGCCAATTTTTGGGGCACAGATTGTTTTTACCGGTACCATACTTATTGTTTGATACTTATAAAAATTAAAAGTAATGAAGTGATTATTTGTTAAACATCAATATAAAATATGAATATATACATAATTAAAATTAATAAATACTGTCACCATCAATAAAACCTACAACAAAAAAGGAGTAAAGAGTGCAAAATACTCATCTGAGCGAACATATGTCAAAAAAAGTTCTTTACTGTGAGCATGGTGTAGCAGTGGCACAGGTTGCCCAGAGTTGGGGATGCTCCATCCCTGGAAGTGTCCAAGGCCAGATTGGATGGGGCTTGGAGCAACCTGGGATGGTGGAAGATGTGTCTGCTCATGGCAGGGAATTTGGAACTTTAAAGTCTCTTTCAACTCAAATCATTCTGTGATTTCTGTGATTCTGTCATAAAAGATGACACTGGATTTACTCAACCCACATCTATTTGCAGTATGGACATAAGTGGTGATACCTGTTATCTACTTCTAGAAACTCAGGGTGATCATACCCACACAAACATGACCTGTGTGACTCTGCCCACAACCCTCAGCTACCCTCTCTAAAGACCATTTAATGCTCATCTCTGCCAAGCTGATTCGGGCACCAGCAGTGTGACACGGAAAGGTTTTCTCCTTGTTCTCCCTCCATGTGTATTTTCCCCCTTCACTGGAATGAAGATTAACAGGAATAAAAGTTTTCACAGCAGTGAGAACTACAAGGCTGGAACACAAATACCTCGTGGAAGAGGTGGAGGGATTCCTGACTGAAGCTCATGTGTCTGTGAGCCAGAGCAAGGCAGCTGCTCAAAAAAACGTATGCAGAAGTAAACTTATGCCTTTCTAGAGTCCTCAGGCTGAAAGAGCTTGTGACTGGCCTGCAGGTCACCTCATTCCTTACTTTTCTTTATTCATTTACCATAATGGAAATAAAGAAATCGAAACACGAGGGTCTGACAGGATAATAAGCCTGTGATGTTCTGAAAATAAACATCTACATCCGTTTGACATTTATTATCCATAAACTGCTTGGCTTCTTTTTGGCAGTTTTATTGTGCCAGGGGACCATTATCCCATCACAGGACTGTATTGCACTGACATTATCCCTTAGGCAAATTTTGGCACTGAATTTACAGTTCTGTGGGTATTCCCAGCCTCACACCACTGAAGGCTCCAAGAAAAGCAGGACAGGTCTTGGAGCACACAGGTGATGGGGCTGCATCAAGGTTCAGGGATGGAGCAGAGAGGGCAAAGAAGTGGGAAAAGTCCTGGCAGCTGGATAGATGGGGACTTATTTCCTTCTTTGCTCTGGAGCAGGGCTTCCTGCATGCATGAAGGGCATGGAGCAAGATGTCACTGCAGAATTACAGCCTCTCCATGGATGATAATAACTCATCTGCTGTGTCTGGGTACAAATAATAGAACAACCTGGCAGTACCAGGTATCTTATAGGGAATTATCACCCTAACCACGTGCCCAGTAATGAAATTTTAAAATAGAATGTAAACAAAACACTTTGTTAATTTGCATCAATTTGCTTCTGCATGAAGGTACAAGATTCTGACATTGGCCAGATATGGTTCCTGACAAAACGGACTCAATGCAACAGGAAAATTATCCTTATTCTTACCATAATGTTTTGTAGTGTTTCCAATTAACAAAAATAAATTAAAACTCTTTAACAAGCATTTATTAAATTGTAGACCTAGTGAAAAGTCACTGTCTCTATTTTGTTAATGCCTCAAGTAATTTGTGCTTCCTGTAAGAAACTACAGAGACATTTTCCAGTATCTCAAGGGTGTATTGTTTTAGAAGAATTGATAATTTCTCTTTTTAGAGAGCCCTGAGTGTCATACCCCATGTTAGCCTGACTGATGATTTCTCATGTTGTAATAAACAGGAATCCATGAAAAGCAGAGACTAGAGCCTTTTGTAACCAATTAATAAAATTCACAGACTCAGTTCCCAGGATACAAAGCTGATAAACTTTCCAGTGCTGTGAGTCTGTAGCAGCATTTTGACTATCTAGTTCAATTTCTTCTATGAAATGCATGGTAGTGCCTTTGTAGAAACTCCTGCCTCCTTCATCATCTGACATCAACCTTTGCAAAGCTGCTCCTCCAGTTTGACCATTTTCATTGATGTTTTGCCTTCAGCCTGTTTCCTGCTTCTCACAGAGGCTTCCTGTGAGCCTCCACCCAGAGAATACAAGCTCTACCATTAGGATTTTGATGTTTATTAGAAACAGAGGCAATATTTTTAATTTTAACAAGAAAACTTTACTTCCCACTGAGGGACTGAATTTCTAGTGTAAGATGTGCAGCCCTGGTAAGGAGGCTGTGGATATTAATTTGGCAGCTTTACAATCTCTTCTCTTAAGAGTTCCATGCTCCTTCATGCTTGCAGAGATGCCGACCTTGCCATGTTGCCTCCATAATTTCTACTTTCCAGTAACTCAGGGTATTTGACAACTTCCACATTGCTTAACTGTGCCTTCAGAGGGGGAAAGTTTGACACTAAGGGCACTGTGGTCCTGCCTGACTCTGGCAAGTGTGCTCAGTTCCTGATGGGTATCAGAAAACACTTATATAGGGCCACAAAAAGAGACAAACACGTCTGTCCTGCTTTCCAATGGCAAGGTAAGCACTATCTAATTTACATTTTTTTCTCTGTCTCCAGTTCTAAATGCATAGATTTTCTACACTACATTCCTGTCATTTTCTAGTTTGCGAGCGTAAGGCTCCTGGGCTTGCCTTTCTCACAATAGCCTTTACTTATAAAAATATTATTTTTTGAAGCTGTAGTGTCCTATTTTTAAGAGCTTTCCTATTTTTAAAACAGCATTGATTCTATTTTCAACCACCTTCCCTTCTGAAGCACACTAAGGATTCATGTCTAAGTAGGAGTCAGATGTCAAAAAAAAAGTCTCATGCCAAGAGGGGGAGATGCTCTAAGACATATTTTTTATTCAGAAGTGTTATGTTACATGGTAATGGTGCTGCTCAAGGCTAATATAAGCATTCACGTGTATTTCCTCTACAGAAATTTCAAGCACCTTATTGATCCCAAAGTTTCATTGGCAGTAGTTTTCTGACTTTTTTTTCCTAGCCAGAAATTTTTCCCTGGGCTATTATCCCATCACCATCCTCTGTCTGCCAAGAAGCTGCTGAAGTCAAGAAGATGCCTGTAATGATTAGGGATCAATTTGATTGACACATCAGCCTGCCACAAACATTTGCAAAAGCCCTCTTTTTACAAGATTCTTTTATTTGTAAGATGATTATTTTCCATTTTTTGTGCTCCCTCTGTGGTCAATGAGGAGTCAAATGGCCTTTAGGGGGGCACAATCCATCCTGTCTGAAAATCATGGGACAAATTCCCCTCCAGAGGAGCAGCTTTGCTCCCTGAGTGACTGGGAGCAGCATCATGACACTGAGTGTAGCACAAGACAAATTGCTTTGCAAGTTTTCACCAGCTTCCCTCTGATCCTAATTGCAATTTAAACTTTTTCAGGAATCCACCTGGATGTGGGTGCCAGCATGGAGATGTCTGAAGCTGGACCTCAACCTCAACCTCGACACCTCAGAGAAAGAGGCCTGAGTTAGGAGAACAAATGTTGGGTGAGTCTAATTTTATTCTTTACAGCAAACCCTGCCTGGCTTGACATTTGGTATCTTTCAGGATGAGAATTTTTTCTTCAGTGGGCTGTTGAACATTGTGACATCTCTCTCATTTAATTGACTGTTCCTTGTCCAAATTGGATCACCTGCAATTACTTCCATCAGCCAAAATCTTCCAAAATCAGAGAGTTTATAAACACCTTTGTTTCATTAAAACAAGTTGGAATTTTGCCAGGGATTACAATGAAGTCAAGATTTCACTCCTAATTTTTTTTTGTGTTTTTTTAATATGCTGAGGCAATTTTTTTTCTGGTGAAGATCTTTTTAAAGGAGGTTTCTGAAAACTTTGCTGCTTCTTTTCTCACTCAGGCTTGACAAAGAACATTTGGCTGGAATCCAGCATTGTAACATATTCCTCTTTTTTCCTCCTTAACTTTCCAGTAACATTAAATAATATTTGCATTTAAAAAAAGCAAAAGACATAATACAAGATATATATGGTGGAGGAAGGTGTGGAAGAAAGCAATTTATCTTTTGGTCACCAGTCTCTTTTTTCTTTTAAGTTTTTTGGCATGATTGCATTAACACCAAGCTTCACAGACCAGTACACATTAAAAAATATTAGATGTAACATTTTGTGGGTATTTTAGCCAGAAATGTAAGCATGATATGTTCTCATAACTTGATACTGAGCATAACTGTAAAAAATCCCATGAGTTTGTCTTGTGACAGCAAGTGAAGAGCAGAAAGATGCAAAACAGAAAGAAAACTGAGGAAAGGGAATTGGATTGTTTGAAATAAGTGTTGGAGAATGGCTCAAAGAGTGTAAAATGTAATTTTGTTTTACATCTTCTAAAAAATTAACTTATTAAGCTACCATTAAATGAAAGGGAACTAAAGCAAGAAGTAAATAGTTGTGGGTTTTTTTTGGAGGGGGAAGGGGGGGTGCTTGTTTGGGTTATTTTAATAACTAAGCAGCAACATGTGTTAATATTCTTGGAGGCCACAGCTATTCTTCCTAGATTCAGTGTGATTGGGGGATAGGAAGAATGAGCAATTGGACCTGAAATCTATTCAGAAGAAAGACAGATTTCCTCTGAAATATGTGGCTTATATTGTTAAAAATATTATCAAATGGAATTAGTCTTAATGCAGACTGTCACAAGAATCCATTTCTGTAAAGATAAGAATTCTTTATTGAAAATAGCAGGGCTTCAAAATTTATGAGGAGAACACAAGTTTCCTCTACAGGAGAAAACTTCTTTGAAAGTTTATCAGCTTTATAGAGTTTACATTTATCTCTGCATTAGAAAGAAAGAACCTATGGAGGTTTTAAATTCTGTAGCAGCAACTGATGACAGAGATGGCTGAGCACAAACCCACTGCACCCCTCTCAGATTAAAGCTGAGATGAGTTTTTCAAGTGCATTAATTTAGAGTTCCAATCTCATTGAAAAATCTCTCCGAGATGGCAAAAAAAACATAGTTACATATATTTATTCTTCTTGATTAAGAAGCTACCAGAAAACTGCATTCCAAGGTTTGATTTTAATATCAGAATTAATACCATTACTGGTTCACAAAGAGGGCTCACAGGAAAAACTCGTGTCAGGGATAGAGGACACAGATCGTGGACACAGGTTGTTGCATGAAGAAGCAAGAAATGCTGGGAAACTGAGGATTTGTTGCAGGCATTCACTGAATGTGTGCAAAGACCTTGAGCCAAGAGAGAATATTTTCTCTTTTCTCCCATGAAAGACGTTGTCTTTGCCAGAATTTATACATAATATTTGTGGAGTCTGCAACTAAATAGGAAATGTGAGGTTCAAACCTGAGGGAAACAATTTTCCAAAATGTTTCCATTCCAAAACAGAATGAAAATTTTAAGAAATGCATCACATAACTCATAACTTCTTCAATTTGGAATTGTTGTTTGGTAGTGAAATGCTAAACCTAAATTATTTTCTCTTATTTTTTAAAATGTTTTTCTAAATTTAAATTCTATGAACTGTTAATTTCATTTCCTTTTCCATGGCAATGAACCATGTACACCTCTGTCTTCACAGTTTTATAAATTTTATTTTAATGATATTAACAATACCTTCTTCTGGAAGGCATGAGGGAAAGCTTGAATCCTGTGTGAGTGTATTATGCAAGCAAATTTCATCCAGCAGAAACTCAGTTCCCATATATAGCCATCTTAATGTTTTCATGATGAAATATTAAGGAATAATGGTAATATATGTATGCTAATGCATTCAAATAAAGTTCATATTAAATCTTGTTTTAATGAGGAATAAGCAAGGGCACAGTTTCTGAGCATCTTGAGTCCATCTAATGTGCTAATCCTGATGTACTGTGCCTGCACAAGGAGCTCCAACAGCAAAGGTTTTGTGCTTCTAATTGGGCCAAGGATCTGATCTGCTCACAAATTCATGGAATATTCTGGGTTGGAAGGGACACACGAGGACCATCCTGTCCAACTCTTAAGTAAATGGCTCATATGGGGATTAAACCACAGCCTTGGTGTTTTTAGCACCAGGCTGTGACCAGCTGAGCCAGTCTCAGGGTCTGTGTGCACCTGAGCTCCTCCAGTGCCCACGCTCCAGGATGAGGAGAAGTTGCAGAGTCACGATGGGTGAAACACCAGCTCTGATGCTGCACAGGGAAAAAGGATTTCACAGCTCAAAGTCAGTGTCACCCTGCCATTATTAATAGTTTCTAGCCACTGTAGATTGGGGGTTGAGTGAGCCCATACCAGGCTGCTAAAGGCCATGAAATTGGCAGATTAAAAGTGGATTAATCAGGAGTATCTCCAATCCAATGTATTTAAAGTAAAGCTCCTAACAACACCAGTGATATTTGGATTAATCCCTAAAGAGTGTATCACTTTTCTAACAATGGTTACTGATAATATTTCAGATGCAACTTAAAGCCTAATATTTGGAATATCATGGACTATTTAAGATAGATGAGCCCTGACATATTAAGATGTGAGTTCTGGTCTGATACAAAAAGTCTCGATAAGCCTGACAAATCCAGACATCATCATTTAATTGTCCTCTGCCTGCTTTCCCCTGAAGCACAGATCCCTTTGGGGCTGGTGATTTGAACAGAGTTTTGTGCTTCAGAAACGTGCCAGAAACCCAAACTTTGCAGTCAGAACTTAATCCAAAGGCAAACAAAGTCATCAGGAAAGTTTGGATTGTGTCCTCTGGACTGAGCAGAGGAGACAGATAATATGTTACTTTATTTTTTTTTTTGAGTTTTCTTTTTTTTCATCTCCTTTAGAGAGTAATTAACCTTTGTCACAGAAATTTTACTTGGAAGAAAATAAAAAAGGAAATAGAAAATATTTCCAATAGCAAATTTACAAACCTGGAAGAATAAATATTCACTTAGAAATTCTAAGACACAGTGTGGAGGGTCCATCTCACTGCCTGTATCTACCTAAGGGGTACAACAAGTCTATTCTGTGTAACAGTGGCATAACTCCAGTCCAAGATTAAAAAGTCTGGAGTCAGGATCAATTTTGCAAAGACAAAGTTGTACCAAGGAGCCATTTACTTATTAACAGTGATCAGGATCATGTATCATACAGATAAAAAACCCCAAGCTCTGTTAGCTCTGTTGCCCTAAAATTGGGTTGCTTGATCAGAAAACTCAACCAACTAATAAACAATCACTTTCTGTGAAATTCTGAAACAGGTATTGAGATCAAGGTGTTGTTTGAGAAACAACTGTCCTGGGAAGAAACACAAACTTTGTGGATGTCAACATTTGAAACAAAGCAAAAATTAATAAGACTTGAGTGCTATGATCCAGAAATACACAGAATATTTCCTGAAACTCCCCAGAGATGTGAGCTTGCCAAACTTGTTCTATTTATTATTCCCCATGAAAAGAGAGAAACAACCACCTTTTACCAAAAAGCCCTCCAAAATACTCTTAAATGCTTGCATCCCATGTTTCCCCCACTAGGCACCTTAAAGTCTCCTCTCAGGTCCTTTTACTCACTCCAGGTTTTTGGAACCTCATAAAACCCTCCAAAGTCCTCCAAGTCCTCAACATCAGACCTCACAAACCCTTACTGGCCACTTCCAGCCCACCCTGCTGGCTCTACCACTGCCAAGATCAGAGTCAGCCAGACATTAGTTTGAATTGTTCTCCAAAAAGCCTTTTAACTGCCTCATCCATCCACTTTTTTTTTTTTTTTTTTGGTGTGTGTGTTCATTTGCCCTTAAAGAAAAGAATAAAGGCAGTCATTACTGGAGAGTGCTGGAGGACAGAGGGACAAAATAACGGAGACAAGTAAAGGACAGAGAGAACATCTGCGGAGAAGATTGGTTCAGTAACCTTAAAGACAAGTCAGGAATATTACATGGAATATACAAAAAATATGAACCTACTTACAGGGAATTAATTATTGAAAAATGCAAAGCAATAACTGTACCAATGAATTCTCCAGTGAAATTAATTATACAATGAGGCAGTTATTACAGCACAAATACCCAGCGATCAAGAAAGGTTAAGTCAAAGCAAAGGGAGCTCGCAAAGTATTTTCAGGACATGATGGACTTCATGGCCTTGATATGAAAGCATTAGTTTGGGGTTTTTTCCCCTTTTATTACCTTCAGTTCATTTCATAAAGAACTGTTCAGCCTGGAGAGGAGAAGGCTCCAGAGAAGCTTTATCATGGCCTTTTTGACTTTCAGGGGGCCTAGAAGAAAGATTTTGTCAGGGTCTCTTGCAATAGAACAATGGGAAATGGTTTTAAACTGAAAGATATTTGATTTAGATTAGGCATAAAATAGAAGTTTTAGACCATGAGGATGTTAAAACATTGGAACAGGTGCCCAGAGAGTGGGTGGATGTCCCATCCTTGGAGACATTCAAGGGGGCCTGAGCACTGTTCAAACTGGCCCAGTTGAAGATGACCCTGCTCATTGCAGGGGGGTTGAGCTGGATGACCCTTAAAGGTCCCTTCCAACCAATCTGTAATTCTGTGATATGACCTGGTGATGTGGGACCATGTTTTTTATTAGGGGAGTGAGTGAATATTTCAGTTTAAAAAGAAATAGTTTCAAATAAATGTCAATATTTGTAGTGAGAAGATGTTCTCCAAATAGTATGCTAACTTTCAAACTGCTCTCGAGCCTTTGTACAGTGAGTCTACAAATCACTGAAAAATTACACCTAGTTCTACAGCACAAATGTGTGATGCTGAGAAGACAATGAATCATTGAAAAAAGGGGTGAGGAACAACTAAGGTCAGGTTGGATGGGGCACTGAGCAACCAGATGTAGCTGAAAATGTCCCTGCTCATGACTAGAGGGCCTTTAAAGGTCTCTTCCAACCCAAACCTCTGTGTGATTCAGGAAACAGGGAAATGGTGCACAGAGGGCTTCTGGCTGCTCATTGTGGTGACACTTAAACAGCCCCAAAACCATCATAGTGAAAGACATGCTGAAAATCTCTTCTGGTCACTGAAATATTTTGCCATGTCACTTTTTATAAGCAGAAGGGAGTAGAAGACCTATTCAGTGCCAGTGATCCAACTCCCTTGTCCTGAGCACCTCTCACAGAGGTCAGATTCAGCTGTTTCAGTGCACCAAGGCTCCCTCTGGATCTCATCCAGAAACATCTCCTGTCAAACAACCTACTCATCACCTGGAAGTATGTCCTGCCTTGAGCATGTGTGAGTTTAAATCTGTTCTGAACTATCTATGCAATCCCTAATTATATCAGTAGAGTAGAATTTGGATCAGGAAACTGGGGTAATTGGAAATGGAATGTGGATAATTGCCTTTGCCATTTCTATCCAGAGTGTGAAAGAATAATGGAAAAAAAGCCACCTCTAAGTTTGTCTTCACTGCAGGGTATTTTTTAAAATTTTATTTGAGATTGACTCTTTTGACTTAAGGAAAGAAAAAATAACTAGTGGAAGTATGCATCTGGCACATGGGTATAGGCTGAGAAACTGCAACTGCTTCCCTGAAAAAGAACTAGCCCAGTGAAGAAAATCATCAATATTTAATCCCTTGCCTTCCATCTGATACATGGCTCTAATTGGGAAGCAACATTCCAGCTTTTGAATGTGACCTTGTATGTTGATTAGGTTACTCCCCCAGCAGTTGAATCTCATCATTTGTCCCAGCCCTTGACAGAGAACTCTCTGCATAATGTGGAACATCCAGGTGTTTAAGGGAATGCAGCTGCCTGAGGGATCACTGGGAAAAAAATAGACATTGCAATCCTGCTCCTTATGGAAGCAGTAGTCAGAGAATCTCAAATAGGATATTTCCTGTGTTATTTGGAGAGAAAATCATAACCAAAATGCAATCCCTGGGGAAAGGAACTGCTGCACACTGCAGTTCAGGCCATACACTTAGTGAAGATTACACCCACACCCACATGGCTGTCCCTCCAGGAACAGAGCACACAGGAAGTGTGTAGGTAAGTTGATAAAAAAGCTAGTGAAGGCATTATTTGCATTTCATTAGATACACAGCAAGACTGGATTTAGTACTTACCTATGCATGAAAGAGCATAAGGTATGATTTTTATTTGTATGCTCATATCTTCTACACTTTCTTGCACAGATAAAATCATACATGTAATACAGCTGTATTATACATCTATAATTGTATATTATAGTGCATTTAATTGATCTGTAATGATATATTTACATAATTATAACTACGTCACAGCTATAATTATATATATAATCTGGGCACTGAGGCACAGGAGGGCCTGACACCTTGATTGCTGATGTTTATGTGGATCCCCTTCACTTCATGGAGGAGGAGCTTTGGGAGGTTTATATGCAGCACAGTGGCCATGATAAGCACTAGGGAGTGTTACTCCTGATTTAAACTCAGGGGTGTGATAAACTGTGTAATGAAATCTCAGCTCTGCATGTTGAATGTGATCTCTCAGCTAAAATAACCTGGAACAGATCACTTTGAATGCAGGGGAAATTAAAGACAGTCTGTTGATGGGTCAGTCCTTTTTAGCATATCCTCTTCTCTTTGAGAATTGTGGCCAACCTAGACCCTGCTCCAGGCACATTTTATGTGTGAACTAAAGCTAGAGCTCAAAAAACTTATAGTCATGATGATTTTGTCCATAGGTAAGAAGTGACACTGTGAATCTATTGATATGAGGGAATCACCTGCTAAAACCTCACCAAGCTGAAATCTTAGGATGATGCAAGCTCTGAACAGATGCAAACATCCTCTCAGTGGCCAGATGAGAACAGTTCAGCATCCAGTGTGGCTCTGATTTGCATCCAGGGTGGCTCCAGTTCAGGCAGCCATAAGGAATTGCTCTCAGGCATCAGCCACAAGCTGCTCAGACAAGACTGGTTTAAAACACTGCTTCTGCTCTCCTAACTCCCTGAGCTAATATTAGAAGTAGCTTGGGGTAGGGTAGAGCTTGGGCCAAGCTCCAGTACAATATCCACTCCATGGATGACAATCCGTGACAATCCTTCCAGTGTTTGTCAACTCAGAATTAAATTAGCAAAATGTACTGACAAACTATTATGTAAGTTCCCCCCACTCTCATGATTCCCACTTCAATCAAAAGCCACTAATGAAACCAATTTACACCTGAGCTGTAGGGCTGAATGCAGATGTAGGGGTGTCGCACAGGATGTTGGGAATGTGAAAAGTAACCAAAAAAAAGGACATTCTTCCTGTCATAAGGCCAGAATCCCACACCATGCTTGCCTGTGCACTTTGAAAATACATCAAAGGAAATCTTATTCCTGTGAATCTATCCATATTCCTATGAACCATGTTCTGAAAGCACTCTAGGATCTGGGGGATGTGCCACCTCTATTATACTGGCTACAAAACAGCAAACAAGCAAATTGAAAATAAAGAAACAAAAAGCTGTGGATAGTTGGCTATCCTTAGTAAGAACATTTTTCCCTAGAGTGAGTTTAACTGCCTTCCTGGACCCTGGGTTTGGTTCAGCTGCCAATTCCTGCCACCTCTTGCTGGGCTCACCCTGGTATTTTTCTCATCCTTGAATTCTGCACATGTAGATTCAGAAATAAACTCCTTAAGGTTGATTTTTCACCTTTTTAGTCTATCAGGACCAGGTTGTGAGGTGATTCTGGTTTCTTTTCTGCCTCAGTCTCAGTTCTGAGGGGTTATCTGCAAGTACATGGTAATAATAATAACTAAACACAGGAATATTATGTTGGGATTTGGCACATGCAAGGATGTTTCTAAAACACCTCAGACTATTCCTATTGATCTGTACCAACCCTTGGGAGCTATTTCTGCTCATGTGATAGAGTCATGTCCTTTCAGTGCTGATGAACCACCCCTTCAATTCATTTTCTGTGTCAGCACACAGATTTACATTAAGTAAAATTCCTCAATTTCCTTGTTATTTCCTTCTTTTTTTATTTTGGGACAGGAATCCTTTCCACAAACTTTATAATTCTAATTGTTATGACATTTCTTTAGCCTAGCCAATTGGATGAAATAATCTTCAAGGCATATTCAGGGATCATCTAATTCTCTGTGTCTTAAGCTGAGGTGGCTGACTTTCAGGGAATATCCCTCTCCCCTCTGTCTGTCTGTCAGTCAGTGTCTGCTAACCCAGACATCTTGAATGGCATTTCAGTCTCCATTCAGAGCTACTGCAGGTACCTACAGAAAGGTTCACATATGACCCAGGGACTCATCACAACTCCCACATCAGACTTTAATCCTTTAGAGATGCACCAGAACATCTGAAACACCCTCCTGGCTCTGGCAGAGGTGACAGAGATCCTGTGGGACACCTGAGCCTTCCTGCACCTCCCTCCAGGAGACCTTCAGAAGTCCCCAGTCAGTTGTACCTGCCTGAATGGGGTGGCAGGATCACAGAAGAGCAGTGAGTCTGCAGGTGGTTTACACTGACACAGCTCTGTCTGCTGACAGCTGAATCACAGCTCACACAGCTGGCCACTAGGTTGCAGCTGAAGCTAAAATCACAGAGAAAATTACATTTGCTGGAGCAACCTGTGCAGATTCTCACTGGTAGCAAGCTATGGCCTTTAAACTATGCACTTGCAATTCAGTAAGTAATGATAAATATTGCACTGACAGACACCATTACTTTACTTATTCATTTATGTAAAATTCATGTAAACATGTCCAAGTAGCACAGTATTCTGTGCCAACCATTATTAGAAGGCATTAGCTTCATTTTGTAGAGTAACTAAGCTGGAATAAAGTAAATTATCAGTTCAGTAAAGATGAGAGGTAAACACGGATCCCATTTAAATGTGTACTTTGGAGTCTTATAGAGAAGGATAGCTCCAAATGTTTTCAGATTTACCTTTATTTCAGGTCATTATTTTCAATAAAGGTGGGGATGGCTCTCACAAGATTACTCAGATATTTGGCTAGGATTCAACTAGCTATTTCAATGTATGTTTTTAAAGCCATTCACTTTTAGAAATTGTTGGAATAATTGCATTTAAAGGCAATAGCCATCTTTTTTTCAATCTTACTGAAGTTTCTACAGCTACTGTACATATATAAAAGAAAAAGTGATTCCTTCAAAACTCTTTAAGCAGGTAATTTCTAATAGATAAGTAAAAAAGGCAGTGGTAAAGAAAGAGAATATTACAGGTTTAAGTTTGCAGAACCCACCTAATCTAAATGTTATTGAGTTTTTATAGACATTGCAAAAGAGATGAGAAAAGGAAATGGGCAAAACCATGTTTATTGAGGCTTGAGGTATGAGGTGCTAAGAGTCTGGATACAATTTAACTCCTCCCATGGTTTAGAATACTTGCAGCCTTTGGTCAGGAGGAGTCAGTGAGATTTAGAAAGTGCTTGATGCAGTGAAGTCTATCCATGTAAATATGATGCCCAAATGATAAGCTTGACTGATGAGTATGATAGTGTTATTTTTCAGAATTACTGAAATGGAGAGAAGAATGCAAGCTCAGGGAAGGGGTGGAGATTAGGAACGTTGTTTTAGCAATGTCAAGTTTGAATGGAGACATAAGTCAGGCGAGAGATGTATCGACATCTTAATTGGGCACAGGAGATGGATTATGGCTCATTTATGGAGGAGTGTTTCATTTTCTTTGCTTTGCATGAATGGACTCCCTTCTCTCCTAAATGTCACAAACTTCCAAAGTTGTCTCTGATTTTCAGGCTTGCAGAAACAGAACCCTAAAAACCAGCCTGTAACGAGAAAAGGAGGACACATGATTCTACTGAATTGTCAAGAATGGCTCTAAGGGGATGTTCCTTCTTTTTTGGAAATGCAATTACTTTGAAAATCAAGCCCCTCAAAATTACCAGCTTCCTTTAGAGATCTAGCCTGTGATATTCTTCCACTGGGAAAGTTTTTTGCAGAGCTAGTAATAGATTCTAAATAATAGGTGGGAATTCTTCACTCATAGGTTGGTTTTCTTACGGTAGCTTTCATGTGAAAGATCTCCACACTCTGCTGGGAAACAGGAGACAAATACATGCACTACAGGCTAAACTTCTGGGGAGAAACATCTGCAAATCTGATTTTTAATTTAGATTTATTCATCACAGATCTTTACTTCCACACACATGAACAGAACAAAAGAGGAAAGAATTCTTAGTTGATTTTAGAGGATTTTAGGGGTCAACACCAGCTGACAGTTGTACCCCTTTTATTTAAATGCTCCTTTTCAGGAAGTGCAAGAATAATTGTCCTGCCAGCCCGCTCAGAAAACTGCCATCTGCTGCAAGACCTGGAATCAGTGTCGTAAGTTCCAGCATCCACTAAAAAAATGATGAAGATCAGGGAAAAAATAGAAAAACGCACTTCTGGCTAAGGTTGTTATATAAAAGGAAAGAATATGAAGAGATCTCAATAGTCAGCAAAGGAAGAAACAATGTAAACACTAACTTAGAATATTTTATTCATTTACCCCTATCACTTGTTGTAAATTCTGACAAAATACAGTGCCCATCTTTCCTCTCTATCTAATCAGAGAAGAGACACTCTATTTTTCATGTAATGTAATAGAACACAGTGTAACCACTCGACAATACAAGAAGATACAATAATGGCTATGCTGTTTAAAGCACACTTTTTTGTCGTTGTCAGACACCCCTCGTATGGGAACAAATAAAATCGAGCTGAAGGTAATACATAATTCTGAAGAATCACCCAGCAGGCAGCACAGAAGGACACTGGCCTTGGGAAATGTTGGAAAATCGTGGTTGTATCAGCCCTACAGCTCCAATCCACTCAAATTCAACACAAAGGCTTAATTAAGATACTTCTTTAGATTAATCCCCAGTCTTTTTCTTCTGGGCTTTCCTAAATGTGATATTAAACAGTGAAATAAGTTTACTATTTCCAAATAATTTAATATTAGCATTACCAGTATAAGCAATTGAACAGCCAGCACTTATGAATTGTGGCCAAATCCTCCATGAAAATGGTGGGTTATATAGGGATAAAAACATGGGAAACGTGGACTATAAGGACTATCCTGATGTTGCATTTCATGCACAGGATGTAGGAATTTCTCCATCAGACAAAAGGTGCTTAATTTTTAGAATAGTTGATTGCTCAGAAATCTGACTGAAGGTGCTGACCTCTACAAGTGGCCATCATTAGCAGTCAACCCCTTCAAGCCAGACAGGATTTTCTGGAAATGTAGGACAAATCCAGAAATTGCTCCTGATTGATGGATGAATCTCTAAGGCAAAATAGAAATTATTGTACAAAATCAGTGATTTTCTAATAAACTTGTTCTTGGAATGGATAGGGTTAAAGTAACCAGAGGCTTGTTTACAAATGTAATTTGCTGAGCTATATAGAAAAAAATTATGTGTTCCTATCTGTTAGAACCAAGTCATCAAGAAATAATAAATGACAATATTTTGGTCTCAGGGACTGTGTCTATCTCCTCCAAGGGGCCAGCACAGAAGTCTTAATTTCCTGTCCTGCTTGCACACCTTCAGGTCAGCCCACAACCTTTCCTTGCAAGAACAGAGACAAGGGGAGGATCCAGCTGACCAAATATGAGAGTGGGATTCAGCTTGAGCTGAAGACAAATACACCCATTAGTTTACATTTAGGGGCTCAGAGCATTAGGGGACCAGCTCACTGTAAGTGCCTGGTGGCATATGAGATGCAATAGAACACCTAAAACACTGACACAGGGTTGAGATTCATTTTAGGGTATTTTTTTCCACTCAGAAGACTTTCCTAGCTTCATCAGATGGCTCTTTTCACTGATATGTGAAATGCCAACTTGCAGAGCACTCAGCACAGCAGATAAGGGAGGAAGGATGAATCCTACAGTTAATGGTTCATCTTTCTAGATAGCCATGTCAGCATTTTGTAGAAGAGAGGTTTCAATTTTTGCTTAAAATATGGATCCAGTAACGCTGCCAACACACATTTATCTCTGTCATTGAGCTTGTTGGCCACAGCAGGAGAGGACACAATTCAACAGCTATTTCTCTTCACTGGTGCTCAAACCACAGCTCCCTTTATTTTGAAACAGGATTGCTGTTTATTCCAGCAAGTGGCAACAATCAGACTCAGTGGTTGGACTCAATGATTTTATGGGTCTTTTTTAACCCAAATGGTTTTATGATGAAAACCATAATAGCAAAATTTGAGGAGAGACATTTCACACTCTGAAATAGTTCTATGAATTTCCTGATATCCAGTTTCCTACCTGTTAAGTATTTGAATCCATTTAGAGGGATTTCCTATTAATGGCCCTGCAGGAAGGCCCTGTAAAGGACTTGTATCTAATACTCTCCTGGTTGTGCATCACTAAGGAAGAGAAATTACTAAGGTCTACAAGGAAAATCAGAGGAAAAAGGTTTTGCTGTTAAGAGAGGAGTAAACGATCTTGATATACAGCGTGTAATAAAACACACTGCAAAAAAAACAGAGAGAGAGAGAATCCACTGGTCAAAAAAATAAACCTGAGGCCCTGATAATCACAAAAAATTGTTTTAAAATCAGCTGTGGAAAATGTAAATGGCAGGGACATGAGGAGCTTTTCTCTTAGGCGGTGCTTTGTTGTGGTGGCACAGGTGCCTTCCAGCTCAGGCTGCATCCCCTTAGGGCTGGCAGGAGTCACTGCTTGGCCAAGTGTTTTATAGAGTTCCAGTGTGGCAGATTGCATGTGGTCCCTCTAGGTGCAGGTATCAAGAGTGTGTGCAGTCTTCAAAGTCACACAGAAGTCGACGGCTGCTCCTGAGAGCACAGAGGCCAATGCCCATGGTGTGCTCTGCACGGGGTGTGCTCTGCTGCAAACCACACAGCCTTGCTCAGGAAGGATGAGAGGAACTCACTAGGGAAGGGAAAATAGGGGATGGAAACCAAACATGGAGCCTAGCAGTTTTGTTTGTGTTTGGGATGTAATTTGTGTTGGTGCAAGAGTTACTGGTCTTTACACTCAGCAAAGAGAAATAGGAATTTAAGGTTTGATTCACCTGAACCAGTTTCTAATACAGGGATAAGAAACTGAAAACTGGAGAAGTACACAGTGTCAGTGAAATCTTCCTAGGGAAGTTTGGAAGGAAATTAGGTACAATATGTTTCTTCCTGGGACAGGGAGTGGGAGTTTGTAAGATTTTACTTTATTAATATTAGGCACATGGACATAGATATAAAAGCCTAGCTGAGAGTAAGGGAAGATGTTGCATATCTAATGAAGCAAGCAGTTTTGGAGAACATTTCTGGAAGGCATGAGGTGGCTAGTAAATTTTGCTTTCACTGAGAAATAGTTAGGGACTTTTATATAAATATGGGCTTGTTTCAAGGTTGGTGGGTACAAGTAATTATATTTTATGGAGATAACAGATTAAACTTTCAACATCCATATCCAGTCATCTGCAATGTAAGCGCTAATAATAAATGTCCTTGGGAAGATTCAAAGTAGCATCCAGAAAAACCAGAAAAGGCCAGCGCTGACATTCCTGAAATAGCCAAGAAAAAATAATTGCTATGAATAAACAAACAAAAAGAAAGAATATCTTTGTACTCCAGAAAGAGACAAAGTATAAGTCCAATTAAAAAAATAAAAAAATCCTTTGTAGGTCACCTTAGAAAGGAAAAGCTCACAGACACCAAAAATAAAATAAAAAGCGCAGTAAGAAGGAAAAAAGTTTGAGAGGAAATAAGTTTGAAAGAAAAACACTGAAATACAAATAAAAGCTGCCAAGCTAGAAAAAGAGCAATAATTTCTTTGCATGAGCTTCCAGGCTTTAATATCCAAAAGAGGGAAATAATGATGGCAGAAATTGATAGGAAAAGACAGATTGCTTGAAGATGTTTGAAGATGAAAATCTGAAGTGATAGAGAAGTTTCTGGCATAGAAATTAGACAAAGAAATAAATGACATTGACAATACACTGCTGAGGATGGCACTTAGTTAGAGGTGAAGATCTTGGCAAGAAAGCGCAGAATGTATTTGACTGATTACTTCTTTCTGTTTCGTAAATAAACATTCTTAAATATGATCAGAAACTAGTACTAGCTGGTGTCAGTGACAGGTCAGCACTTAACACGCTCAAATTCACAGATTTTTCATCTCAGGATAACAAAACTTTATTCAGCATCACATGTCAAGGAGATTCTCTCACTTGAAGAAAATCTGTGGTAGACTCACAGAATGGTTTGAGTTAGAGGAGGCCTTATAGATAATCTCATCCCAAGCCCCTGCCAGGGGCAGAGACCCCTTCCACTATCCCAGGTTGCTCCAAGCCCCATCCAACCTGGCCTTGAAAATTTCCAGGGATGGGGCAGCCACAGCTTCTCTGGGCAGCCTGTGCCAGGGCCTCACCACCCTCTGAGTAAATAATTTCTTTCTAATGTCTAATGCCATTCCCCCTTGTCCTATCACAATCTACCTGTGTAGAAAATTTCCCTCACTCTCTCACTCTTTTTCACATGAGAACTGGAAAGCAATGAGGTGTCCCCAGAGCCTTCTCTTCTGACTGAACAAGTCAAAGCTCAGCCTGTCCCTGTAGGAGAGATGGTTCAGCCCCCTGATCATCTCTGGGGCCTCCTCTGGACTTTAAATAAATTAATCATGTAACATCTGTCTTAGGATAAAATGCATTTCTGCTTAGAAGCATATAATCCTTTCTTCATTATTATAAAGGGAATTTGGACAGCTCTGTCACATATTAAAACCATCAACTCTCAGCTATATTTGTCTTAATATTCCACAAGAGGCCTGGCCACAAGATTGTACAGATTACCTCGTCTGAGTGCAAGAAACTGCATGTTCTCCCCCTCATGCACAAAGGCAAATTTAAAAATACCATTTCCTCAGTATCCTGAGATCCCAAAGCTTCCAGTATGGAAGGCAGAGGAGTGTTTTTCTGTTGCCTCATATGTTACATCCAGGGCAAGCACATCAAGGAGAGCTTGATAGCTCTGAGGTGCCTGAAATTTAGGCAGAATTGCTGTTTGCATCCAGCATCACCTCAGGATGGGAGATTAGCACATCACTCCATGCTGACACCTTGTTTGCTCTTTGCATTAGTACTTAGACATGTTTCAGGGCTCTAAGATGGTGGTCTACCTGTAATTAAGATTAAGACACATTCTTTGTTGACAATTCACTGATAAATTAACTTGTCTCTGCATTCAGCCCCAGATTCAGAGTTTGTTTCATTCCTTGGTTGGGACAGAATCCTTGTTATGATTTATTGCAATCATTATTATGATTAATAGAGATCTACATTGTTCCTCTCCCCAGCAATGAAAGCAGGATGCATATTCAGCCCAGGGAGGACCACACGGACTCCCATCAACCAGCCTAAAGGCAGATCTCTACATAAAGTGTTTTTGAAGCCCTGTTTCTCACTGACAGAGAAGAGCTGACTAGTTTTGTGCTTCAGCTTTCTGGTTTTTAAAGGCACTTAACTGCATGCTGCTCGTAAATTTTGTGATCCATCTGCCATGTATTGAGCCTTATCATTTAAACATTTTCATTTAGTATACTTCAATATTTCAGCTGCATAACATCTAATAAAACAGTATGAAAATTGCTTGATAAAAATGTCAAGGAAGTGCTGCTACTTATTAGGAAATAAAGAGCATGAGAAAATGTGGGAAGTAAGAATATTAAAAATAAGTAAAGGGTTGGATCCTTTCCCACACTGATCGGAAAGTCAGCTTGAATGAGATGAATTTGTTTAAACTGTTTAGAAAACCAATGTCTGCATTTACTTACTTTATATGAATTAAAATAATTTAATACAAAACTCACCTGACGCTGGTGCAGAGTCAGAAGCTTGTGTTCCAGGTGATACACTGATAACAGAATGTTTCTATGCTGAATTACCATTCCCTGGTGCTGAGTTTGTGATTAGGCTGAGGCTCCTATTCCCAGGTATCCTGAAAATTCCCAAAATTTGTCTCTGAACACGGGTACACTAGCTAAGATTTTTTTCCCAGTGCATTAACTGCCTGCTCAGGTAAACATGGAATTGTGAATGTAAACTGTCTAAAACTAATTATCCCGGTAAATACTGGTTAAAAAATGCCATATGACAAATAATGAATGCCTACTAATACTGTAATATACCCTACTTAAGCACAGGTAATGCTCATTTCTATTTCTAACCAACAGCATTTCCTGACTTCCTTCATTTCTGTCTCGTACCTGGAAGTCACTGTGCACAGCCTAAACAGCTGCAATAACCTTATTGCAGCTGCAGTAAATATAAATAATTAATATTTGCCTATGCAAAAGCTAACAGTCATGAAGCTGCCCTGTAAGGGGCAGCTGAGAGCAGTAATTGTAAATTCCTGAGGTACATCTCTCAGATGGCTCTGTGTGAGCAATAAATGAGGTGACTGTCATCACTCACCCCTTTCAGCCTCAAGAGCTGTTTCCTACCCTGTGCTGAAAAATGGTTCTTAATTGACTTGAGTGAGACACGGACTGAAAAGACTGAGAGGTTTTCTTTATGAAACCTGTTTCACTTTGCACTGGCATGGATTTAGGACTGCTTTAATGATCATTTATCACTTCTCAGCTAGAATACGTAGTGGAGAGCTTGAGGTTCAGTGACCTCTTTAACTATTCTTGGATCCACAAAAGAATGACAGATTTCACACCAAAATTTGCCTTTCAGAATGGATATCAGTGCACTGATGTGACCTGAGGTCCCTGCAGTAGGGTCTCAGGATGACCATGGTGCTGTGGTGGCAGGGAATCTGGACCCGTGCTTGCAATGGCATCAGTGGTTCTTTCAGCAGTTATTCAGTGAGTCTGCCAAGAGGAAAAAACCTAATTACAGAGCAGTCCTTTGAACGGGGCTGTGGTTCACATTTCTTGATTCCTTTTTATCTGCACTGCTGGCACCTTTAGAATGCAATATCTAAGTTTTAAAGGGTCTAGTTTAAAGAGCATTGTGTTCCTGTTTATTTTCTTCCTTCATCACGTCATCTTTTCATGTTCTTTTTATAGTTTTGGTAAAGACTGCCACTATCCTAACATCATATCCAAAAATGAATGCCAAAGTGTAATGAAAAAGAGTTTTATTTTAGGATTTCAGTGGATGTAGAAGGGATCTGCAAAAGACAGAAGAGCACCATAGGATCAGCATTTTTGTCTCTTGCGAGACAGGATCAAATATTTGGAGCATCACAGAGACCTCAAGAAATGGAAGGAACAGAGGAAAAGCCAAGGGAAGGTAATAAAGGTCAACATAGACCAAATGAAGAAAGAAAAAAACCTCTCTCTCGAACTCGCAAAGATATTTGTATGTCTAGAATATCTTGAAACTAATCACATCTCCTGGATTTCTCTGGGCATTTGGGTACCTAGTGACACTTAATACTTCAGACGCTGGGGTTGTCCAGGCATTGTTATCCCACAAATATTGGGATGCACAACAACCACCTCCCTCAGAGATGGAATGGAAATCTTCAAGGTCAAACAAGAAAATTCATAAACCAGCCTGGCAATGGGGGCATGGCTCCGGGGAATCCTCTGTGGAAATTGCTGGCAGACACAGACACAGTTAGTGAAAGTCATGTCCGAGATTTTCTCACCCAAGGACATTTTGGGGGTTGCACTGGAAGTTTGCAAGAGTTTTTGTGGTAAATTTTAGGCTTTTGGGAGAATGGGAAGATGCTTCCTGAGGGTGAAGCTGGTTGTTTTGACTACATCTCTTGGCTCGTTAGTGCTAGAGAAAGGTGATTATTTGATTACTATTCAATGGGGATTCAGCCAAACTTTTGCAGATCAAACCTGAAGTAAAAACCAGCCTCTTCTCACTGCACAAACAGAGATTTCCTGAAGGCATGGGAACGAAATACATTTTTGTAGCCAATGTATCAATGATTACAAAAGGGTGTGAAGCTTCAAATTCAGAGCATCCTGCAGAACAATACCCACTCATTTATTCAGAACAGAGCCCAGGCATTTTACCAAGGGTGTTAGGGCAGGTCTTCCTATCTTTGCAAAACTGTGTTTTTGGCTCTTAAAAAAGTTTTCAGACCAACAAAAGCTCTCAGATGATCTTATGTTGAAGAAGAAAAACAGAAACCTGTCCCTTCCAAACATCCTATTTTGAGTGTCAGTTTAGTTTGGTCATGCTGTCCAAAGTATAACAGATAATATATTTTAATTAGACAAATCCTCACCCAAACTTTTCAATGAGAGAAATAAATCTTTTTCTGGCTCTACTGTGTTTGACATAGGCTCAATTCTAATCTCATTTGCAGAAGTCTGACCACGACTGGCTGGATTGAAATCGACTGCATTTTCTAGTGTGAAAATAGGATCAGGCCCCATAGCTACAATTATGAATAAAAATGGTTCTATAAAATAAGGGTTTTGGTTCAAAGGAATCCCACTGACAGACTTAGACACAAAGACCTTTCTCTGTGAGGGTAAGAAAAAGGCACATTTTTTTTTAATACCGTTAAGGAATAAATGTCTAGCAAACTTCTGTGCTTGATCTATGGATGTAACCATCTTTAAGCTTCACAACACAGTGGGGACAATGAAATTTGATGCCTCTGCAGACCCCTTAATTTGAATTACTTTCCTGCCCCACTAAGAAGTTATGACCAAAACATTAAATCAAATTAAAATATTTACACTAATAGATTGTGGATACAGGAGGATATAGTTTATTTATCCATTAATGGAATTTATGGGGTTTTTTTTCCCTTTTTTTCTTTTTTTTTTTCCCCAATGTTTTCCTTTCAGCTCTGATTAGGTGCCTTGGAGACATGGCATCATCTGGATTCTGAAAGTGAGGAGAAGGAAACAAAAATCTTTTTATCTCGATCAACCACATCACCTGGCCACTGGAGGTGACTCCAGGATCCTTCCATTTCAAACCACCTGGATCCTGATATTTCTTACCTTTCCAGATCTCTTTTACAGAAATATCTGTGGAATTTACACTGAGCTTTTTTTCCACTGAGACTGGATTGCTGATTAAAGCTATTTTTTTCCCATAAAAGGTTTCTTTTAAAGATAATCCTACAAAGTTGAAAACTGTAGAACTAAATGCCCTGGAAATCAGTGATTTTACTTTTTCAGTGTCCCGTGGGAATAATGGGTCAGTAGCCTCATGTTCCTCTTCCCAAGCTCAGCTACATGGCTGGCTGACAAATCCTTGGGGGTATAGCTTGTGCAAGAAGAAACATTGTGGTAGTTCATGGGGATGAAGCCTAAATAAAAGCTCTACCTACAAAGGAGAGAAAGATTTAAATCAGTCACATTATTTCTTCTGTGAGGAAGCATAACATTATTTCTCACACAGAAGACTTAACTTGGAGGCAAACATCTGGTGGTATCAGAATTTGTGCTAAAACTTATTTTTTATGGAAAATATATAAAACAAGGTAGTGTTCTTGCATCAAAACCATTGTAAGAACAAACCCCCAAATCTTTCTAATCTTTTAATTTCAGCCATCCCCAATGAGTTCTATCCCTATTTTTTGTAGATTTGCAGCTTTCTGATAGACTTCTCCCACACCTCCCAGCCTCCTCAGAGCACAATTTCTCTGTTCATTCGAGAGGATTTTTCATCACATACACATCCAGTCTTCTCTTACTGCATCAAACCACATCTCAGCCCTCCGTGATTGTTTACTGGTTTATGCTGTCATGATGACTCTCACATGGCTGCCAAATTCAGCTGCTAATTTCCCCACTCTTTTGACATGCCTTTGTACCTTCTATTCAGAGCAGTCACATACATTAAACAATCTCCATAATTCATTGCATTTAATTCTTTCATTAATTCATTCATGGGCAAAATGTTCTCAGCAGTAGAATCCACTCTTCTGATAAATGCAAAGTCTTCAGCTTTTTCTCCTCTCTTTGATTGTGAGAATGATCCATTTTATCTCTGCTTCTTCTGTAAGGTCAATTTCCATAATTCATTAACAATTCCAGCAAAATCCCTTTGCTTGTTTCTCATGCTCTTTGAATCTTGCTGATGCTACAGGATGCTGCTGTTCCTCTTTCACCAACAGCACAGAGCAAGCTGTTGTTCACTGAGTTGTCTTTAAACAGACAGGTTTGGGTGCTGAATTAAATCAAGCTACACTGTATGGTACTGGTCTAGGTATCCATCAAGCCTCCTGAGTCTTTCATCTTGTTCTGTGAAACTGCATCACAGTGTCATCGACTTTCATACGTCATTTGGAGCACTTCATGAGCTGAGCTCTGGTCCTAATTAATTTGTGCCTAAGTTTGCAAAGCTGTGTGAGCACTCACTGAAATTAGTGGAATCATGCAAATATGGAAAAAACATAGCGAAGTATGCAAAGTTATTTGCAGACTCATCCAAGTGAAATTTTTTTCTAGGTGCTCAGTCAGGTTCGAATTGAAATCACAGAGAGGTGGGAGGAAATCAGGCCATCAGAGCTGTCAAAAGTGATGTCTGATGAGAAAGTTTAAAATCAAACTCTTACAGGTTTCTCATTTCTCATAAATTTGTGAAGTGATAAGCTCAAATATATATATCTATATAACTCATATTTATTCATATAGATTTTTCAATCTCTATTTACTAATAAAGGTGAACATGTGTTTTATGTTTTCTGGGACACTGGGTGTCAGGTGAAGGAATTGTGAGTGACATTGCATCAAACCATTCAGCCCACCTCCAACCTTCTCATTTCATCATGCCTCAAATGGAAAATCCATATTTGACAGATTCTCCCAAAGTATACATGCCTATTCCAGGTCTTTCACTGCATTGTTCAAGAGAGTGAAAAATAAAGAGCTTTGTCCAAGCACAAAAGAAAACTTTGGCCTTGTGAGGCATCACAGTCCTGTGTTGTACTCCTGTACCTTACCTTGAGCAGATGCTGAGTTCCCAAATTATGTCAAAGCCATTTGGGCTTTTTTCTTCTGACGTATTCAGCAACACTTTCCAGCATTTTGGGATTAAATACCCACATTTATACTATCCAATAAAATTAGCCAAGGATGTTTTTCTAGCACAGAGGCCAAAAAGGGTAAATCACCTCCCATCTCCACATCTCCACATCTCCAGTCCAAACTGCTAAATAGAAATTGTCCCTGGCTGATGCTGTTCCCTGCTCTAGGCCTGTACAATTTCTGGCAGAGTTTTTTTGCAGTGGGTCATGCTTGGCATGGACATTGCACTAAGCAGCATAAACACTGATAGGCAGGACTTGATCCCATGTCCCAGTCCCAATTTATTTATAATATAGGCAAAGTCTTCCAGATCTCTTAACTATGGTGTAAAAAGACCTCAATAAAATATTTAAAAATTAAAAAAATGCTTAAAAGACAAAAGGTAAAATATGTATTTATTGTGGACAAAATATTCATGATTACTTACAGCACACTGCTAAGCTTTAGCAGTTGTACTTCAAGGAACATTTACCTGACAAAACTGGTTGTCTCCAACAGTTACCTTTGCCCACTTCTGTCCCTCAGTGAACAGAAGTCTGGCCTTTTCCCATGGGTTCATTTTATCCTAAAATGAACGTTTAAAGGTTGTCAGAGACATTGCAGATATATTGAAATTGTCTGATTTTAAATGTAGGTACACAGGTGCTGAAAGGGTATTGCATATCTAAAATTAATAACTCCAAGGTCAAGGGCAAAATTAACTATATCCTAAAATATATGATCTCTCAACTGCTGGAACTCCAATTTCCTCAACAATCCCGCAGTTATGTATTTAGGAAATATCTACAAGGTGTGTAATGGCTGAGCCAATGCCTCATTGGCTTTTGTCTAACAATCTTTTCTATTGTGATTTGCAAAGTGTCTATAAGCAGAATTTTATTGCATAAATCTCTCTGGTTTTGAATGAATATTAGCTGCATGCTTTGTGGATGAAAAGCATTATGTGCTATGAGAACTACCCAGTATCATTTATCTTCTCTGAGATCTGGGAAAACCTGGCAGCCCCTGTGATTTAGTTAGTGCTTCCACTGTCTGCAAGTGTTTCCTGTGAGGAATTGGGCTGACAGGAGAGGATGGCTGAGGCACAGAGGGACACCCGAGTGTGCTCCAGTATCTTAGGGTATTGTTAAATAACATTTACTGTCAATCAATGAGTTTAGGAAGATGCAGGTATACTTTAATAGCACGTAGATAGAGGCAGGTAATTAAGTTCAAAATCCCATCTCTGGAAGTGTCCAAGGCCAGGCTGGATGGGGATTTCTTTGAGCAACCTGGTCTAGAGAAAGGAGTCCCTGCCCATGGTAGGGGGTTTGGAACAAGGTGTCTTTAAGGTCCTTTCCAATCCAAGCCATTCCACAATTACCTAAAAGTTTGCATCCAAAAAAAACCTCCCTTCACCAAGGGAGACCCATGGACTTAGCAGAAATCACCCTGTTTTCCAGAAAAGTTCACTAGGTTATCTTTCTAAGAGCAAAATGGATCCATTTCCTGTCCTCAGACAACTGATTTGATTAAGCTCAATGAGCATCAAGAATTTGACATTGCTGTTGGTCAATATAACATCAAAATGAACAAGTTTACTCACAGTTCTGTGGTTAAGATATTCACAAAAGCCCAGTGGTGATTCTTTACATATTTTTTAAATTCTACCTCCTCTACTTTCTATCTGAAAAATAAATAAGGACTTCCTCCAGAAGAGGAAAACTTAGATGCAAGGTAGCCCTTTCTTCATTTCTCATACCAAAGAGGTTTCAGGAGGCCCATAACTTCACAAAATAAGGTAGAAGAACTCAAAATCTATGAGACGTGATTTTCTACCAGGTAGGAAAAGGGGAGTTCTAAATCCTTGAAATGATTCATAGGAAAAAAAAAGAAAAGTCTCTGTGTTAAAAATATATTTAAAAAATGCATTAATGAAATAAAAGGCAGAAATAATTCTGAGTGTCAAAATCTAGGGCATTTCTTCACCTCATCTTTATGTGTAGAATAACAGGAATCGCCTACACATGATTATTTTAACTAAAGCAGCCTTTGCTGCATATTTCTTTGTAGAGAAAACCTGAAGTTTTCTTTGAGATTAATTCTTTTAAATTATGGATACAATTTTCACCTCCAGCAGAGAGCTCCAGGTGTGGGATCCCATGGACATGTTTTCCTGCCTCGAGCTTCTAAAAACTGGAACAATCTGTGGGTTCAAAGACACTTCTCCATGTGGTATCACATAATGATTAGCTAGAGGCATCTCCCCACTCATACAGATGGTTATTTTGGATCTTGCTCCCTGAGGAATCAACACCAGATTTTGAGCAAAACGTGTCTAAGATCCTACCTCTCTTCTTCCTTCATTCTCTGTGACATTTTTTTGGCATTCTTTAGCTTTAGGAAAAAACCAACATCCCTGCCATTTGTCAATGACAGGTATCCAAGACTGGATATCTGTATTAATAGCAGAGATGAGTGAAAGAAATTAGTAAGAAATTAGCAAGAAATTAGTCTCTTTTTATTTTAATCCAATCCAAAAATGTCCATCAGAGGGAGGCAGCTTCCACAAAGCTGAGCTTTATTTAAATTCACATCCAGTTTTTAAGTGAGCTGATGGCTTAATTGCATTTGGTCAGTCACTGGAATTTCCACTCGCTAATTAAATATTTGTAATCTTGCAATGTAGACACATTTGAAGAGAAAAAAAAAACCCAAATACAACCAGAAAACAAAACCAAAACTCATGTTCTTTTCTTTGGTTGAGAACATGGTATAATAATAGTAATCTATAGAGGTGAAAAAGACAAACAGGATTAATGAATTTTAGAAAACATAAGCCTGTTTGGCTGTTTTGATTTGACTTTGATTGGGAAATTGTGCTTAGGCTAAATTGAGCTAACATATAATTTGTCAGCTGGACTAAAAATGCTGCAATTGTTCTTTGCTCCTGTCACCCTAACAGAAGAAAAATTCAAAGCAAACTCCCCAAAGCCTGGCTGGGTCTCTGGCTTGTCTGAATGTCTCTACTGAGGGCTCTCGAGGGGCAGACCAGGGCTGTGCCCTGGTGCCAGGGAGATGTCCCAACCTGTCAGGTTGGAAGCACCGTGCTGGAAGGTGTTGCTGTTTGGCTCTGAGATATCACAAGAGGCAAAGAATTGCTTCTCTGAGGGATTTAAGTTATTTTACATTAAATAATGTTTACAATATTTTCAAGAGTTCCAAGGAGAGGGAGTGAGAGAGGAAAAGAAGACCTTGTCCTGTCTTTATTGGTATTTATTGGTATACAGGGGCACCTCCCCACCAGCCCAGCTTGCCCAGAGCCCATCCAGCCCTGAAACACCACCAGGGAAGGTTTGGCTGACTTTCACTGAGCCGTGTGAGCTGTTCCCTTGCTAAAGCCCAGCAAGTGACACATTTGAGGCAGCGCAGATAAACTGTGACTGCAATCTCCACTGCTGATTTGCAGTTTATAAAACAGCTTTCTGCTTGTGGGAGTTGGCAAACTCATAGGAGTCCAGAAGGGCTCCTGCTGCTGGCAGAGAGGTTTGAGGGGCTGAGTACAAGGGGGCCACCAGGGGCCATGGTAATGACACTGTGTGGGAGCATCACATGGGTGCCACCAGCCAGGGTGAGTTGCTGGACTCTGCACCTCTGCCTGCATTAATAAATTAAATAGTGCCAAGGCCCAAGCACCACCTCAGCTGTCAATGCTGTCATGCTCCAGCACTCACCAATGCAGAGGGGTCTTGTAGGTGAGTTCAGCTTGGCTGGAGGGATGTACTCAGATCCCCCATGCTGGCAGACATTGAAGGAAGAATAAAAAGGGTAACCAAGAAAAATACCTACAAAAGAAGTCAGGATCCCATGGCTTCAGAGACGAAATTAAAACTAGGCTTCAGAGATGAAATTAAAACTGAAATAAAAAAGTGTTGTGCAGGTAACTTTGAAGAAGGAATTCCTTGATTCACCAAGATTTATTCAAAGGCTGGACCATCCCTTAGCTCAGGAACAGCTGCACAGCTTTTGGTGCTATTTCTTCAAGTAGACAAAGATGTTTTGTTGCTGCTCCCCTGCTGCTCTTTGCATGTAGGAGGAAAGTAAGGAACAGAATTACTGCACATTTCTATTTTCCCATACTCTGTTCATATTCCTACTTATTCCTCCTCCTTCATTCAGCCATCATCTGCATAGCAGCAGTCAGCTAGCTTACATTCTTCAAAACAAGAACAAGGTCAGTCCCATCCCAGATTGAAAGCTGGAAGCAGGGGGCTCACTTGCAAGGAGAACTGCAGCTGCCATTCAATTTGACCTCCACTCACAAATGCTCTAAGCCCATGGCATAGCATGCCCTGAAATTGTTATGGACTGAAATATTTACATCTGAAATATTTACATCTGATATATTTGCATTTGCTCTTTAGCTTCAAATCTGATGGCTGTTTGATATTTTGAAGGTGCAAGATAAGAATTCATCGAGCTTGTATGAGCTGCTAAGATTAGCTACATTGTTTAGATAACTAGAACAAATGATAAAATTACATGAAAGCATATTTTCTGAACATGCCCTCTGCTACACACCAATCATCTGCAGGATTTGGAGTCTCCTAGCAAACCCTCTCATTAAACTCTACTCTTTCAGAATTCCTGTTGTTTCTGTCATCTTTCAGCGGATTCTATTCAGATTCAAATTCCCTGCACTGGATTTTAACTTGGAGGCCAAGGTTTTTTTTAAAGGGACAAAACAGCTTGAAAGGAATCCTGAGAATTTAGATTCTGATTATTCTGACAATTTCACTGTAGCACAGAATCACAGAATAGATATGGCTGGAAGAGAACACAGTGGGTGTGTTCCAATCTCCCTGCTCAAGCAGGGTCATCCTGGAGCTCTGGCAAAGTTCTGGCAGTTTCCCTACAGGTTTCCCTATGAGATAGGGTGAGAAATTTTGAACTCAAAACTATATGTTTTGAAAAGAGAAGTTTTGAATTTGAAAGTGTTGAAAGTGATCTCATACCTTTTTTTTTTTTTCCCTTTTTTTTTTTTTGTACACATGAAGGATTTTCAGGTCATAGAATTACAAAATTACAGAATTACAGAATGGTTTGGATTGGAAGGAACATTAGAGATCACTTAATTCCAACCCCTCTATTCTGGGCAGGGACATCTTCCACCAGATGCAGAGATTTATGTGATACAGTGCTTCTACTGATCTTGGACCTCTTTTATTGTACCTACAAGATAGAGCTGTATAAAGTGAGACACTAATGGATTCAAGAATTTTAAGCAGTATTCACCATGTTTCCAATCATGTTCTTCTAATTGCTTTACTCTGGGCTTTTTGTTTGACAAGGACTTGAGCCAAATGATGTGGAAATAAAGAATAAGTGAATTTTTCCAATGACCTTGAACAAATTTCATGAGCAGTGCACACATACCTGTTTCAGCCATGACCCTATAGAATACTTAAATCCCTATAAACATTTAAAGCTGTTTTGAGCTATAGAAGAAGCTCTAAGAATTTAAACAAAGCCACTTCCAAGATTTTAAGTAGTTTGAACATTATCTTTGCCTGGCTGAGCTTTACTCTAATGGAAGCCAAATTAAAAAAAAAAAAAAAAGAATCTGTTTTTATAGCATCTTGTTTTAAAGAATAAAAAAAAGCCTTAACTGTGGACAAAGTCTTTGGGAGTTAAGGAGGTTAGAAAGGGTAGAGATTGCTGATTATAAATTTCATGGGCTTGATGGCTTTGGATCATGGAATTTAGCTGATGTTGAAGCACTAGGCTTACCTAAAGTGTTGAAATAAATATAATGGTCCTGCCAGTAATGTTATATCACCTCTGTGTGGTGACCAAGTATTTTTTAAAAGGTGGTGTGGGTACAAATGCCTAATGAATAAAAAATCCCTAAGTCTAATGATTCAGGCAATAAATCCACCTTTGCATTTCCTGATTAAATTCATCAAATATTGACACTGCACACACATCCAAACATATTTCAAAAAACAAACATTAGCTGAGCACAAATTAATGTGTATTCTTGAAAGATAACTGCACCAGAACAGTGAATGAAAAGGAATTGGATTGAAAGCTGGTGGCCTTTACAGATGAATGAGCTGATACAAGCAATTTGGGTTGCTACCAATTAATGACATTGTGCAGTTAAGGAAACAAAGAACAAGTGCAAAAAAAAAAAAAAAAAAAGAGGATTAATTTAATTGCTTGAAGTGAAAATCTAGCCTTTCCCTGGACTACAGAGTGATAATGGAGAATAAACTCTCAGTTACTAAATATGAGCCATGTAGACCTGACACAAAATCCTCAACTTGCTTTGCATTTTTCTGGCCCTTTTTCCCTCCCTCAAAGTATATAAATATCCCTTTCTGCTTTTTTTTTATAATTTGACTTTTCTTCCACTCTGTATTTCTGCTTTTTTTTTGCTCTGAGCGTATCTGGAAGTCCAATATTCTATTAAAGAATGACTTTAAACCATACTTGCTTGTTTTGACACATGATAATGAAACATAGACTGTACCACTAATTGTCCTTGTGCCTTTCCTAAGGGTAGAGCATATCAGGCATCTGACATCATGGTGGGGTGCACTTTATTTACTAGAGAAGACAATTAAAAACCAGTAGCAGTGTTCTCCTAAAATGTTGCTGTTTTATTACTGACTACTCACCTTTTTAGTGAACATTGACTTTCCTGTTAGAACAAAAGTATCATTTGGGATCTGTCTTTTAAAATACAAGTGCAATTTACATGTTATTTCATCTGCAAATAATTCAACCCTGTGTAGAAGTTAATGTTTAAATTGGCTGAATTAAGGTGCTGTTGCAGAAAATTGAGTCATATAAATGTTGTGGAAAAAGAAAGTGTAAGACCGGGCTTTTTGTAATACAAAATTTACTACCTGAGAGCTTTGGATCAGTCAATGAGACTTTCAGCACTTGTGGCAGTACCAAAATTGCTCACAGAATTGTTTACATTTTCCTATATTCACCCTCTGCAGTCAGGGCTTTGGAGCAAGCATGGAAAGGGGAGGAAAGAGGGAGGTTGCTCAGCAGAAGAAGCTTTGTGAGCAATTCAATGTTGTATTCAGTCACTGTGCCTGGGATTTCTCTGGAAGCATTGGAAGGCTGTGCAGGAACATACCTGAGCACACCCAAGGCCCACAGAGCAGGGAAACAGCCATGCCAGGTAGGATTTCTGTGCCTGGAGTTTCTCTGTCTCTTTGGAGTGGGATTTGTCAATGGGATTTGGTTTGTGTTATTGCTGGGCTTCCCTAAAGGGCTGTGAGCCAGCAGCAAGGAAGGAGTTTGCCCCTTGGACTTCTCCTCAGTGCTGAACATTGAATAAATGGCAAAACCAGCAGGAAAAGGAAAATGAGATTGCATTTTCCTCAGGAGCCACTGAACGTGCTCAGGGGATGGTGCTGGCTGGGTCAGGAGAGCAGGAGGAGCAGGAGGAGAAGGAGAGACCCTGCAGTAGGGCAGGCACTGCAGAGCATGAAGTGAGCTGCTCCTGATCCATCCCTGCTACTGAGGCTGAACAGATTAAAGAGGCAAATCCATCTTTAACCTCTGGCTGACTCCCAGCCTGCTTCCACCAACTGAGTCATAACAAAATGGATTTTGCTTCCGCTAGTTTGCCACTTCCCTTCACTCTTGCATAACAAGAAAGTGCATTAGGAATTACTTCTTGTTCTGTGAGGGAACACATGAGTTTCTTTTTAACCCACCAAGCTCAACGCACAGAGCAGTCACACAGTAATACACTGAGGATAAGGGAATGCACTATCTTCACCCACTGGTCCAGTGTTTTTCACTCCATATTTCTCAGCAACTGAGAGTTATCCTGTCATTTGACTTGCCATGGAGTTGGTTTTGTTTGGCCTAGAGAAAATTTTGCTCATAAAATCACAGAAACATAGAATTGGTTTTGGTTGGAAGGGACCTTAAAGATCATCCAGTTCCAATCTCACTGCTGTGAGCAGAGACACCTTCCACTATCCCAGGTTGCTCAGAGCTCCATCCAACCCAGTATTGAATATTTTCAGGGATGGGGCATCCACAGCTTCTCTGGAAAACCTGCTTCAGTGTCTTACTCAGAGTGAAAAATATCTTTGTAATTTCCTGATATTGGAGTGGTCACCATGTTTTCCAAGCAAATATCCTCCTACTCACTATTACCACAATTCTGTTCCCACCACATCTTTGTTAGGGAAAGGATCTCCTTTCACAAAGACTGCTTTAAATGCACAGCCTGCCTTTTGTGTCCTTATTCCATTTAGTCAGCAGGTGATGCCAGGAGGCAGAGGTGGGTTTACTGCCAGGTGACAGGACTGCAGTGCTCAGGGAGGTCTGTTTAGTGGCAGGAGAATGAGCAGGAAGCTCTTTGCTCCAATTAGCAGCAATTCTCTGAAGGGTGGCTGGCAGGAGGGTCCTGCTGGGCAGGCAGGAGGCAGCCAGCCTTTCCCTGTGCCAGGTGTCATAATGTCTTTGCTGGACCTGGTGCGAAGATCTTGAAGGAAGCAGGACGTGAGGGATGTTAAATTTCTGCTCTAACTGTGAGGAATTGGATGCAGCTGGGGTTGTAGGGGATTTTCCTGGTGGAAACAACTTGCACAGAGCTTTTTGGTAAATGTCCTTTTGTTGTTGGCAGGTTGCAGACTGGGGCTGCAGCTGAGGCAGAGAGGGCACTGCCAGGGACTTGTGCTGCTGACCAGCTGACTTTTAAGGAGAAACAGAAAGGCATCTGAGACCCCTGGTCATGGGGGAGAGTGGAGGAAAGGAGAGGGGTGCACATGCCAGGGCTATCCAGTGCTTCTGGAAATCCTGTTCCAGTGTGAGTAAGCATTGCTTTATGGGAGCTGGGCTCAGAATCTATCTCTAAGTTTTAACACTTCCTTTAATCATGGCAGCATCCTATAACTGGGTATTTGCTGGATCCTGCCCATAAAATATTTATCATGCGGTCTCTGCATGTCTAAACTACACTGAAACAGGAAACAAAGACTTGGTTTTAATAGGATAAATTATTTTTTTTCTATCATTCATTAACCACCATTTTCCTTGCTGCAGAAAAATATCTGCTATGTTTTGCAAGACAAACAGATATAGAAGAGAGGGAGCATCCACAGGAAAAAGAGATTATTGTCACAATTTAAGATTTATAATGGGAGGTGTGTGCAATGATGACCCAAGGGAATGTCCTAAATGCTGCAAGATCTTGTGATAGGTTGGACTAATAATAGGCATTTATTTCCACTGGAGATTCTGGCTAATGGCCATGATAAAACTCTATTATGATATTAGATTATTGTTTCTCAATTACATAAGGTTCAGTTTTCAGAGGAAGAGAATGCAGCAAGATAATTTAAATATCAAAGTTATGCAGTCAAAGGAACGTGATGTTATTTCAGCTCTCACTAACTCTTTCTGTTACAGAACATTACAATTCCCAGAATTTATTCTGTTGTCCTTTCTGCTGTCCCAGCTCCTGGAAACTTAGCTTCTCTTTTTTAATGCATGAGAAAGTTCTTTTCTAGCTCTTAATGATGCATGGAAAAGTTTGCAAATGTGAACACCTAAGAAAATAGGACAGATGAAAACAATTTTTTTTGTTATATTTTGGGGTTTTGTTGTCATTTAACCTCACAATTTTCATCAAATCTTCCAATTCTAATCACTGCTCAAAATCACCAATACTGGTCGTAGTGCTACTGGCAGATGTTCACCTAACTCCTGTCTCAGTGTGGCTGACAATGTAGAACATTAAAATTACAGAGCAAAATTAATAACTTACCTGAACTTTCATGTAAGTGAAACCCAATTCATCCAGCGTGCCTTGATCCACAAAGCATTTAAATGTAAACACAGTGACAAATCACATCCAAATGTTCAAAAATATGAAAGGAGTATTTCTGCTGCACTTAATTCTTACATAACCTCATTTTTTGCTTAAACACCTGGAAATAACATCTTTGTAATTGTAATTGTTTAACTGTTTAAAGTATTCTTGGTACAATATGCAAGAAAAGTGATAAGTCCAGTTCCTTTACCCTGTTGAACTGAAAATACAGAGTGGCATCTTTGCAAGCTCTGAATTTCCACATTCTAAGAAGCACGAGTTTCTTTCAATGCATTTTTTTTTCTCCATGACTAATATATTGGGCAGAAATGAAGCATCACCTGATTTTAGTAGAAAACTATGTTTCTCCCCTTGGGCCTATGATACACAGAAGCCAAGAAAAGCTATGATTGGGATTTTAATTGAGAGATTTGCCAAGGGTGAAAGCAGGTTTTAAATTATATGGT
The DNA here is from genome assembly GCA_013397245.1 of Thryothorus ludovicianus. Taxonomy (NCBI): domain Eukaryota; kingdom Metazoa; phylum Chordata; class Aves; order Passeriformes; family Certhiidae; genus Thryothorus; species Thryothorus ludovicianus. Next base: position 504,913 of record VZTB01001861.1, read on the forward strand.
GTAGGACAGAATCATCACACTCCACTGCTGACTAGTACTGTAGCTGTGTTTGCCATTTACAGTGTGCAGCCAGGCTTGGAGAGATAAACCTGGAAAATAATGAGACAGAAAAGAGTTATCTATCATCTGTGTTTCATTGATTGCTCAGAAACAGCAAACCTATAGTTAGGTTGAACATATGGGGAAGGAGTGTGTATTACTCTCCATCAGTGTAGAGGATCAGCAGTGTGGATGGGTGGCTTCTGATGTGACAGCCTCAGAGTCACAGCAGTTACCCTGACAGCAGGCAGAATCAAATGCATTCTGAGTTTGGCTTTAGATGAAGTAAGCAGATACCAGACTTTCCCATTTAAGTGGAAAACAAAGCCCAGAGTAAACTGGAGCAAAGGCTTCTGCAGGCAGCCACCTCCACAGAGAATTTCTGTGCAGGGTGCATGTGTGGCTTGCCCCAGGCAGACATGGAACAAACACTGTAGGGATCTGGTTTGAATGCTCTTGTTGGGGGAAACAAACAAAAGGCATAACCTTTGAATGCCCCCTCCCTGGAGGTGTTTAAGGCCAGGTTGGATGGGGCTTGGAGCAATTCAGTAGAAGATGTCCTTGCCCATGGCAAAGGATTGGAAGTAAATATTCTTTAATGTCCCTTCCAATACAAACAATTCTGTGATTTTTTTTTTTTTCATGGCTATAAAGAATATCATATGGGGCAAGAGTCATTTTTTGTACATCCTTCCCATTTAAAATCCAGATACATCTGTGTTCTGGTATAGCAGTTTAAACTCTTATGAACCATCAACTTTTTTCTCCTTTTTTTCCCATGACTAGTAGTTAGGTCTTACAGAAAGTTATTTCTTTTCCCTATTTCCCACCACAGCATCAGAATATGATTTCAATGTTTTGAGCAATTTTGCACAGAAAACCTGCAAACAAAGCATAAAGTTGGGAGAATCAGAAGAGTGAAGACTATTCCTGAACCCAGGCATTTCATGAGTGCTCACAAGAATCCCATGCCTTAACCTTGGGGTCAAACATTTGCTGTTACAATGCTCAGAGCTTAATTCACTTGTAGCCAATAGTACAGATACCAAAACCAGCAGAAATATATTGAGTTTAATGGAGTTTAGAGTCCGGCCATGCCAAAGGAAAATTATTCCTGGGAGCTGTACACTTCTTTGGACTCCACACACACTGTAAGGACAGGCAAACATCTCTATTAACTATTGGTTTTTCTTTTTTCTCTTTTTTTTTTTTTCACAGTGACCGAAAAATCCCACTTGCTTTAAATTGGGTGGGTCAGGTTGTTTATAACAAGTTGAGATCTACAGAAAGTCAATATAATTTAAATTTTTTAGACAAACTGCAGTGTAAGAAACTGCCATGATTTCATTTCTCGATATTTTTTCTTCATATTGCATTAAATGACCCATGACTTTGATTAAATTGAAAATTTAATGTATTGGCATTTTCAATGCCTTCAGATTTATATTTTTTCATGGTTTCTATTTATATTCCCGTTTTACTTTATTATATTTCTAAGAAAAACTCATTTCAGAGGACTCTACCAGCTGCTGCATAATGAAATCCAAATATCAGAGAAGTTACAGTTTCTTTTTGCTCCTCCAAGTCAGGTGGGACCAGCTATTGTACCTGTCTACTCCAAAGAGGTTCAGAAGGTTTGGGCCCATCTTCTTTGAGCTAGGCTATTCTCATTTTCTTATATCTGCAGATACCAATTTAAGTTTTAGAAAAAGTTGTTTATATGTGAGGAGTCAGATGCTTTCAGGGAAATCAGGATTTCATTGTACCTTGTGGAAAGGCATACAGGGAGCCACGGGCACGGCCTGCTAAAAAAGGAAATGCTTTTTCAGTGTTAATGGGATTGCCAGAATTGCTGGTTTCTGTAGATATTTACCCACATCTTAAAAAGTGTAACCATTGAGCTGATTTTTCTAGAAGGCTCAGTAAAAATAATTCAAGTGTTTCAAACGTAAAGAGAGAGTAATAGAGAATTTTTTCTATCAAAAGAAGAAAAAAGAAATTTAAACCAAATCAAATGTCACAACAGTTGTACTGAGAATTCTGGCAGGATTCAAAATTTGGGATGTGTGCATGTGCAATTTTGGGAGGGATCCTATCTAACACTGTGAGCATGCTTTTTATCCTTCCTATGAAAACCCAAGCCAAATCAGCCATGATTTAAACTTCCAGTTCTTATTAGGATGATCTTCATTAAGGTTGATTTAAAGCTGATTTTTTTTTGGGGTAAAGGATGTTTGGGCCTGCTGCAGGGGTTACCCCTATCTGCTGATGGAGCCTACTCTGTACAGAGTATTTTAGAGCAAAGCATGGCTTTCACCTGTGCTTATTGTTCCTTCAGGGGCTCTGCACGTGATGAGCTCCAGCACTGAGGTGATGAAGTTGCCTCTCCTGTGCTCTCAGTGCTTCCTGCAGCTGGCAGCCCGACAGAGAGGAGAGTGAAGACAACAGCCTGGATCCAACACAGAATGGGGAGAATGGCAACTGGGAGTGAGATGCAAAAGTAACATCAAAGTAAAGGGTGAGACAGAAGGGAAGGTGAAGGACTGGAAGAAGGGGGATGAAGAAAAATAGAAAAAGTGCTGGAAAATAAGCCAGAAGTTAGAAACTGTACAAAAGATGCTGAAGAGGGTGCAGGAGAGAAAGAAAGAGGCTTAGGAGAAAGGTTTATAATTTCCCACCAGGAATTATATTAATTATCCCTCTGCAATTCAAAGCTGGAGCCAAATTTTGGCATCCTTTTGCTTCCAAAGAAACTTTTGTGAGGTGGGAAGGCACCTGAAAATACATGTCCATGTAAATTTTCCTTCTCCATTGCATGGATATGGATGCACCTACTGCCTCTAAAGGGGACTGGATAACTGGGCTCCACATGTTCCTTGTTCTTCAAGCACTTGACGTTATAGCCCTGAAGCTAAACCTCTTTATCTTGGAGTACCAGAAGAAAGAGTCCTTGGCTTCCTATTGGGAAAGACAATGAGGTGTGTTTTTATTGCAAGCACAAATGGGACACTAAACAGGCAGACCACAAGTAAAATTAGCTGTTCAGTACTGTAGAAGGAGGAGAATGGATTTGGAACCTTAATTAACTCCTTCCTTGAGTATCAGACAGCAATCAGCACAAATTATGGACTTTTGGCTCCTGAAAACATGGAGTCTTTGCTTCCCTGCCTCCTCTACTCCCCACAGCTGCAAGAATCCAGCTGAGACTAAGAATGTTGGGGTTTTTTTATAGCACTTATAAAAATCAAGTCCACAATCAAGTAGACAAAGAAAAGCATCATGAAAGGAAGCAAACATCCGGCCTCGGTGTGCGCGTGGAGCGCTGGCTGGAACGGAGCCTCTTCAGTGCAGCTGAGAGCCTGCTCAGCAGTCTGAGCTGGCAGCCTTCAACTGGCCCCTAATGAGCCTCATCAAACAAACAAACAGAGAAAGAGGCTTTGCAAATTAGTACCGAAGACAAGTGCTGGATGATTCCTATGGTTTTGTGCAGCGCCTGCTCCCCCCTTGCCTCTGGAAGTGGGGAGAGTGTCCTAACGTCACCCCTCCGAATGTGGGGCAGCTGCTCCAAAGGGGACATTCACCCTTCTTCTGGGGCCTGTAGTGCAAAACTGCTGCCTCTGGGGATGAGCCCCTTGACTGTTTGGATAAGATGAATCCCATCTTGAGGTGCCCCCACCACTGATGATAACGACCTGTTCAAATTCTCTGCACAGCTCTTGTCTTCTGCTCATGGTTGTGAGAAAGTTTTCAGTTCAGGGGGCCATTGCCAGGATGAGGAGCACAACTCATCAAACTGGGCTTCAAGAACACCATTTCACTTTCTTCTGTTTCACTGCCTTATTGATGGGCAGCTTTGTCCTGCCTGTCTGCCTGAGGTGTTCGTCTTTCTCCTAATACAGCATCTCATGTCAGAAATTAAATGTTACTATTTCTCAACACAACTAAGGGTATCTATTTCTCACTCAGCACAGGACCATATTCATCAGCAAAATTTGCATGTGATATGAAAATATGTAAGGAACAGTATATGCTTTCCTATGCCAAAGTTTCCTTCCTGTGGTGGGAACTGCAGAATCTGCTTATTAAATTCCCTTTTTCTCCTCTCAAAGAGCTCTGGTTTGTAAAAAGAATAGAGACTAGGGAATGATTCTTACATAAAGCCAAACTGCACAATTCTGCCTAATTATTTACCCTTGAAAGGAGACCTTGTAATCCATCTTCTGATGCATTTTTTTCCTCATTGTGAATCTTTGCACTACTGTCCTCATGACAAATACCATTTGATCTGGGGACAGCCCTGTCTGGAGTGTTTGTACCAAGAGCCTTTTCCAATAAGCTGCAGCTCCCACCTTAATGAGAATAAGAGCCTTATGACAAATACAGGGCTTTCAATAGCAAATACAGCTTCTGTACAGCACACTCAGGTCTCTCCTTACTGAGGAATAAATTTATAAATTTTGCTTCGCTCTAGTTAAAAAATAGCACAGTGACAGTGTTTGCATAGAGGAGCAAGGCTTTGTTTCAGCCTTGATTCCTTTCTCAGGAAGGAGTTTCTAGGGAAGTATCTACCTCAGCATCTTGGTTATTCTGCACTGAAAAGAGGAATGAGAGCATCCAAATGGGATTTTTTTATGTCTGAAACTGAACAAGAAAATCCAATTCCAGGACACTGCTAACATGCTCCAAACACTTGCTGTCCCTTGGACCAGGCTGGACCTGGACCACAGCAAAACCCTCTGAAATGAGGAGGCTGTTACATCCTCAGCACCAACTGTGTCACTCCATGGATCTGCTCCTGTTGGTCTGCACTGCCTGGGCATAACCCAGGAATGTAAGGGCAGGGATGAGGCAGGTGGAGCTCTGAGGTCTCAAGTATTGCCAAAAGGAGATTTCATGGACAGGGTGACGTGGGGATGTGTCAGCAAGGGAGACTAGCAAGGAAAAATAACAGGAGAAGGCTGTGGGGCTGGAGGTATCTGAGGAACTCAACACCATATCTAAAGCAGCAGCCACCAAAATGAGTCTGGGAGCTGTGGGAGGAGAGGAAATGTTGACATGGGACATGCAGAACTTAGGGAAATCAGCTGCTTATAGAGATGAGTATGCAGCACATTGGACATTTGGAGTGAGCACTTTGGACAGAAAATACAGAATTCACAGAAATCATGTGAATTCTCAACTGATTTTATCTTTTACAAATCCAAACCTGGGCAGATGAGGCTGCAAAAAAACCAGGATAGTCCCAGTTTCTTCAGCCTATTTCCATCCTGCTTGCAGACTGAGCACAGCAGCATTTTCCTGGACACTCACCATGAGCTGGTTTCTTGTACCGAAAGCATGGCCAGAATTGTGGCTACAGGTTATGGCAAAGCCCAGCTTTATTTAGTGAGTCCTTATCCGGCCAGAATTAGCATCATCTTTTCTAAAATAAATCTGAGCAACAAAACACAGAGTCTAAAGGCAGTGACCAATGAATCAAAGTGAATTGCTGATGAAAATGTAGCTCAGGATTGCTTGGCATCACACCCCCAGTGATGTCAGCCGAGTGCAGTGAAATGGAAATAATCAATCTCATCCTGCCTTGCCTGCTGAAGCACTGACTTGGCATCAAGTTGTACAAAGCAAAACTTTTTGCTTTTTGATGCTTATTTTCACTTTTCTAAAAACTCATGGAAATGCTGAAATGGAAATTGAGATTTTTGGTAAAAATTTTCCTTTTTAGAAAAGTTTATTTTGGATTGCATATGATTTCATGAGCTGTGTTGGTCAGTCTCACTTTGTGTGTTCTGGCAACATGAAAGAAAGAAAGAAGAAAAAAAGGAAAGAAAGAAAAAGGAAGGAAGGAANGCAAACTGGGTCTTCCAGCTCTATCCCTGATTGAAACATAAATTTTGAAGACAGGTTCCTGAGCAATCATCAGTTTGGTGGGATGTAGCAGCTCTGCTAAGCACCGAGGGCAGCATCAGGGATGGGTTTAATTTCTAGGTGTGGATAATACACACTACACTGAGCCTGCACTTAAAAATATGGAAAATTTAAAGTTGTTGGACAGACAGTGAGTGATATTTCCTTCCTTCGGACTATTAAAAGTAGAGAGCCATCCTCAGGGGAGGGAGAAAAACAAGGAGAAGGAAATAAAAATTACACACCAACCAGCTACCCTTTCCTTTCCATACAGCAATACAATAGTATATTTCTCTCATCGTTTTCAGATGGAGAAACTGTGAAGGAAGCTGGAGGTTTCCCAGCCTAGATCCACCAGGACTCTGCTGACCCCTGGATGCTCTCAGGTCCCTGGTCCATGTCACACTGGGATAAACAGCATCCTGTTAGTGCATAATGCTGCAGCCCTGCACTCCTTCCTCACCAGTCTCCCTCCTTCACCTGACCCTTTTTCTGGCTCATCTTTAGTTCCTTTTGCCTTGGCACCTTTTATTCTGAAGCCAACATCACACCACTCTGGAATGCAACTGTATACTTTTTACCCAGCAGAAACTTCTCAGATAATATATTTTACCAAAAACTTTCACATAGCAAGGTCTGAAGTGATTTCTCTACATCATGCAGCCAACTCACCCCAGTGTGTTAAGTCACAGCTGGGGACCCCAGGCTTTCCTTATTTATTACGGTCATATTTTAAACTCCAATGCATGATACAAATTTTTAATTTCTTTATCATAAACTCCTCCATTTTTGGTAAAGTAAAAAAGTAAGAGAACTGAGCCTTGTCCATTGGTTGTTTTTAATGCAATCCTTTTTTCTGTGCCAAGGACAATGAAGTTTTTATTTTTCTTGGAACTTTCACCCATCTTTAGGAAACAGTTTCTTCTTTGAGTCCTTGCTAGCAGGATTACAAGTATTTACCTTCACCTACATTTCCAGTTTCATCATGAACACATTTCAACTTAAGACTTAGCAAATATTGCAAGTAGTCATCCAATATTTGTTTATCTCCAGAGTTCTCCACTTGCAGCCAAAACTGGATGAGTGCAAGGTGTCATGTGGGATATGGGTGCTTATTTTTATCAGAGAATTCACCCAGTTATGTAGTTTTATGTCATTTACACCACCTTAATTCCACAGAACATCAGAACCAGAGCAAAATCCAGATCTTTTTAACTGAACACAACAGTCATACAGGGTGTATCAGCCTCACAAGTTGATGACAGCGGTTAATAATCCATTAATTCATTGACTGTTTCTTATTCTGTTTTTGTCTTTTATTTATTGTGTAGGAAAATATTCAGCCCTTGAAAACATCATTTCTGCAGGGAAGCACCAGCATGGAAAGCTGTGCTTAGAGTGCCTTCTCTTACAAAGAAATGCTAAAATTCAACCATTTTTCACTGAAATATAAGAAAAAATCAAGGTTACCCAGAGAGGTTGTGGAGTCCCCATCCTTGGAGACACCCAAAACCCCACTGAGCACAGCTCTAAGCAGTGCTTGGAGCTGACCATGCAGTGAGCTGGGGCTGGATCAGGCGACCTCCAGAGGTGTCTTCCAGCCTCAATCATTTGTGATTCTGTGAATTCTACACAATATGCAAACAATTGACAGAATAAGTGATTGAATTTGTTTTCTGAGGGCTGGAATCAGCAAACAAAGACCTCTGACCTGAATGAGGGTGCAACATCATTTAGCAGAGACCAGCCAGGATGGATATTCTGTGTTCTGAGTGTAATGGTGCAGACCTTACAGTGGAGGATTCTAGAAATGGCAAGTAGTGCTAATTTAGGGGATGAAGCGAGAAAAGACAATGCAGGAGCACAATTTATGCTCCCAGAAGGGTGGGAAAGTGGAGGAGCATTATTCAGAAGCTATAAACCACAGCTATGGATCAACACAGCACCTTGGCTAACACCTGTGTGTAAAGGTACCTGGTACCCAGAGCTGGCTCTTCTCTAGGTGACCTTACCTGTTTGCATAATACACTTCTCCTTGTAAGAGGAACTCTGATGTCTGTCCCAGGATTTAGTAATTCAGCAATTTTGGAAAGGTCAGATCTGGAATTTAGCCTATTAATAAAAACGTAGGCAATTCATCGCAGGCTAAGTGGTAATTTCAATTTAGCATCAACCTGAAGGCACATACCTCATCCTTTTAGCTGGCTAAATTTATCATTAATAGAAGCACTGAAGTAACCGATGTCATTGCTGGCAGTGCACGGATCTACCATCAGGATCAGATGATGAATATAATTCCTGAGCTGCACAGAGGAAGGGCAATCAGTTCAACATGGACGTGTAAATAAATGCAAAGTGTTTGCTCTCCAGGCTAAACAGAATGGAGAGTGTCAGATTTTCCTTAGGCAGCCAAGTGTTCCAACTGAGTATTTTTGAGGCTTCTCTAAGTAATTCTAATGGCATGACATGGAGGTTAATGTTACTCACATGAACATGCCTTTTTCTTGTTTTCAGGAATTACCATAAGGCAAATTGCTGCCTAAGTTCAGGGACAGGAGTATTGATTTACAAAAACTTGGGGAAACATCTTATAATACCAGAACACATGAAAGAATGGAAATGCTTTCCTTCTGTGTCTGGAAAATCAACATATAAAGGGATAGATTTGCTGTTTTTAATAGAGAGCAGAGAGGGCAAAAGAGAGATGTGGATACATCCCAAAATTAGATCTTAAATGGGTTCAGGTTCCTCCTGAATCCTCTTTGTCTCTCACTGTTGCCTACAGGGATGACACAGAATATCAAGTCTTCCATCTCAGGCACATCAGGAAGATGCTAAAATGAGGGTGAATTCTCACATAAATAATTTTCTCCAGTTGTCTCAGACTGGGACAGGTGAATGATTAAACAAGGTTTTCCAGAATCCTGGTTGACATGTTCACCATAAAAGAGGACTCTTGATCCTGCAATAAACAGAAAACTTCTCTGTAGCAAACACAAAGACATCACATCTCATGCCTGTCAGTCATTTCAGATCATATAGTCACCATTTTCCCCTCAAATTTGGAACAAAACAGCAAAGAGCAGTCTTTAACACTAAGATATAAGCATCTACTGTGGACAAAAATAGTATTTTATTAGATATAATTAAGAACTAGACCTTTTTATTATACTGATAGGTATTTAATGAAAAAGTAATCCCTTGATTGTAATATTTTGATGTTTTTTTCTCATCCTGAAAGAGAAAAATAAATGGTCAAAGTATCAATCACATTTGCAAAAATAAGTTTTCCCCAATAAAGATTTTGTAAGATCTGTAAAATTGCAGTTATAATGACAAGCCTTTTAAAATGCATTGTTTGGAGTTCCTTTGGATATCCCTTAGGACATTCTGCCTAGACTGACATCCTGTCCCTGGAAAATTTTAAAGGAAATGAAGCTTCACTGTTCTCAGCAGGAACATGATTCAGTTGAACAAATGCAAGCAAATTTACAGTCTAGGAATTTCAGTGGAAACATCAGAGATAATTATACAGACATTCCAGCCTTTTCAAATAGATATTGCACCAGTTTATCAGTACAAAAAACATGTTCCCCAAAATTGTTAAGATTATATAAAAAGGCATATGTCTACATTTTAAACTTTTTTTTTTCTTTCTAATCTTAAAGCAGTCTTAAAGTCCTCATATGATGGATAGATTTTTATATTTGGAGTTAATATTCAGTCCCTCCTGTTATTTGCAAATATGTAAAAGAAAGATTAAATCCTACCTAGTGCACTTAGCAGCTGAATTTATTTTTATACTTTTACTTTGATTTACACAGAAACATAGTTAACCACAGGCCTTCATCTTCACCCAATTTTCATCTGCTGATGAACATGAAGCCACTACTGACACTGACAAATATTGCTGGAGCAAAAGGATAACAAAAAACTGAGCTGGATTTGAAAGCAAATAGGAATGGTGAAAACAGAGGGCTTGACTGGAATGCTGGGTCATTCCTTAGGGTAAGTACAGTGACCTTGAACTTTGTCTTGGGTACCAAAAGATTATTTCTTCACCTCAAGTGGAATAGGAGGGAAGGGAAGTTCAGGGAAGGGAAGTTC